>JAEQBH010002702.1:0-493384 GCA_016808115.1 Tetrastigma voinierianum
AAATCACATTACTCTTGTGGATAATAGGCAGGGACGAGTTCCGCAGCGAATCTGTGGGTGAGATGTCAGTCTATGGTCATATGTGGGGGCGTGTGTGAATGTGAAACCACATTACTGCGAATGACAAGCGAAGGCAGGGATTCTATTAGATCATCTGGATGTAATTCTAAGATATATTAGGAATCACAAGCGAACAATGGAATGATGAAGATTGTTGAAAAGTGTATTCGTATAAGTATCTTTTACATTACATTAGTATGGGTATAAAAGGCATTATTTTGATAAATGCATGATTTATATGTCAGAGAATGGAGTGCGAGCTGTATGGGAGCCACCTGGCATGAGAAGATGGCAGCGTATTGACTATCGATGCAGCGGTGCCGGTGATGAACAGCCAGAAGCAAGACTAGGAATTGGAGCTCGGAATCATAGAGGAAGGAGTGGGAGTGTGCTCCAGTCATATGCATTACTCCATTCTTTTCGAACTTGACATTTTGTAAGAGCATTTTGAACTGCAGGATCATTATTTTTGTAAAGACTTGTTTTGTTAAATGTAAAATGTTGAATATTTTATTAATTAATTGTGTTTATGGGCTTGCGAAATAAGTGCTTCCGCGAGAAATTTACAATTCAAAATGAATAAAATGAGCCAAATGTTTTGATAAGAAAATTAGAAATGTCGAGATTAGCCAGATAAACGGATCTGTGATAAGGTGAGTCTGGGGGATCTAGTGACCTTTAAATCATTAAAATAAAATGATAACTAAAGGAATTTGATTAATGACTTTAAGGGAAATAAAGCAGCGTCCCGAGAGGCCGGTTGGGGACTATGAATCGAGATTGGTCGGGCATAGAAATTACTTCTAAAATGTGATGTAAAAAGTTAAGAAATCCTTGAAAGTCTGGGACCCGTGGCTTAGGGTTTCTAGGTTGACCGACATATGCTCGATCTTTTTCCTTCGTTGGGAGCATGACATATGATCATTTCCAGACCGGATCTTCATTTAACTTTAAAATCAGGACCCCTAAATTGTTTCTTTTGAAAGATGGCATTTGATTGGCATAAATGTCCTAGTAAGTAGAAAACACATCTCAAAACACTACCTACAGTAACTAATAGAAACGACTAAGCTGGGCTTGGTGGATCTAGTAAGTATCCATTGAACCCAAAAGCTTACCAAATACACATTAGGGAGAGCATGCTTGGGAATTTTAACCTAGGTGAAAGCAGGGGCACAAATGCCCTTAAATACATATGAAAAGAGAGCATGAGAACATCTGGTACAAGCCTAAAAACAACGCCCGGTATTGCCCTTCAGGATGAGGACATTTTAATAGCGTCCTCGATTTGTCATCATAAAGGGGTGTTTGGCTGCAAGAAAGTGCAGAAAGTAGAAGAAAAGAAAAATCTTCCCTGGCTGAGAGGAAAGGAAGCAGTGCTAATTTCAGCCAGTTGATTGATGGAATGCCAAAGTTGATTTGATTAAAGAGAAATGCGAGCCTTATAAGGTGCTGGAAGTATAAAGAAATTTACAAAGTGTGTTAAAGGAACCAAAGGTACATAAGAAGGCAAACTTGTAAAACCACCAGCAAAGTGGATCAAAAGCAATCAGAGTAGGCGGTGTTCGCCGGGTTGCGAAAATTGTAACCTGCGAAATTTCGCGGAGTTGCGAAAATGCGAGAGTCAGTGACACACGAAATTTGCAGTGCTTAGTGACATTAAAATTTCAGCCGATTTTGCTCCTCCTTCTTCAGTAAAATTTAACAAATTTCCTCTAATTGATTAACACCATCTTGAATCTGACTCGGGTTCATCGTGTTTGAGTGAGTGAAGAAATAGAAAGACATTCGACCTCTAAAGAAGTACTAAAAATAATGATAAGATGTGATCTAAACTCTGCAAAGTAAAATTTAATGTAACAGTTTAGTTGTTGAGTCGATTAATTGCACAAGCGCATAAAGCACGCTATAAACAAGGCTCCAATGTGCAACTATTTTTGGTTACCTGTCAATACCCATGTATTAAAACTCTAAATTTTGAAATATGTTTGTAGTTAAAAATGTCATAATAACTCTTGAACTATTGTTCTCTCAGATTGATATATATTTTGTAGTATTGATGCATGACCCAAGTAGCCCTTTTACTCGCACGTGGACCAGTTGTGGTAGTTTGTAAAATGTTGGAGACCCGGGGTAAGAGCTCCAGAGTACAAAGAGACTGCACAGATTTTAAATCAAATGTGATGTCGGGTTCTGTGACATCCATGAGTATTCCAGCGGGTTGACGGGTTGTCAGCGGACCCTGATTAATCCACAATTTAATGTCATTTTATTAAAAAAAAAAAAATTTTGAAGTATAAAAATCTTAATGATATATCTGAACTTTATTTTGAACGGTATTTTGAACTTTTGATTTCATTTATAAATTTTCTTTTTAATATTAGATACACCAAAAAAATTGGTTAATATAACAGTAGAAAAATTCTGATTGCTTTTTTGAAAAATGGCAAAGCAGTGATTTCTTTGCTATAAATGCACAATTAGAAAATCATGAAATTTTTCTAGATCTCGGATGAAGCAACGGACGTCATTGTTGAATTCGTCTTGTGAAATCTGGTTACCTATTCGAATTTCATTGAATTCCGAGATGGTCGGAATTTCATGTTTTTCGAGGCACCGAGTGTTGGGTGACACATGAGTTGGTGTCGCATGGCATGACTAGGGGCTGCCACATGTCACCATGGGAGAAGGACACATGGCATTAGAGCCATGTGGAGTGGAAGGTGCCACCTAAAGAATGTGTCCATGTACACATGGCACATGGCATATGATGGATGGACCATGTGAAGACACATGCCATGAGAGAGAGAAGAGAAAGATGGGAGAAACTGCCGAGTCAAACGAAAAAAAAATTTCATTTGGAGGAAGGACAAGGGGAGAAAAAGAGATAGAGAAAGAAAGGAAAGAGATGGAAAAGGACATAAAAGGAAAAAGCATGGAGGGAAAAGAAGAAAATGAGGGGGAGAGTGTGTGACACGGGAGGAAGAAAAAGAAAAAAAAGAATGGCACTTCTGCGTGCGGTGGTGTCCGGCAAACCGGCCGATTCGAAATGCGTCGGGAGCAAGAACCAAAGTGATATGAGAAACCGTGTAGGTGCAGAAACTCACGGGTTTCATCACGTTCCAAAGAGTAAGGGGTTTCTCCTGCACTTTGGTTATTTCTTTGCCTAGTAGCCGTAGCCAGGGGTCATTTTGGTTCAGCTCTAATCTTAGAGACTATGTTGTGCTTGGTCAAGGACCAAGTCCGGTGTTCAGGGGTAAAGTCTGGACCTCTTAGCTTCCATGTGCCTTAGTTTCTGACGAGGCGTGGCTGGGCATCCAGCCTGCCCGTAGCCATGGATGATCAGTCCCGGGACTGAACCCGGACTGTTACGGCGGGGACACGACACAGGCGGGTGATTTGGCCGTAGGTGTAAATTGGTGGTTTGGAATTGAACAATTTTTCTCCACACCCCCATCTTAGTCGGTATTCAACTTCGGACTGACCCTGCTTTTTAGGTCGAACTCTGGAGTTAGTTCTATCCTTCATAAAAATCTCTTTAAATGAAAATTCATGTGTTCTTTATGATGATATCATTTAATTTATCCATGTTTGATTTTCTATCTTCAAGAGTATGTGGACTATTTGTGGATTTGTTCTTGCAGTTTTGATAAGGACTAGATTAATCTTTTGCATATAACTGATTAATGCTCGATTGATGTGCGGCCCGAATCACATGAAGAATGAATCCACTAGTCAATTGATTGTATGGAAGCATGTTGGAAATATGTGTGGTGAAAGCATCAGTGAATTTAATGGATGTAAAGTTGTATGTATTAAATATGATTATCCATGATAAACAGCATGAGTATGATTTTGAATTATTTACATGGCAGCTCAGTGAGCATATAGCATAGAGACCATGCAATGGCATTGCATTGCATTTATCTACCGGAGACATCTCATGACATGGGTGTAGGTGCATGGTATAGGGTAACACGTGTTTACAGTGTTTAGCCAATGGTATGTCATTATGAGTACATGGTAGATCGACCCTTGTATGTTTGGTGTTGGAGTAATTGAGCTTAATAAGTAATGGGCACCGCAAAAAATAGATCTCCACGGTTTCATAAAGAAAAAGGAAATAGAGAAAATCTGTGTTGGTATAGTAGGAGAGGATAGGTGCACCTCAGGATGAAACACGGTATTCTTAGTTGAACTATGTATTTAACGATGGGATTCACGAAGTGTGAAGGCGTCATAAAGCCTACGGTGAGACCCCGAGTTGATCCTCCACAAAGGCTTCACCAGACGGTAAAAACAAATAGATATTGGAGTTTTTCAATGAATTTGATTTATAAAATAAAAATCCACGGAGGCGAGTTAGGTGATGGGGGCCATGAGTCTGGTTTTTCCCCACTTGAAAACTAATAAGTGGTAATGAGAGTGGGTGGGGACATAGGGACGTGGGACCAGTTGAGTCACATTCTCATCCATGCATATGGACGTTTTAGAGTAGTTGGATGTGTGATGTTTTGTGGATTAGTGTGGGAAATGGTGCATGTGCCTCAAGGTAGGAGTAGCCCTTGTGGGAATTATTCTCTATTGGGCATTGCTCACCGCAATAGTGGGACCGTATTTGGTGTGGGTGGTACATCAGAGGATAACCTTACTCCTTCGAGGCCCGTGGGGGTTACTGAAAAGGAAACCAAGATGTGACTTTGATAAATATTTTGTAAACTATATTAAGAACAAGTAGTTTTAATATGTGTTTTGTATAAAATTATTTAATAATAACTATGGACTATTGTGATATAGTTGTATATTATGGAAATGGTGAGATGGACCACTGTGTGATCATTCTTACTTACATTTGAGACCACACAGATGGAGTCATGGATATATTGTTATATGGAGTTGTATGTTGGGTAGCGCTCCCCAGACAAAGGACACTCCATGTTTTTAACTCTGAAATAATAGAATCCCAGTAGTGGATATAATAAGTATAAGTCAATAAGTTTCTAAAATCACCTTGAATTTCGTAGGTTGACAGTTTATTATGAGGACCCCCGAGTTTTGAAGCATCCTAGTCAGGTTAATGTTGAATGTCTTTCAAACTTTTTATTTATGTTTCTTTAGACTTTGCTACAAGATTTCCTCTCTATTCAGTCAATATCCTTTTCCAAAAAGTGTTTTCAAAATTCAACAGTAAAATTCTTAAGAATGACAATGCTACCTTCCTATTTGTGAAATAGAATAGAGGATTCATGATAACTTTTAGAAATAAATTCAGAAACTCAGAACATTCAAAAGTAGGAAAAAAAAATTAAAATTTTTTGCCATTGAACAAATTTTGTCAACTAAGATGATATTTTGTTTTTGTTTTTTGCATTTTTGTTTTTTTTTTGTTTTTTTTTTTGTGTTTTATTGTGAATATAGCATGTTCTATGATACAAGTTAATTATAAGAGTATATTTAATGTGTTCATATAATTTTAATTTGTAACATATCTAGGAAAAATTCAATTTAGTTGTTGGTAAACTATTAACGGTTTCCTTAATTTTAGAATATCTCACTAGAAAATGAAATCACATACAAAATTACTTAACAAACTTACATTATCATTTATCAATCCTCTTAAATCATCTCGATAATGAATAAAAGCTTAGATGAGAATTATTTTTCAACCCATTTATTAGAGTATACCTTAATTTGACTAGAAATTAGCTATTAATTTGTGACTACATTAATCACAAAACAATAATTCTAGTCAAGAATAATAATCTACAACCAAAAAATGTTGGTCACAAGGTTACCATGGTATGTCCGTCAAGGAATTTTTTTATGACCATCCGTTGACTTAATCGCAAATAATATGTTTGTACGATAGATGATATTAGCCGTTAATGTATACTTCTTATGTCTAACATCTTAGTCGTTGATTTTATTTTCTTCCACCATTAGTAACTGGTCCCCAATTTAATTTCTACGGTGAAAAGATTGATCGCATTGATCTTTTCTGATGATTTTACATTGTCGTAAATTTGTTTTATATTGAAAGAACAAGTGATCATAGTTTACAATTTTCATAATGATAAAATTGAACATAGTTGAAATATATTTCAGGTGAAATTAGAGTGATCATAGGTAGTCATTTTCATAGCAGAATGAAATGGTCTAATTAATTCTTTCACATGATATGAATAATCGGTGTATGACATTAAATGTTTTGCGGAGAAAATGTTTGTGGTGTAGTTCAATGTTTCCACGAGGAAAACTGAGTAATCACTATTTATAAGTTTCAACAAAAAAAGGTTATTGGTCGTTAGTTTTATTTTTCTTTGACAAGGAATAAGTAGTCGCAAATATATTCATGTTACTAGTAAAAGCAACTAGTGTGACCCGAATTTTCTAGGGTGCATTGATGTGATCGACCCACGGAGATATTCGTGGCTGTCGGGTAACCGACACCGCTCATGAATCGAGGCGAGTCTCCTTTGTCACGAGAGACTCACACGCAAAATCTGACTTAATAGATCATTTGCGACATATTTTGATATTTTACAAAGGGCCACAGGATCCGTATCTTAATTAAAATGAGTAAAAGTATTATTGATGCTATCATTATCACTAAATATCGACAAACTATATTACATGGTTCAAGAAGTTAAAGAATCACTTTTAATTCAAGAAACATATATTAAAATTTAAAATTCTAATATATGTTATACAATTTTCATGTCAAAGCCAAAAAGTTGACTTTCTTCACAAAAAGCATAGGTCTCTAGTGAGCATAGTCCTCCTGTACCTTTCATGCACAAATAGTGATCCCTCGACGGGGTGAGCAGTGTAATGAAGTGATAATTTCTACATGGATTTTACTCCGCTAAGTGCACATGTGTAGCAATAATCCACACTCAAAAACCGATACATGATCCTACTTAAGTAATGCGTATAAGAACCCATGTCTGAGGTCCTCTTACAGACTCCCTTTTGCATTACTAAGCCAAAATCGCAGATAAAACATTCGTTTTCACTTTTCTTTCATTTTCGTGTCATGCACTCCACACCTATCGTTCTAGGGTGCCCACAGATGCGTATGGAATGCGTGTACGGTCAAAAATATTCATGTTAATATATTTTTGTGGCGTGTTGAAACATAATTGATTCACATAATTCACATTATTAATTCACAATCAATAACACAAGATTGAGAATAAGTGGGCTAATAACAAATCCAAGCAATTCATTTTGAATCACTCGACAACATAAAATCACCTGACCAATCCATGAACAATGAAACCACTTGAGTGGCACTATTCACGTGCGACAGGGATTTATCATGGGTTCAAAAAGATTTTGGGGACTACAGAAAACACGTAATCCTAGGCCTCTACAAATCTCCATCCATAAAAATGGCTCTTGGCCAGAAAGAATAAACCAAGTGGAAAAGATGAATCTTTGCTTTATTTTGGAGTTAATCGGAAATCCTAATCGGTGCTGGCGTATAGCCACGCCATTGCGTAAGAGCGAGCATGGCCTGCCTCCGGCGAGGACCGACTGATCGAGCAGGAAATTTAGAAGGAATTCACCATCTCTCTCTAAATCTGGATCCCAGCCCTCTGCCACTGCGTTTGCTCTTTTCTTTTGAGAAGAAAACTATTCACTTTGTCTTATATTCGTAGCTTTCAGTAAAATTAATCATGTCTTTAAGTTTTGGATTTGACATGTGACTAATATAAGTCGTTTATTCACCGTCCCTACCCATTACAATCTTGAGCATGTGTCGTGATTGCGTGTAGTGAGTGAGCACTATCGCGTCGCGTAGCCTAAAGAAGTCGTTTCTGATCCGACACCGGTACCTTGCGAAAAGCGTGAAATTCCGACTATTTGAATTGACGAAATTGACGTAATGCCGCTAGATTTCCACGAGATGATTTAGTGGCAGGTGAAGAAGTCCGTTTGCGTCATCCGGGATCTAGAAAAATTCGGATTTTGACCAGTACCATTTGCCATTTTTCAGAAAATTAGATTTTCTTGGAGTTTCACAAGTCGCAAGTTAAATGTATAACAAAAGTTAAAGGATAAATCCGTATTTTTGTTTAACTTAAATTAATGAAATAGAAATATACGAAATTAATAAAATTCATGCTGTTTAATAAAAATAATTCTAATAAATAAGTTATTATCATGTTTTCAAAGAGAATATATTATTACATACTAAAGTAATTTCAAAATATAGTACTTAAAGTTGAGTTCTGTGGATGGAAAATAAAGTATAAAATAAATTCAGATCACTAAATTAATAAACATTAATAAGGAACTAAAATTTTATATAAGATCCAACGGCTCCTTCTCTTGATTCTGTATATATTATTAGCTTCCATGTATCATTTAATTGGAAGTTTGATGCTTTTCAACATTCACTTGTATTATGGAAACAAGTATGTTTCTCATTCTTTGCAAGTACTTTCTAACTCTTACACTTGACAATCAAATATCTCAAGGTTGGGTTAATAACAGGTGATCCTAGATATCATAAAGGATAAAGTTGTGTAGTCGGCAAAATAAGTTGTACTTGTGAAGTTTCTTTGGTGACGGGATGTATGTCCTTTAGGGACAAGTTTTGTTCCATTTCTTTCGTACGCTGTATTAATATAAGGAAAGTGGAATAAATAGTGTTAGAGAATAAGAATAGGGCATGTAATTAAGCTTGTGCAAGCAGCAGACCCAGTGGTTGGGCGGGTCAGAGAAAGCGTCAGATGATTGGCGTATTTATTAATTAAAATTAACAGCCCTACAATATATATAATGGAAGCTATTTGAGTTTATGTGATATAATCATTATCATAAATCAATCCTCATTGTTTATCTAATTGTTCTCTATTTTACAAATAAATCTGATCTTAATTTGAAATAAAGTAAATATTGTAGTGTGATTGTTTGATGTTCTTGATTTCTTGAAATATTATCAATGGAAACATGTGAGACAGTATGTTTTTTTACATGCTATTCAGGTGACATGTCAGTAAAGTCTTTGACTCTGAGTTTGCTTTGCGAGCAGGATGGGACACATATTGAAATAACTGTAGTTCTTGTTTACTTTCAGTTGTTTCATCAGTTCGTCAGAACACTTTTTCTGGCATTCTTAATTCATGTTTGTGACTTTATTATAAGATGTTTTTTATAGTTTTTCTTTAAATCAGACCTCATGAACTATTCTCTAATTACCATCTTCTTGATACATTTTCTTAAACTTCATTCTTTATTTAATATTTGGCTTTGTTGAATGTTTAATGTTCTTCAAAATCAGATGAACATATAAGTATGATCTTTGTTAATTATCTTTTGAGAATATAAAATAACTATTATATATATATATTTATATATCTTGTATGTATATTTACTCTTTGTAACATATCATATATATCATATATTATGTATATATCTTGTATCATGTGATAATGTAGCTTCTTCATTCATAGTTCTCTGAGATCTTCCTTTATTAAACATAAATCTGTATGACTTTTGAAGTACATTCGATGCGCTCGTTCAACTGCTTCTTTTGATGGCGAGTGCGATGTGAAGGCCAATAGCTCATCTGCCGAAGAAGACGACATCTGGCAAAAATAGTCGCGGCGTTGTGACCGACGCTGTTGTGGCGGCGCGAGCGTGGCGAAAGACGAGTGTCAACTGGCGCGTGGCGGACTGCTAATTGGGCGCAGTTCTCGCCGTGGGCTGACTTTCGCCATCTATGCGCTCTCGGCGAGGTGCCTGACTCTGTTGCGTAACTACGCGATGCCTGTTGTTCGCGCGGCGGCGCGAAACGCTGATGCTGAAGAGCTGCGTGGCGAAGCGTTGGCGACCGTGGCGCGCGGTGGACGCCTGTGCGCTGTTTCATAGCGCGTTGGTGATTATCATTGGCGACGGTGCGTTACCGACGTCGTGGCGCCGGAACACATAATGACATATTTCCTTTCAAGTCTTTGTGCGACATTTGAGGGTTCTCATTTAACAAACTCATTGTCTTTGAACACCTATTTATCTCAGACCTCATTCTTTGGTTGATGAGAAGGAGTCTCTGTTGATAGCGTGGGCATGATTGGGGGCAGTGAGCAGACCTGGGGGCTGCGTCAGTTTATCTCATTGCGATACAAAACCCATTCACTGATAGGCCGAAGCCTCAATATGACCAGAGAAACCTCTACTCCACCCAGGCTTCTGACGTGCAATAGCCTTTCTAGACCCTTTTTGCACCTCCAGCTCTTATCCAATTGCATTAAATTCCATCTACACACACATTCTTAAAGTAGTATCACAGGTAAGGGAAAAACTATGCCACTTTCAACGCTGAACCAGTCCAAGAAATAAGTTTTTGTGTAAGAGATTTATCATTTACATGCCATGATGAGTCTTAAATTCATCTATTTTAATCTTACATTTTATGACATGTTTAGTATATTTAGATATGTTTTTAATGCCAAATTATAGTTATTAACCAACTTGTGTTTGGGTTTAATTCAAAATGAGAAGAAAAAATCAACAAGAAAGAAAAATAAAAAATACTTAATTACCTTGATTTAGTAATATGTGAGTTTTTGTGTGTCTTGACAAACGTCCGAAACAAGAATGGCTAGGAAAAATGTCACCGGTAGTATTTTCTTAAATCGCAACACAAACTACTTGAATATAGAAGAAGACCTGTAATGCAACAAGACGATTAAGCGACCACGGAGACATGGAAGGAAGTGACAGAGTTAAGGTTTGAGGACGAGAATAGATAATGTTAAGACAAGGTTTCTTAAGACGGATGTCAAAACTAGGAGGAACCTATCGCGACATAAAAGCTCCTGTCGCGACACTAGAAACAAATAGAAGGCAGAATCTCTATCGCAACATAAAATATCCTGTCGCGATACTGATTATTGAAACTTGGAAAATTCTGTTGAGACATGGGAAAGTTATGTATCTAGCGACTCGAGTGATGAATGTTGGAACTAGGACCAAGGTTTGATTAGATTGGAAGTCAAAATCGCGATAAGTAATGTGACTTAGTAAGCCAGCTTTGGTGTAACACAAGAGTTTTAATGTTACGACATACTACAAACTAAGAGGGGTTTTGATGTTGCGACGAAAATAGTAAGGTCACTCAACACATAAATAAAATTTAATTTCATGAAGAAACAAGGTCCGCGATAGACTTTTCATATGCGTGATAAAGATTCAACTTTAAGGAAGAGAAGTTTATCGTGACATGCTGGGGAGTCTCAGGTGAGCACAAGGAGTGATGGTGAAAGAGTGTAGATGCGACAAAAGACATCTACTACACCAATAGTATGTCGCGACTTAAAAATGAAGGCTACTGACGAGAAATGGAGTTAAAGTGGGGAGACAAGACTGCCGGCCGTGACGGACTTTTCTAGTCACAGCAAAGAATGCTAACTAATACAAAGAAACATTGTTGCAATAAGAACCAAGTAAATCTTTTATCATGACATGGCATGGGATTCGCGACATACAATTTACAGAGGTTTGTGCAGAGACAATGTTGCAGCGCGGAGAAAATTGTCAGTGTCGCAACATAGAGATTTCTAGCATCTCGGACATGAGAGTGTGTGACATAGAATGGACAAAATAACGGACCTTGCGGGATGAAGTGTTAAACAGCCAAGAAGATACGTAAGTGACCAGAGGAAAATTTATTTGTGACAAACTAAAATCTTGAAGAACAAAACGTGTCGCGATAAAATGCTGCATGATGAAACAAAATTAAAACTGCATCCACGACAACACTTTAGTCCACGACAAGAATGCAATCTTGGCCAGAATTTGGGGGATCCATAATGTAGCCTCAATTTAGGGCCTAGCACGGGAGCTCATAAATGAAAACATTTTGAGGAGAAGCGATGCAGCCGTCAGTGGAAAAAGCAACAAATCTGAGGAGGCGTGAGGACTCTTTATATTATAATTTCTTTGGCCTGTCTTTTATTTTCTTATCTTAAATCGATTAAGGAATTAATTAGCAAGTTTCAATTTGTTTACTAGACAGACACAAAGTGGATTGTTCACGAGGTTTTGAGAGTTGAGGCCAGATCTGGTGAGATTAGTTGGATTCTTTGGTTTTGAATCTAATAAGTCCAAAGCACAGGGTGTAGCAGCTTTTGGGTTGATTCTCTGGGTTGTTGGAGTTGGTCACATTGTTTGGATGTAAAACGAAATTCAGTTTTTATGGAAGAGAGTGGAGTGGTGGATTTGGGTTGAGTTACAGGTGCCTTGGTCTCAGATGATAAATGGACTTCATCGTTGGATGGTCTCGCGAAATCTAACTACCCTATCAATTTCGTGAATTTGAGATAGTCGAAATTTCAGTTGGCTCAGAGGGCCTGGGTGTCGGATGTCGTAAAACGTCTTGTGAAAGACATGTGATGTGGAAAAAGTCACCTACTACATGTACCCTTGTGACACATGTTTCATGATTAGTGAGAGGATGAGATGAATGACTTAGATTAAGCCATGTGTCAAAAATCCAAAACTTAAGGACACAAATGGAATTTTTGGAAATGTTAAGTGAATAAGACAAGAAGGAATAGTCTTCTTCTCCGTGGGACAAGGAAAGGGCGGGCGGTGGGCTGAGTTATGTAAGATTGCCCAGAGGAGACAAGTGTGTGACTTCTCTAAGTTTTGCCATGTGGCTTGAGACCATCTCGGTGTCAGCGAACAAAGGCGAGGTAGATCCTGAAAAGAAAGCATGGACTGTGGCGTGAGACGCGTTTGGGTTGGACGACAAAGATGGTAGGGATCGTATATAGCGTTATTCTTGACTAAACCATATGAATGATTAGATAATACGAACTTTGCGGTTTAAATGCGTGATTGGATCCAGAACGTTTAAGCAGTGAGAGAAAATCTATTAATGGTAGTGCGTGGAGCGATCTTGAATGCAGAAGGTTTCGTTCGCGTTGATGGTTTTTGTTTGTCAATGATTTTGAAGTGGTGGTTTGGAGTTCAAATAATTACTAGTTGTTAATTAGCCATCATTGCAGATAATTTTGTATTATTAATTTGAATAATATGAATTATGTGAATTAATTATGTTAATGTATGCATGTCAAATATATTAGCATGAATATTTGGAATTGGTATAATGCACATTCCATATGCCTTGGGGCCTAGAATATTAGGTGTGGTGCATGACATGAAGAAGACAAGCGAAATGTTGTGAAAGGAATTTCGACGGAAGATTTTCCGGAGAATTGTGTTGGGAGGTGTATCCAACAATTCACATTGGAGAGGGCCTATGAATTGTTTGGTTATCCAACATATTCGCCTCGGAGGTTGTCCAATAAATTTTGCAGAAACTCGATGGTAAGTTTTCAGAGAATAAAAGCTTTGTTTGAAAGCCCCCAGTAATTTTTACTCGCATTTGGCTTGGAGGCATGTGTGAGAGAGTGATGGGACTCGAGACATGGGATTAGGCATGAGAGACATTCAAAGTAACATCATCTTCCATTACTTGAGTGTGATTAGTTGCCTGACATGTGCCTTTAAATTAGGAATGTACGTGGAAATTATCACTGCGGGCTTTGCTTACCTTGTTGAGGATCACTATTTCAGTGCGGGAGAGTGTACCGCAGAGAGGAGGACGGCGCTCACTAGAAGCCGCGTTTTAGAAGGAAGCCGGGTTGTGGCTTTGAGGTAATTCGTTTTGTAGAACATGTATTAAAACTTTAAATTTGATATATGTTTTGGTTAAAATGTGTGATAACTCTTGAACTATTAGTATATAGTTGATGTAATTTCGTGAGGTGTTGATGCAGGCCCAAGTGGCCATTTTGTCGCACATGGACCCGGTGTGAGTGGTTGTTAGTTGTTGGGACAAGTTTTGTACCTTAGGTAGAGGCCTCCCCGTACAAGGAGACTGCTTGATTTTCATGAGTGGTGTCGGGTTGCAGACATCCGCGAAATATTCATGATTGACCAGTTGTCAACGGACCCTTGGAAAATTGGGCGTCATAGCTTGGTATCAGAGCTTAGGTATACGAATACCTAGGGCTTTAGGGACTTGGGCTTAGGCCATGGTCATTAAGGGGTGAGAGTACCACAACTTTGTGTGGCTCGATGTTAGAGTTTAGGTATGTTAATATAGAAAGACGGAGTCAGGCCGGGGATTAGAACAACTGCGTACATGGTGTTTGTATATTGATTGGGTATATAACATGGATTGTTGTGTATGTTAATTGACAATGTTATTATGGAATTGTGTGGTGGTAGATGGCTATAGGAAAAAAAAAATTATGAAATAGAATTCTTTGAGGTTTTACAATGTGTAAAAGCTGGGGAGAAAATAAATAAAATAGAAATGTTGTGACTTTATTTTAGTTCCTCTTTAGAAGACATGAAAATATATATATATATATATATATATATATATATATATATATATATATATATATATATATATATATATATATGCTCTCTATATATATATTTGTGGTATGTAATATAATAGTGGAACAATGAAAAAAAAAATAAATGAGTGAAAAAATTTACTGAGAGGAAAGAAATGAGAGAGTACAGATGGGACTACTATTTTCTGGCACAGAGTCATTGGATCGATTCCGTGACCGCAGCCCGAGGGATACAAGGCTGGGAGCGTGTTGTAGCACACCGCGACCTTGCGGTCTGGTACGGGGCCCGCGATACGGCCTACGACTATGTTTGACTTTGCCAGCGGGGCATGCGACGGCGCATGGCACGGCCAAAGGGTCGCGATAAAGTTGTATCGTGGCCTGGGCGACGTTGTGTCGCCAATATGGCGCCGACAAGGCTGATGCGACGTGCGGCGCATGGCGGCGACGTCAGCTGCTGACCACTGACTACTTGATCTGATAGGGCATCTGATCAACCACGGTGCCGCTGATCTGCGCCTTGGCAGTGGTTCAGTCGGCCAAAGGTGGGGCGACAGCCTTTGCGACATGGCCAGGGTGTGAGCTGCGACACGGCGCCTCTATGCACCACGAGCAAGAGGCACCGGTATTGAGGTCCTGGCGTAGTGTGCCGCCTGCAGATTTGGGTCGGGGGTATTGGCGCATTGGTCACGCTCGACTCCCCAGGTTACAGCTCGGTGCCTTGTTACAGGAGTTCTTGATTTCACTGTTTGATGTTCATGACACTATTCACTAGGTTTAAAAATAAAAAAATAAAATAAAATTTTTAAAATGAAAAAAAAAAAAAATTTAAATATGATTTAATATATGAACTTCGCTATCTTATTACCAATGAAGATTCATGGAAATATAGTATAGAAAGTACACAGGTTATTAGTGGAAAATATCCTCGTTGTGTTGCGTGAGGTAATTGCATCGGGTTAATGATAGAGTTTAGGAACTAAAGTTGAGGCCTTGGAGGGCCCTTGTATGTGGAAGGATTCTCCCTAGGGATTAGGGCGAGGATAGGGATGATATGTCGTGGTTGCGAGTTAGAGATCTCGGGATTCTACTCACAGTGGACCTGAGGGTTATGGACATCGAGAGTTTGATGTAAATCCGCCAGGATGGTTTGGTACAGTGACTTCTGAGTCGTCATGTCGATTGTGAGAGTAGGAGGGGTGTACCTGCGGGGATGGTACTCGTGTTGTATTCAGGGGGCCGAAGCAGTGATGATTTTCCCCGAGCGTTAATGCGAAGAATCCGAGTTTGTGCAGGAAGACGATTGGCGGGTTGGCTGAGGCCCCTTTACCACTGGAGAGGGCGAGTGAGATCAGATTAGATCTACCTCGAGTAGTTTGCGAGTATGAGGATGTTTTTTAGGATGAGCTACCGGGATTGCCACGACGAGGTTATGAACCAGGTGTAGTTCTATCAAAATGCATATCACATCCTCATGACTCATGAGGATGAAACATGAGATCTGAGTTAGAGAACTCCAGTGCTCTGGGATTCTGCTGAGACAAAGGTTCAACAAACAAGTGCACGCCATCATATGGCACTCAGTTCTCATTCGAGAGAAAGGAGACAGACCTCTAGCTGTGTTAGCTCTGAAATCGTTGAGCAGGGTTACGGTTAAGAATCAGGTACCATTCTTTGGGGATTGATTATTTGTTTGATCAATTGAGGAGGAGCACGAGTCTACCTCTAAGATGAACCTTACCGCACTAGTTATCATCCAGGCGGGGTTAGGAGACAAATATCCCTAAGGCAGTTCGGGACACGTTGCAAGGCACTTTAGTTCTGATGATACCGCTGGTTAACAGATCATGAGCGTTCCTCCAGACCTCATGCGTAGGAATTATTCGACCACTATTTGGATCAGGTTATAGTGGTCTTCGTGGATGACATTTGATCTACTCCGGTCAGTGTGGGAGCATGAGGATCACTCTGAGATCGTTCTGATTCTTGAGAGATCATTAGCTATATGCCAGAGTTCAATAAGTGCCGAGTTTGTTTGGCTGAGGTGAGATTACAGGAACCGTCAGTGTCGGCATCGGGCGTGTCGATGGACCTAGGAAGGTCGAGGGCCGTGGGGTTGGGAGAAAGGGCGAGTCAGTCTTCCGAGATAAGTAGTTTCTTAGGGTTGTTTGGGTACCTCTGGGAGCTTGTTAAGGGATTTCTCGGTCGCAGCCCACCTATGATGAGATTGATGACCGGAGAGGAGAGTCGAGATTCGATTGGGATGACCGATCGCGAGGGCATTCTAAGTTAGAAGGAAGGAGAACATCTTTATCCCTCCCTCATGATAGAATCCCTGGGACGGGATTGTAATTCTGCAAGACCAAGTGGATATGTTTGTGAATGGATCAGAAGTGTGCTCATCGTTCTTATTAGTTGAAGAATCATGAGCGAATTACCTTGCACGACGTAGAGTTGGTGGCCGTAGTGCCGCCTTGAAGATTTGGGCGCCCTTGCCTTATATGGCGAGCAGGTTCGAGGTGTGCCTGGATACTGTTGTGCAGGGTATAGTACTCTGCAGTGGGACCTCGTGGAGCATGTGGTCTGGATGGGATTCCTAGGATTATAACTAGCGCATTCTGCTTGTGGTCTATTAAAACCCAATGTGTTAATTCATTACTGAGTGACCAGAGCATTAAATAATGCTGGCTTCAGAAGGCAGTTATAACTGACTATACTAGGAAGAATTTACATATTAGAGCCTTTCTTCATGACTGGGTGCTGGGGAGTTTAATATGTGACCACCAGTATCTATTGCTGAGAGTGATTAAAGTCCTAAAGCTTCAGCTGAGATAGGTGATCATGGGGACGGATTATAGTCGATACAATGCTTCGAGGTTAAACGAGTCACTGAATGTTAGATTAGCTTTAGTATAAGGATTAAAGGTGAGGTGGTTCCAGGTGCAGTTAGAGAGGAATTCTAAAGGAGTTTGTTACTCTGATTGTGGGTGTCAGGGTGGCGCAGAGATGCAAGGATCTTAGTCGCAGTACTATTAGGCCCAGGATAGAAGAACCATGGAGACTTTGTTCGGCGATGTACCATCACCCAAACCAGGTCTGTGACCACGGCCCAGCCGGGGCTGCCAGTATTCGAGGTGGCTGGTGGAAGTGGGAACCATCCTGATGGATTTTTATGACCCACTTGCCATGGACGGCGCAGGACATGTTGCATGGGTGATAGTAGACCGGCTCTGAAGTCGAAGGCACATTTTTCTAAGCGTGCGTGACCTTCACATTAGAGATTACACCAGGTTGTACATTCGAGAGATAACAGCTACATGGAGTACCAGTACCTATAGTGTCGGATAGAGACCTGAGGTTTACGGCGCACTTTTGGAAGAGTTTCCAAAAGGCTATGGGTACACGGCTGACCATGAGTTCAGCTTTCCACCCATAGACATCTGGTGAGTCAGAGAGGACCATACAGGTGTTATAGGACATGCTGGGAGCATGCATCCTAGATCATAAGGGTAGTTGGGAAGAGCATTTTTCCTTAGTGGAATTCGCTTACAACAATAGTTATCAAGCGAGTATACAAATGGCACCATATGAGGCATTGTATGGGAGGCCATGCAGATCACCGATATGTTGGACTGAAGTGGGAGAGAGCTCCATCACTGGTCTTGATCGATTAGAACACCTGCGAGGTGGGTGATCGACAACGTCTTCTCACGGCTCAAAGCCGGCAGAAGAGCTATGCTAATGTACGACATCGACCCTTAGAGTTCGAGGTTGGAGATCACGTCTTCTTGAAGGTGATGCCCCCAGAGAGAGTGGTCGGGTTGTGAAGCTAATTGGCGAGTTCATTGGATATAGAATCTTTCGAGAGGGTAGGCATAGTAGCATACTAATTGGCTTTACCACCCAGCATGTCAGGCGTCCACGATGTATTCCACGTCTCCATACTCCGGAGGTACACTCCAGATCCAGCTCATGTAGTGGATTGGGGAGAGATTGAGGTTGACACAGATGTTACCTTCGAGGAGGGACTAGTGTGGATTATAGATAGCCAGGATCAGGTTTTGCGAAAAAAGACTGTGAGGCTAGTGAAGTCTTGGCAGCAGGTGGGTGGAGGTCGATGTGGGACGCGAGGACGCGATGCGGGCCACTATCCTTCTTGTTTAGGGATGAGTCGTGGTTTAGTCGTTTAATACTTAAATGACTAGTTTACATGCATGGCATAGTGCACGTTGCATATGCATGTGATTTTCTAATTGTCCAGAATTTCGGGATGAAATTCTTTTTAAGGAGGGGAGAATGTAAAACCCGAGAAAATTCAAATTTCCTTAAAAAGGGTAACATGGTAATTTTGGTAAAAATCCAAAATTTTTCTAGATCTTGGATGACAAAATGAACTTCGCCGTTGGAATCATCTCGCAAAATCTAGTTGCCACATCGAATTTCGTCGAATTCCGAGACAGTCGGAATTTCACATTTTTCGAGGCACCGGGTGTTGAGTGTCGTAAAACGTCTTGTGAAAGACATGTGATGTGACAAAATTCACCTACTATATATACTCATGTGACACATGTTGCATGATTAGTTAGAGGATGAGATGAATGGCTTAGATTAAGCCATGTGTCAAAATTCAAAAACTTAAGGACACAAATGGAATTTTGGGAAATGTTAAGTGAATAAGACAAGAAAGAATAGTCTTCTTCTCCATTGGAATAAGAGAAAAAAGGGCAGTAGGCTGAGATTCCAGATTTGAGAGAGAGAGTGTGTGACTTCTCTCCTGAATTTCCCGCCCGTTCGGTGAGTCGATTCTCGGCCAGACGAGGCAAAACAAAGTCGATCTGCGCGGCGAGGGCTACATGTGGACACCGATTTGGTGGAGTTCCAACAACGCCAAGAGGTAGGGATCTTTTCCTACTTGTATTATTCTTTGGCTAAGAGGCATGTGAATGGTTAGGGATATTCTAAGGCTTGATTTAGCCGTAATTTCGGTCTCAAAACATTTGAACCAAGTGGAGAAAATCCCTATTGTGTGGTCGTGAACAGTGCCGACCTGAGGGTTTCACTGTTCACGTGATTTTGTTGTGTGATTTTGTGGTTTGGGTGATTCAAAATGAATTGCTTGATTTGTTAATTAGTCCATGTGAGATAATTTTGGTGTTATTGTTGTAATTTGAATAATATGAATTATGTGTATAAACCCGGGGAAAATTCGAATTTTTAAAAGGGTAAAATGGTCATTGCATTAAAAATTGAAATTTTCTAGATCTCGGATAGTAAACGGACTTCAGCATTTGGAATGGAGTCTCGCGAAATCTAGCTACCACGTCGAATTTGTCGAATTAAAGAGACTTGATTTAAATTTTACGTTTTTCGAGGCACCGAGGTGTGGTGCGATCAAACGGCTTGTAAGAGATGTGATGTGACAAAAGTCACCTACTACATGTACTCATAGTAACACATGTTGCATGATTAGAGAGATATGAAATGGATGGCTTAGATTAAGCGGGTGTGTCGAAAAATCAAGAAAAAGGGACAACATGGGAATTATGAGAAACGTTAATGAAAATAAGACAAGGATGAACAGTGTTCATCTTCCCCATTTGAAAGCCAAAAATGGCAGTGGCTGGAAGGAGATGCAGTGGGCGTGAGATTTGTGATTTTTAGAGAGAGAGCTCCTTCTCTCTAGATTTCTAGCCGTTCGGATCGTCGGTTCTCGACGGAGTAAGAAGTAAAGTTGATCTACGCGGCGAGGGCTACGCGTGGACACCGATTTGGTGGAGTTCTGAAAACTCCAAGAGGTAGGGATCTTTTCCTTCTTGTGATATTCTTTGGCTAAGAGCCATGTGAATGGTTAGGGATAGTCTAAGGCTTGATTTAGCCATAAATTCGGTCTTAAAACCTTTGAACCAAGTGGAGAAAATCCCAAATTGAGGCGTGAAGGCGGTACCAGCAGAAGTTTCGCGTTCCCACGTGAATAGTGGCTTAATGATTTTGGTGTGATTTTATGATGTTGAGTGATTCAAAATGAATTGCTTGTATTTGTTAGTTAGCCCATGTGAGCTAATTTTTGTGTTATTGATTGTGAGTTTGCATAACATGATTTATGTGGATTAATTATGTTAGTATATACATGTTTTATACATTAGCATGAGTTTGTTGGGATTGGCATCATGCATTCCATATGCATTGGGGCACCCTAGAATATTAGGAGTGAGTGCATGACATGAAATTGAAAGAAAAACGAAAATGTTTTCAAAGGGCCTGACATAAGATTTTTCGAAGAATTGCCTTAGACTGAGTTGTCAACCGGTTAAATCTTAGGTGGACCATGGCGGATTCGGAGAAATATCAGCGGTCGCCTCGGAGGGTAGTCCAATATTTTACCAAAACTCGGTAGCAAGTTTTCGAGAACAAAAAGCTTTTGTTTTGAAAACTGGATATTTTACTCACATTCGGCTTAAGCATATGTGAGGAAGTTGGTGAGGACTTGAGACATGGGATTGGTCATGTAGGCTATCTGAGTAGGTTCATTTAATTGCTTGGATGTGATTGTTTTGCCATGGCATGTGCACTTAGGTGGGAAGTGGCAAGTAGAGTATCACTAGGCACATCCTGTCAGAGGGATCACTATTTCAGGTCTGGGGTCTTGCTGAGAGAGTGGAGCTCGTGAAGTGGCGTTTTAGAAGAAAGCCCGGATTGTGGCTTTAGTATTGATTTTATTATAACGTGTATTAAATTGTAAATTTTAATATATGTTGAATGAAAATAATGTAAAGTCTTGAACCATGTAATATATTTGGTTGGGATATATTTGATAAGTATTGATGCCAGATTTAAGTGGCCATTTTTCTCATTTTATTCATATATTGGGGCAGGTGTGGTTGTTATGAAAATTTAGGACCAGAGTTGTGTTTACGCTAGAGGCTCCCCATCACAAAGGGACTGCGCGATTTTCATGAGTAGTGTCGAGTTACCCGACATCCACGATTATAATTTGAATTTTCTGAAAAAGGTTTAAATGGTCATTTCGGTAAAAATCCTAAATTTTTCTAGATCTCGGATGACGAAACGGATTTCACCATTGGAATCGTCTCGCGAAATCTAGATACCACGTCGAATTTTGTGAAATTCAGGGCGGTTTAAATTTTACTACGTTTTGAGCCTCCAGGTGTGGATGCGATAAAGCGGCTTGTAAGAGAGATGTGATGTGACAAAAGCCACCTACTGCATGTACTCATGTAACACGTATTTATGATTAGAATTATGGAAATGGATAGCTTAGATTGGCGGGTATTAAAATCGAAAAAGAGGACAACATGGGAATTATGAAGCGTTAATGAAAATAAGACAAAGTGAGCGGTGTTCATCTTCCCCGTTTGAAAGCCAAAAACGGCAGTGGCTGGAAGGAGATGCGATGGCGTGAGATTTTGTAACAGTTTTAGAAGGCTCCTTCTCTGCAGATTTCCTAACCCGTTCGGATGGAAGTCGGTTCGACGGAGTAAATACTAAGAAGTTGATCTACAGCGAGGGCTGCGTGGGCTTACCGATTTGGTGGAGTTCTGAAAACTCCAAGAGGTAGGGATCTTTTCCTTCTTGTGATAATACCCATTTGTTTAGAGCCATGAATGGTTAGGGATAGTCAAGGCAGTTTAGCCATAAATTCGGTCTTAAAACCTTTGAACCAAGTAAATCCCAAATTGAGTGTGAGACGATACCAACCGGGGTTTTCCTTTGTTCATGTGAATAAGTGACATGATTTTTGGTGTGATTTTATGATGTTAGTGATTCAAAATGGTGCTTGTATTTGTTAGTTGCTTGTGTGAAATTTAATTTTTGTGTTGTTGATTTGTGAGTTTGCATAACATGATTTATGTGGATTAATTATGTTAGTATATACATGTTTTATACATTAGCATAGAGTTTGTTGGGTTGGCATCAGCCATTCCATATGTGGGGCACCTGAATATTAGGAGTGAAGTCATGGCATTTGAATTGAAAGAAAACGAAAATGTTTTCAAGGTATGACATAAGATTTTTCGAAGAATTGCCTTGGACAGTTGTCCAACAGTTCATCTTGGAGGTGGACCCATGACTGGTTCGGAGAAATATCCAGCGATTCGCCTCGGAGGGTAGTCCAATATTTTACCAAAACTCGGTAGCAAGTTTTCGAAAACAAAAGGCTTTTGTTTTGAAAACTGGATATTTTACTCGCATTCGGCTTAGGTATATGTGAGGGAGTCGGTGAGGACTTAAGACATGGGATTGGTCATGTAGACATACGAGTAGGTTCATTTAATTGCTTGGATGTGATTGTTTGCCATAGCATGTGCACTTAGGTGGGGAGTAACCCACGTAGGAAATTATCACTACTAGGCTTTGCTCACCCTGTCGAGGGATCACTATTTAAATTACGGGAATGTACCTGACAGACTCGCTAGATGCGCGTTTTAGAAGAAAGCCATATTGTGGCTTTAGTAGTGATTTTAATATAACGTGTATTAAATTGTAAATTTTGCAATATATATTGGACGAAGTAATGTAAAAGTCTTGAACCATGTAATATATTTGGTTGGGATATATTTTGATAAGTATTGATGCATGGGCCAGTGGCATTTTACTCATTTTTATTCATGTGGGCAGGTGGTTGTTATGAAAATTTGGGACAGGTTGTGTTTCTGTAGAGCTCCCCATACAAAGGAGACTCTGCCCGATTTTCATGAGTAGTGTCGAGTTACCCGACATCCACGATTATAATTTGAATTTTCTGAAAAAGGGTTAAATGGTCATTTCGGTAAAAATCCTAAATTTTTCTAGATCTCGGATGACGAAACGGATTTCACCATTGGAATCGTCTCGCGAAATCTAGCTACCACGTCGAATTTTGTCGAATTCCGAGACAGTTTAAATTTTACGTTTTTCGAGGCACCAGGTGTCGGGTGCAGTAAAACGGCTTGTAAGAGAGATGTGATGTGACAAAAGTCACCTACTACATGTACTCATGTAACACATGTTGCATGATTAGAGAGATTATGGAAATGGATGGCTTAGATTAAGCCGTGTGTCAAAAATCAAGAAAAAGGGACAACATGGGAATTATGAGAAACGTTAATGAAAGCAAAACCGAGGATGAAACGGTGTTCATCTTCCCCATTGAAAGCCAAAATGGCAGTGGCTGGAAGAGGAGATGCGTGGGCGTGAGATTTGTGATTTTAGAGAAGAGCTCCTTACTCTCTAGATTTCTAAGCCGTTCGGATCGTCGGTTCAGCCAATTAAGAAATAAAAGGATTGATTTGCGGCGGGGGGGCTGCAGCGTGGACAGGTTGGTGGAGTTAAGAAAACTCAAGAGGTAGGGATCTTTCCTTCTTGTGATATTCTTTGGCTAAGAGCCATGTGAATGGTTAAGGGATAGTCTAAAAGGCTTGATTTTAGCCATAAGTCGGTCTTAAAACCTTTGAACCAAGTGGAAAATCCCCAGGTGAAGAGTACGTAGGCGGTACCAACCGGGGGTTTCCCTTTGTTCACGTGAATAGTGACATAGTTTTTTGGTGTGATTTTATGATGTTAGGTGATTCAAAATGAATTGCTTGTGTTTGTTAGTTAGCCCATGTGAGCTAATTTTTGTGTTATTGATTGTAGAGTTTTGCATAACATGATTTGTGGATTAATTATGTTAGTATATACATGTTTTATACATTAGCATGAGTTTGTTGGGATTGGCATCATGCATTCCATATGCATTGGGGCACCCTAGAATATTAGGAGTGAGTGCATGACATGAAATTGAAAGAAAAACGAAAATGTTTTTCAAAGGAATTTTGACATAAGATTTTTCGAAGAATTGCAGCAGACGATTATCGGCGGTTCATCTTGGAGGTGGACCCGTGGCTGGTTCGGAGAAATATCGGCGGTCGCCTCGGAGGGTAGTCAATATTTTGCAAAACTACGGTAGCAAGTTTTCCGAAAACAAAGGCTTTTGTTTTGAAAGCTGGATATTTACTCGCGTTCGGCTTAGGTATATGTGAAATTCGGTGAGGACTTAAGACATGGGATTAGTCATGTAGACATCTGAGTAGGTTCGTTTAATTCTTTGGATGTGATTGTTTATATGGCATGTGCCTTAGGTGAGAGTAACCCACGTAGAAATTATCACTACTAGGCTTTGCTCACCACAATCGAGGGGATCACTATTTCGAGTCGGGAATGTACACGAAGACGGGCTTCCGCTAGAGCCGCGTTTTAGAAAGCAGTTGGCTTTAGTATTGATTTTGTATAACGTGTATTAGAATTGTAAATTTTAATATATGTTGAATGAAGAGTAATGTAAAAAGTCTTGAACCATGTAATATATTTGGTTGGGATATATTTTGATAAGTATTGATGCATGGGCCCAAGTGGCCATTTTTACTCATTTTTATTCATATGTGGAACCGGTGTGGTTGTTATGAAAATTTGGGACAGGTTGTGTTTCTGTAGAGCTCCCCATACAAAGGAGACTCTGCCCGATTTTCATGAGTAGTGTCGAGTTACCCGACATCCACGATTATAATTTGAATTTTCTGAAAAAGGGTTAAATGGTCATTAAGTGCGTCCTAAATTTTTCTAGATCTCGGATGTGAAGCAGTTTCACCATTGGAATCGTCTGCATGTGAAATCTAGCTACCACAGTCAATTTTTGTCGAATTCGAGGCAGTTTAAATTTTTACGTTTTTGAGGCACCGGGTGTCGAGATTAGGTAAAGCGGCAGCAGAGATGTGATGTGACAAAGTCACCTACTTGCATGTCTTTCATGTAACACATGTTGCGTGATTAGAGATTATGGAAATGGATAGAACTGGGTGGCGGGTGTGTCAAAAATCGAAAAGACGAAACATGAATTATGAAAGCGTTAATGATAATAAGACAAGGATGAACAGTGTTCATCTTCCCCATTTGAAAGCCAAAAACGGCAGTGGCTGGAAGGAGATGCAGTGGGCGTGAGATTTGTGATTTTTAGAGAGAGAGGCACCATTACTGCTTTAGATTTACAGTCGTTCGGATCGTCGATTCTTGGCGAAGTGAAGTAAGAAGTTGATCTCTGCTTGACGAGACTCTGGCGTGGACAGGTTGGTGGAGTTCCGACATCTTCAAGAGGTAGGGATCTTTTCCTTCTTATGATATTCTTTGGCTAAGAGCCATATGAATGGTTAGGGATAGTCTGAGGCTTGTTTAGCCGTAAATTTGGTCTCAAAACCTTTGAACCAAGTGGAGAAAATCCCAAATTCGATTGGCCGTGAGTCTGTAGAAGTTTCAGCGTTCATGTGAATAGTGACTTGATTTTTGGTGTGATTTTATGATGTTGGTGATTCAAAATGGAATTTCTTGTGTTTGTTAATTAGCCCATGTGAGCTAATTTTAGTGTTATTGATTGTGAATTTGCATAACATGATTTATGTGGATTAATTATGTTAGTATATACATGTTTATATATTAGCATGAGTTTGTTGGGATTGGCATCATGCATTCCATATGCACTGGGGCACCCTAGAATATTAGGAGTGAGTGCATGACATGAAATGAAACAAAAATGAAAATGTTTGTGAAAGGAATTTCGAAGGAAGATTTTTCGAAGAATTTCCTTGGAGAGTTGTCCAACAGTTCATCTCGGAGGCGGACCCATGTGGCATTTTGAGAAGAAATATCCAACAATTCGCCTCGGAGGGTAGTCAATATTTACGAAACTCGGTAGCAAGTTTTGAGAACAAAGCTTTGTTTTGAAAACTGGATATTTACGCATTGGCTTAGGCATATGTGATGGAGTCGGTGGTTTCGGGACATGGATTGGTCATGTAGACATTCGAGTAGGTTCATGTAATTGCTTGGATGTGATTATTTGCCATGGCATGTGCACTTAGGTGGGGAGTAACCCACGTAGGAAATTATCACTACTGGGCTTTACTCACCCTATCGAGGGATCACCATTTCAGGTACAGGGAGTGTGCACGAGGATAGCGCTCGCTAGAGGCCACGTTTTAGAAGAAAGCCAGATTGAGGCTTTGGTATTGATTTTGTATAACGTGTATTAGAATTGTAAATTTTAATATATGTTGAATTAAGAGTAATGTAAAAATTCTTGAACCATGTAATATATTTAGTTTGGGATATATTTTGATGAGTATTGATGCATAGGCCCAGTGGCCCAGCTTTACTCATTTTTATTCATATATAATGGGTGGTGTGAGCCGTTATGAAAATTTGGGATATGTTGTATTTGGTAGGCTCCCGTACAAGGAGAATGCGCCCGATTTTCCTGAGTGGTGTGGGTTACCCAAACATTCCACGTTTATTAGGAGGTTGACGGGTTGTCAACGGACCCCGGGAAATGGAAGTCACGGCTTAGTATCGGATCCTAGTGCTTGATTACCTTGGGGCTCGGTGGGTGCCATCCATAAGTTTAGTTCGATGCGACTTCACGGCGCTGAGTATGTCGGTCTTAGGTATATGAATGCCTCAGGCTTGAGGGACTTGGGCTTAAGTCATGGTCATTAAGGTGTAAGAACATCACAGGTTAGTATAGCTCGATGTTGGATACTAGAGTTATAGCTTAGTATCGGTAAGTTAGGTATGCGATATACTTAGGAATCGATCGGAAACGGGTTAGATCATGCATAAACTGTGCATTTTGATGAATGGTGTGCATTTTGATGAATGTTGTGTATGATGTGTGGTTATTTGCTTGTATGCTTGATAAATAGCATAGGAGAAATTTAAACCTTAGGAGGTTGAGAAATTTTGGGCAAATAGTCCAGAATTTAATGAAAAAAAAAATAATTGATGTGAAGAATTTTTTAATTTTTTTTAAGGTTTTACAGTGTGTAAAACTGGAAAAAAAAATAAAAATGGATAAAATAAATTTTAATAAATTTATTTGGTTTACTGGAAAATGAAAAAAAATTTTTTTTTTTTTGAGTGATTTTCGATGATTTGGAACAATGAAAAAAATGAATGAAAAAAAAAAAAAAAAACAAAATGCGAGAAGCGGCGGAAGGGACTACGCCCATTTAAGTCACGATACAATGGATTGTATCGTGACACAATGGCGGGCACGGTACGAGAGTACAATACGACGGGTTTCGGCCACGAGGGGCGGCAATTGTTTCGCGATATAGCGCAGTGAGGGATACGATCTAGCTATGACCAGACGAGTAGTGTCTTTGCGACACGACTGCGCTGGTTGGGGCGCGCAAGCGGCTGCGGCTCGCGATGCGTGCGCGGCATGGATGGAGTGCAATATAATTTTTGTATCGGCTGACCCCGGTATGAAAGGCGACCTCATATGACCACAGCGCGCGGTCCGCGCGTGTGCGGCGACCTCCTACGACCGCGACCCGCGACCGCGGCCCGATTGCTGGGCCTCGACACGGCGTCGGTGCCGCCACTACGGCGAGACATGGCGGCTTTAGGCGTGCGTGCGCCGCGACTGTGTCGCGCGGGATGGGCCGGTGTGCACACAGTGCACCAAATCGATTTGACTCGATTACCGCCATTTTGAGTCCTTTGTGGAACCTTGTTCATGAGCAATATTCACGAGGTTTTCAAAAAAAAATTAATAATCAAATCAAATCAAATAAAAATCTTTCAAAATGAAATTTTCTAAAATAAAATTTTGTTGCATATGATTTAATATATGGAATTAATTGTCTTGCATTACCTATATGGAATTAATTGTGCGTACCATTGGTTCATGCGGATTAAGAAGGTGTTACAGAGGCTATGGAGATTACCTCAGGCACGACCGAGTTAAGACCCAGGCTGCGTTCGGCTAGAGAGTGCAAGAACTAAGTATGGTGGAGTGGGCAAAGACCTCCTAGAGACCTAAAGAGAGAAATGATGACATGAATGATTCCAGGGAGGTGTTCATGGGTAAGTATTTTCCGGATACTATTTGTCACGCGAAGGCTCAAGAGTTCCTAGAGCTGAAGTAGGGGACGATGACTGTGATGGATTATGTGGCTAGATTCATAGAGCTAGCCCGTTTGCTTAGATGACTAATAATGGACACGGATATGGCCCGAAGTCGAGGGTCGAGAATGGCCTAAAGTTGTCTGTCGGGCGGGGATTATGGGACTTCGCCTCTGGGAACATGGACTCCATGGTTGGGACCGGCCTTAACCATAGAGGCGGATCGAGGATGCTCGGTGCACTCAAGATGCGGGTGTTAGTAGCAAGAGGAATGAGAGTGGAGTCTTAACTGGATTCGGAGGAAAGAAGCAGAGGGCTTCTAGTTCACGTGGGTTCCAAGGTCGCGACCATCCGGGCGAGGGGGACGGATCGAGTTCACCGGTCGAGTGGCGGATGGTGTGCTACCATTGCCAGCGACTGGACACATCGAGAGGGATTGCCACTGAGGCAAGGATCGGGGTTTCGGGACAGCATAGTCCCGATCAACGATGGGACGAGGATCGAGTATATTCCTCTACCCCGGTAGTATGGGCGGGAACATTAGGTTCAGGCGCAGCCTCCTGTGCATGGAAGGGCTAGAGTATAGGCCGAGAGCGGAGGACCAATTACAGGCTGTGAGACATCGGGGTTGAGGGCGTGTGCGCCATCACGCAACCGGCTAAGTCGGTAGTCATCCGGTTATCACGGAATGCGTTTTGCTATCTCGCCTATAGGCAAGAGTGTTATTTGATTCTAGTGCGTCGCATTCATTCATTGCTGCATCAGTTGTGATAGAGTTGGGCTTAGAGGTTGAGGCCTTGGAGGAGCCCTTATATGTGAGTTCTCCCCTAGGGATTAGGGCGAGGATAGGAATGATATGTCAAGGTTGCGAATTAGAGATCTCAAGGATTCTACTCACAGTGGACTTGAGGGTCATGGACTTGTCAGAGTTCGACGTCATCCTTGAGATGGATTGGCTGACAGCATACAGAGTCGTTATCGATTGTGATCGTAGGAGGGTTACTTCCTACACACAAGACGGTACTCGTGTTGTATTTTAGGGGGACAAGCATGGTATTTTTCTCCAAACGGTGTACAAGTCCATGTGTCATGGATAGTTGGCGGGTTGGTTAGCGAGCCTTACCCTAGAGGACGAGGTGAGACCGGACTTAGATCTACCTCGGAGTAGTGCAGATATAGGATGTTTTTAGGATGAAATTTCTAGGGATTGCCTCGCGAGGAGGGTTGTAGACTTGGTGTCGAGTTACACCTGGTGCCAGCTATCTCATGACTCGCCAGGATGGCACCGGATTGAGATTGCAGGAACTCAGAGGTCCAGCTCTGAGGAGTTACTAGACAAAGGGGTTCATTAGGCCCAGAAGGCACTTTGCCATAAGGCGCCCGGTTACATTTGCGAAGAAGAAGGACAAAACCCTTATTTGTGCGCGATTCTGATCGATTGAAAGGGTTACGATCAAGAATCAGTACCCATTGCCGAGGATTGACGATTTGTTTGATCAGTTGAGAAGAGCGCGAGTCTACTCGAGATAAACGCCGCGATTGGTTACCATCAGGCGAGGTTGGGAGGCCGGATATCTAAGGCGGCGTTTAGGGCGTTATGGGGCACTTTGGGGTTTGCGGTGATGCCCTTTGGTTTGGCGAATGCGCCGGTAATCATTCATAGACCTCATGCATAGAGGTAATTTAACACCCTATCTAGATCGAGTTTGTGGTAATCTTCATGGATGACATTTGATCTACTCCCGGTCGAGTGGGAGCATGGTATCACTTGAGGATCATTTGATTCTTGAGAGACCATCAGTATCGCTAGGACCAGTAAATGCAGTTTTGAGAAACTGCGAGGTGAGATTTTAGGACACATGGTGTCGGCCTCCAGGCGATGTCGGTATTCGAGATCACCTTGGAGTTTCTTGGGATTACTCGGTACTACGGGAGATTCATTGAGGATTTCTCGATTAGCAGCTTTATGTGAAATTGACCGAGAAAGGAGGTTAAGTTTGATTGGGATGATCGATGCAAGGAGCCATTCCAGGAGTTGAAGAGGAGACTTACTTCAGCTTCTATCTTGATAGTCCCGGACAAGGGACAGGGGTACACAGTCTATTGTGATGCCTCGAGGGACGAGGCTTGGGATGTGTTTGATGCGGTCAGGGAGGGTATTAACTATAGTTCCGTCAGTTGAAGAATCATGAGCAGAATTACCCTACACACGACATGGAGTTGGCAGTCGTAGTCTTCGCCTTCAAGATTTGGCGCCACTATTTATATGGTGAGCAGTTCGAGGTGTACTCAGACCATAAAAGTCTGAAGTATATTTTCACGTAGCGGGACCTCGATATGAGGCAAAGTGGAGAGGAGTTCACAGAGGACTATGACTTCACTTTGCATTACCACCCTGGTAAGGCAAATGTGGTGGCTGATACACTCAGTCGGAAGTCACAGGGAGCATTGGCTAGTATAGCTTCCTGGGAGTGGCGGATGCTCGAGACTGTAGGATAGTTTGAGACTCTGATACGGTGAGCGAGCTTAGGAGAATGCAGTTGGGAGTTTAGTAGCTGCAGATCTCTATTGAGTCCCTAGGAATGGGACGTGGAGATAGTGTCCATCGGGGACCCGAGTACGGTCGGGCCACACGGTGGCCGAGAAATTTGGACCGTCCACGCAGATGGTAGTCTTCGATATAGGGGACAGGTAGTGGTTCCCCAGTCGATTGATTTGAGAGAGGAGATTCTCGGGGAGTTTCCCTTTGCTCAGTTTTACGTGCATCCGGTGGCACGAGAAGTGTATCGGGATCTTAGGTCACCAGTACTGTGGAGCGGAATGAAGAGACACGTAGGGGACTTTGTTCGAGGATGTCTCATGTCGGAGTTAAGGGTGAGCACGGGAGACGACGGGCTGCCGGCCATTGGAGGTGGGCGAGGTGGAGATGGGAGCATCACGATGGATTTTGTGATCCGGCTTGCCCTGGTTTCACGCGGGGGCGTGATGGTATGGGTGATGAGTGGACCGGCTCACGAGAAATCGGCACATTTTCTAGTCGTCTTGAATGACCTTCACATTGGAGAGATTTTGCGGTTGTACATTCGAGATGGTCAGAGCTACATGGGTACCATTATCCATAGTGTCGGATAGAGGAAACTAGAGGTTTACGGCCTTGCTTTTGGAAGTTTCAAAGGGAGGCTGCCAGTAGCAGCTGACAATGAGTACAACTTTCCACCCACAGACAGATGGTTAGTCATAGAGGACTATACAGGTGTTAGAGGACATGCTGCGAGCATGCGTCCTGGATCATAAGGGTAGCTAGGAAGAGCATTTGCCTTGAGTGGAATTCGCCTACAACTTGATTATCGGGATAGTATACAGGCCAACACTGTGGGGCATTTTATGGGAGGCCATCACCGGATCACCCGATATGTTGGGCCAGGGAGTGGGAAGAGCTCCATCCAGCTGGTCACGGTGAGTGAGACACCTCCAAGAAGGTGAGCTTGATACGACATCGTCTCCTCATAGCTCAGAGCAGAAAGAAGAGCTATGCTAATGTACGACGTCGACCCTTAGAGTTTAAGGTTGGTGATCACGTCGTCTTAAAGGTAATGCCTAAGAGAGGAGTCGTCAGGTTCAACAAGCGCGGGAAGCTATCGCCGAGGTTTATTGGGCCCTTCGAGATACTTGAGACGATAGGCACTATAGCGTACCGGTTGGCTTTACCGCCCAGCATGTCAGGTGTCCAAGAGGTATTTCACGTCTCCATGCTCCGGAGGTACACTCCAGATCCAACTCATGTAGTGGATTGGGGAGAGATTAAGGTTGACACGGATGGGACCTTCGAGGAGGGACTAGTGTGCATTATGGATAGCCTGGATCAGGTTTTGCGACGCAAGACCATGAGGCTAGTGAGGGTGCTATGCCGGCACTATGGAGTGGAGGAGTCAACGTGGGAGCGCGAGGACACGATGCGGGCCACCTATCCCTTCTTGTTTATGGATGAAGGTACGTGGTTTAGTCGTTTAATACTTAAATGACTGTTTACATGCATGGCATGGTGCACGTTGCATATGCATGTGATTCGTAGTGATTGTACAGAATTTCGGGACAAAATTCCTTTCAAGGAAGGGAGAATGTAAAACCCGAGGAAAATTCGAATTTTTTGAAAAAGGGTAAAATGGTCATTTCGGTAAAAATCCAAAATTTTTCTAGATCTCGGATGACGAAACGGACTACACAGTTAGAATCGTCTCGCGAAATCTAGCTACCATGTTGAATTTCGTAGAATTCCAAGACAGTCGAAATTTCACGTTTTTCGAGGCAATACGTGTCGGGTGCAGTAAAACGGCTTGTAAGAGAGATGTGATGTGAAAAAGTCACCTACTACATGTACTCATGTAACACATGTTGCATGATTAGAGAGATGATGGAAATGGATGGCTTAGATTAAGTCATGTGTCAAAAATCAAGAAAAATGGACAATATGAGAATTATGAGAAATGTTAATGATAATATGACAAGGATGAATAGTCTTCATCTTCCCCATTTGAAAGCCAAAAATGGCAGTGGCTGGAAGGAAATGCAGTGGGCGTGAGATTTTTGATTTTTAGAGAAAGAGCTCCTTCTCTCTAGATTTCTGGCCATTCGGACCGTCGGTTCTCGACGGAGTAAGAAGTAAAGGTGATCTACGCGGCGAGGGCTACGCATGAACATCGATTTGGTGGAGTTCCGACAACTCAAAGAGGTAGGGATCTTTTCCTACTTGTGATATTCTTTGGCTAAGAGCCATGTGAATGGTTAAGGATAGTTTGAGGCTTGATTTAGCCGTAAATTCGGTCTTAAAACCTTTGAACCGAGTGTAGGAAATCCCAAATTGAGTGGCCGTGAACAGTGCCAACCAAGGGTTTCACTGTTCACGTGAATAGTGACATGATTTTTGGTGTGATTTTTATGATGTTGAGTGATTCAAAATGAATTGTTTGTGTTTGTTAATTAGCCCATGTGAGCTAATTTTGGTGTTATTGATTGTGAATTTGCATAACATGATTTATGTGGATTAATTATGTTAGTATATACATGTTTTATATATTAACATGAATGTTTTGGGATTGGCATCATGCATTCCATATGCATTGGGGCACCCTAGAATATTAGGAATGAGTGCATGACATGAAATTGAAAGAAAAACGAAAATGTTTGTGAAAGGAATTTCGACGGAAGATTTTCCGAAGAATTGCCTTAGAGAGTTGTCCAACAGTTCATCTCAGAGGCGAACCCATGACTGTTTCGGAGAAATATCCAGCAATTCGCCTCAGATGGTAGTCCAATATTTTATCGAAACTCGGTAGCAAGTTATCGAGAACAAAAAGCTTTTGTTTTGAAAACTGGATATTTTACTCGCATTCGGCTTAGGCATATGTGAGGGAGTCCGTGATGACTCGATACATGGGATTGGTCATGTAGACATTCGAGTAGGTTCATGTAATTTCTTGGATGTGATTGGTTGCCATGGCATGTGCACTTAGGTGGGAGTAACCCCGCGTAGGAAATTATCACTCTGCGGGCTGCTCACCTGTCGAGGAACACCATTTCGAATTACGGGGAGTGTGGGACGGCGCTCGCTAGAGACCGCGTTTTAGAAGAAAGCCAGATTGTGGCTTTGGTATTGATTTTGTATAACGTGTATTAGAATTGTAAATTTTAATATATGTTGAATTAAGAGTAATGTAAAAATTCTTGAACCATGTAATATGTTTGGTTGGGATATATTTTGATGAGTATTGATGCATGGGCCCAAGTGGCCATTTTTACTCAATTTTATTCATATGTGGAACCGGTGTGGTCGTTATGAAGATTTGGGATATGTTGTATTTGGGTGGGCTCACGTCTGAGAGACTCGCGATTTTCTGTGAGTGGTGTTGGGTTACCAGGCATCCACTATTATTCAGCGAGGTTGATGGGTTGTCAAGCGGACCGATGGGGCGTCTAATGTGAATTAATTATGTTAATGCTTATGCATGTAAAATATATTAGCATGAATATTTTACGGTGGCATAATCGTTCCGTATGCTTGGGGCAACCTAGAATATTAGGTGTGAGTGCATGACATGAAAGAAAATAAAAACGAAAATGTTTCTTGAAAGGAATTTTGGCGGAAGATTTTCCGGAGAATTGTGTTGGAAGATTGTCTAACAATTCACGTCGGAGGGGCTCATGAATTGTTTCGGAGGGTTATCAGCGGTCGCCTCGGAGGGTTTTTCTGATAAATTTTACGAGAGCTTCGGTAGTAAGTTTTCGAGGAACAAAAACGTTTGAAACTGTTTTTACTCGCATTTGGCTTGGGCATGTGTGAAGTCGATAAGGACTCGAGACATGGGATTGGGCATGAAGACATTCAAAGTAGGATCATGTATTTACTTGAGTGTGATTGGTTGCCATGGCAGTAATGTGCACTTGGTGGGGAGAGTAACCCACGTGAAATTATCATTGCTAAGGCTTTGCTCACCTTGTCGAGGGATCCTATTTCAGATGCAGGGGAGTGTCACGGGAGGATGGCGTTCACTAGGCGCGTTTTAGAAAGAAAGCAGGGTTGTGGCTTTGGTATTCGTTTTGTAGAACATGTATTAAAACTTTAAATTTTGATATATGTTTTGGTTAAGAGTATTGTAATAACTCTTGAACTATTGGTATATAGTTGATGTAATTTTGTGAGTATTGATGCATGGGACAAGTGGCCATTTTACTCGCACATGGGCCCGGTGTGGTCGTTGTTAATTGTTGGGATAGGTTTTGTACCTTGGGTAGATCTCCGTACAAGGAAGTGCAGGAATTTTCACATGAGTGGTGTCGGGTTACGACATCCTGAAGCTATTCATGAGTTGACGGGTTGTCAACGGACCCCCCGGAAATGGGGCGTCACACAATGTTTAATGCGATTCAGTTTTATGGGAAACCCAACTTCCACGGGGAAAAATCTGATGTTAGTTATGGTCTTTCTTGTGTACTTAGAAAGAGATTTATTGGATTGAGAATTTCGAATTTATTTGAATGGTGTTGTTCATGAATTAAAGTGTTCCCAATATTAGTAACTTATACCCAATTAAGGACTGTTGTCTAGCTCTGATTTCTAGGAGGCCCTTTGAGTGACATAGAGTTGGAGATTCCTAAGAGCATGGATGCATTGTTTAGGGAGTAAGGCTAGTAGTATTGAAGAACTAATGAGCTCTAAAAGATTACTTAGATAAATCATTAATTTACTCATGGTTTGAGAATTAGTTGAAGGATCTATCAATTTAATCAATTAGAGATTTCTCTTTAGTCTTGAGGAATGATCTTGATCCTGTGTTAGCTTAGATCTAATCAAGGAAAGAGAAAACTCTTTAAGATCTAGATGAGACAACATTCACCTTGTAGAGATATGGCAAATGGCCACATCTTGGGAAGCAAGAAATGTCTGTGGAGTCATAAGAAATGGGTATGAAGTATTGGAAAGAAAATGCCGGATCTTACAAAGAAAATCTAATTACAAGTAATTGGTTAGATACATGTTTTAGAAATGAACATGACTCTCTAATCAGTGAAACGTATGGTTAAGGGAGAAATCCAAACTATACTACCTTAACTCTTGACATTTTCATATTCCAATTCATGAAAGAATAGAATTAGATTATGTTGCAGGAATTGATAATTTCACAGCAATGAAATTTCAGTGTCTACTTCCAGCAATAATTTGGTTCATGTCCAGTTTAGGTCTAGGATTTTAAATTTCCCTTTTATTATAGATGTAGAAATTTAAACAGTAGGATTATAGTTAGGTTACTAAAAATTATATGACATGATAGTTCAAATAGTGTGGAACTTAAGTAGTTAGGGTAGTTGAAATTTAAATTATTTTTTATCTCTGTGGGAATGATATCTAGACTTATAGGCCCACTTTTATTACTTGTACGATCTATGCACTTGCAGCATTTTGACCGAACTAAATCTTGATAGATTTAATGACAAATCCCATTTTATTATGAGCATACATGTTCTATCTTAGTCGACAAGTTTGATGCCTTTACTAAGGATTGGAATAATGGTCTGTATGAGTAGCAGAAATTTGATCTATAAACAAAGGTCGATATTACAAAACTGGAATATTCTATCGGGGAGAATGTTACGAACTAGAAAATAAGCCGAGGATCTAGCCTCTTCTGCTCACGGTCTGAGATGAGTTCCTTTACCTAATGTACCTCCCGTACCTGAAATATTTTCCTATGACGGGGTGAGCAATGCCCAGTAGAGGAATTCTCATACAAGAGCTACTCCCCACCTAAGTGCACATGCAATGGAAAACACACACACATTCACGTAAAAATATTCACATTTCTACTCGAATGTCAACATGCCATGCCCCATATCTCGAGTCCTCGTCGACTCCCTCACACATGCATTTTCCATGTATGAAAAAAAAATTTGTTTTCAAAACAAAAGATTTTTGTTTTTGAAAACTCATTGAATGATTTTCGATATCAAAATCCATTGGACAACCCGTTGAAAATAAATTTGGAATGACGAATAAGATTAGTTGGACAACCCTCCGATAGAATTTATTGGAAATCCTCTAATATAATTTATTGGACATTCTCCGATATAATTTATTGGACATTCTCTGATATAATTTATTAGACAATCCTCCGATATAACCACTTTGCTGAAAAACCATGTCATGCACTCACACCTGTTTTACGCGATGTCCCCGTGCATATGAAATGCAGAATGCCATTTCATGCCAATTCATGTTGTGGTGCCTCAAATCCCGGGGGTCATTCATTTTTTTTATACAAGAGTTTGATGTACAACTCTTTTACGTACCAAAATATATAAAACTATATTGTTTTAATATATTTACAAAATGTTCAGGCCACAACTGGCCTTCTTTTGTGCTCACGGCCTCGAAGGGTATCGTCTTCTTGTGTAGCGAAAGGGGGTCCACGGCGGGTGAGCAAAGCCCGATAGTGATAATCTCCTACAGGGTTACTCCCCACCTAAGTGCACATACAATGAATCATGCGATAAACACATTCAAGTAAAATGTCTACATAAATGTCATATGACATGCATGAAATGTCATCATGCCTATATCCCAAGTCACTCACCGACTCCCTCACACATGCTAATGCCAAGTGTGAAAAACTAACTGTCATTTTGTTCCATCAATGACCATTTTTCCAAACAAAAGTTTTTGTTTTTTAAAAATTTGTAACCCATTTGAAAAACCTCTAATGTTTATTTGATTTGATCAAATTTCATGTGTTTATGCATTTGTGGGCCACGGTTTTCGGGATTACACCGCCGGATGCCGCGCACCTTTCCGACACTTTTGACGGGCTTTCACCGCCGGTGATCATGTCTAACCTCAATAAATTTAGGTCTTTCACCCTGGGGGGGGATGAAGTCTACCACATGCTTTATTCTGGCAAACCACCGTATATTTATTTTCATTTCTTCCAAACCGTGCGACTCATTTTGGACGTTGTCCCGTATTTACCAAGCCTTGCTCGAACACCAAACACAATTGTCGATCTACCATGTACCTACGACATACAATCGAACACCAAACAGTGTCGATCTCTCTACCATGCACACTCACACCCGTATCATGTGATGTTCTAGTACATATGTAATGCAATTATGCCAGCTGGTTTCTCATATTGCATTATATAGCATTTACATACATGAACATTCACATTTGTGATTAGTATAATTGTTTTCATTATCCTTTATAACATCTGCTTTATCATAACACATTGCTGTAGTATTCTGCATGTTATTATACAACAATAACTTTGACGGTGTCTTGATTGTGCGGTACCTGTTGCCACGTCATGAGCAGTTTGGTTTCGATCATCTTAACCGACAACCGTAAACGACTTTCGTTTTCGGTTCAAACCCAACCTGATCTTGATTGTGTGAATGTATAATCTCTGTCATGTTGTGTTTTGAACAAACCGCACATGAAACTCGTGGCGCTCATGATGTTGTATCTTTAGCCACAGCCTTCCGCATGGCTGACGATGTCAAAACCTGTTATTGCTGACTGTGCCTTTTGCTGGGTTTGCTCTGACTTTTAGTAGGTTGTGATCACCTCCTTGCCCTTCATAGGGAACATATCTGGGATCTTGACTCAATGGGATTTCAATAGAGTCAAATAACACCCAAATCGGAGTTTGGACGAAGAAGTTATGACCGTCCGAAGTTGGAGGTCACACATGAGTAGCCGACCTACGGAGGTGACCCTGCGAACATCTGTGACCTCCCTACTGACTTGCCTGTATCCACTCTCTCCACAGGCACATGGCTGGAATCTTGACTTAATGGGCTTTCCATAGAGTAAATAACATCGAGGTTTGGGCCGAATGAGTTATGACCTTAGAAGGTTGAGGTCCACCACGTAAGTCAAACCAAGCCAAAGTGAGCCGAGCTTGGCCGAGTACAATCACGACCTGGCGAGAGATCGGCTGACATACCCACTAATCCTCGGTGGCATACTAATGGAATCTTGACTCAATGGGCTTTCCATAGAGTCCAAGAACACCCGAAACGAAGTTCGGACTAAGAAGTAGGACAAAGAAGTTATGACCTAGCGAAGTTGGGGTCATACGTAGTCAAACCAGCCAGGCGGCGGCTTGGCCGGGGTGTCTGGTCTTTGTCCGAGTAAGGCTGACCCTAGGCGAGGCTTGCCCACTACCCTCCATAGGCACATGTCTGAAATCTTGACTAAATGGGCTTTCCATAGAGTTCAAGAACACCCGAAACGGAGTTCGGACGAAGAAGTTATGACCAACCGAAGTTGGAGGTCACACGTAGTCAAACCCAGCAGAGCTGACTTGACTTGGCGGTATCTGACATCCGGCGGCCGAGCACAGGCTAGGGCTGACCTCTGGTCGAGCTGACCTCTGGCAGCTGACCTCTACCAGCTGACCTCTACAGACTGACCTCTACAACGGCCTCTGGTGACCTCTGAGTTGACCTTTACAGGTAGAGCCTCTCACCGATTAGATATTTAGAGTAAAATGACCATAACTTTAGGTCTATAGAGGTCAATTGAAATTGAAAACTAACATCAATTTCACTGATGTGGCTACAATTTTCCAGAAGGACTCACTACCAAATTCCTTTATTCCCTACCCAAAAACCAGTTCTAAGGTTCAAGAATGCGCACTTCATCACACATGACAAATCCCTGGTTCAAACGCAACCAACATTCCCCAGGCAACACAACCACCACACAACCCTTAGGTAGAAAGTAACCAAAGGAGAAGACCTACCTCTTGAATTTTTCAACTCCTGATCGTAGTCTCTCATGCGGTTCCTACCGTGAGGATGAACTCTTCCCGTCAGCTTGAAACCACATCCGGACGCCGAGAAACTTTAGAGAAGTGCGGAGTCTCTTTCAAAACTCTCTTTCAAACTTGCTTTCCTTTTCCTTCCTCCTCCCAACCCCCATTGAGAAGATAGAAGTCAAGCTAGACGTCCTCACTCGCGCATCATTCCACTCCTAAGCTGCCGCCCCTCGATTACCCTTATCACCTTATCCATCTACCGATTTTCCTCCAATCATGTGTCACACATGTCTCTCCGGGTCCCACTTACTATTTGTTTGACTAGCTCTTCATCACACTGTCTCATCTCGAGCCACTCAAACGTGCCAAGTGTCCCGCACTACTCCTGCCCCTCAAAACGTGAAATTTGCCTGTCTCTCGACCACCTAATTTCAATTTTTCCAGGCTTCACATTGAATTTTCCTTGGAGTTTCACACATGTTATATACGATGAGTGCTACATGTAACATCAATAAATCATGAGTAATTATATTTTCTAAATATAATTTACATCCTTCATATATTCCATGTTAATACATCAAATAACATATATCAACATGATCCTTTCACACATCCAACATGTTATTCACACAAGCAACAACACGCAACCTAGGTTTTCATGTTTGAACCCAGAAATCTCACAAACAATTTCACTTGTCAGTCCATATTCAGCAAGGAAATGCCACACCAAAACATCACACTCAAATTCCATGTTTTCTACAAATATACCTTGTTCCAGCACAGTGGTTCTGGTAACAAAAGAACCAGAATTGGTCCTTATCCCACCAATAGTTTGATCTAAACCATTGTGAAACCAGCCCCACTTGCCGGGGACTATGCCCAATGATCACTGAATGTCCTTAGACATGAATAATCAAAGTAGGAGAGAACCCCTACCTCTTTGAGTTTTGCGAAACCCTGTGATTCTTCCATCTACGCGGCCTCCCATCGCGACTTAACTTTGCCTCTGTCTACGAAAAAACCGACGACCACCCGATCTCCATAAATCTTAGAGATAAGGTGTATTTCTACCTCTCTTCCTCTTATGTTCTTTTTTTCCTTTATCTCCCTGCTTTTTCCTCTTCTTTTTTCCTTCTTTATCCGATTTCTTCCACTTATGTTTTGGCTTTTCCTCATTTTTCTTTTTCTTTTTTCTTTCTTTCTCCTTTCTTCTTTCTATTTTCTTCCTTTTCATCCTTAATTAAATTGATCAAAGGAGAAATTTCCTCCCACCTTCCTCATATTTTGACTTTTTCTCCATTTACACATGGCTCTAATGAGCTATCTAACCAAGTGTCATGTCATTATACACCACATGACTATCATATGTCACTTGCTACACCACACTGACGATTACTACATAAGCATTACTTATTACACCACATGACTACTGCCGCCACGGTCCATTTACATACATTATGCTAAGATCCATTATGATCATGCCATGTGACACCACTCCATGTGTCACCAAACACCTGCATTCCTCGAAAACGCGTGAAATTCTCGAATTATCCTAACTAAACGAAATCGGCATCTATAGAACTGTGATTTCGTATGATTTAATTCCAACAACGGCGATGCTTTTCTCATCTCGGCTAGCTTTCAACCCGTACTCATTACAAAAATTATCGGTTTTATCTCTTTTAGAAAATTCAATTTTCTGTTTTACAATATATATATATATATATATATATATATATATATATATATATATATATATATATATATATATATATATATATATATATAGAGAGAGAGAGAGAGAGAGAGAGAGAGAGAGAGAGAGAGAGAGAGAGAGAGAATTATTTAATTGGAAAAACATATTAAAGAATTTTAAATGAAACTAATTTTATAATATCTAATAAAATGGAGTGTTTTGAAACTAAAATTAAAATTTTCCATATTTTCTTATAGAATTTTTTTATATGGGCAGAAATAAATATAATAATAAAATCTTAAACTATTTTTATTTTATAATTTGGAGATATTTATGTAAAATCGTTGTTTAGGAATTATAAATTATCTATAATCAAATTTAATATAAAAGACTTCTTATATTAAAAGATGCCAAAAATTTTGAAGATAATTTCTTTTATTTTTATTATTTTTTAAAATATTTTTACTAAAATGTAAAATTTATTTTGAAAAGCACTTATTAAAATTTATTTTTGTAGCATATGTAATAAAATGCATTAAAATAAGGTAAATTAATATAAAATATATATATAGTTTTCTATAATACTTAATAATTTAATAAATAAATAATACTAAAAATTTTTGGGTAATAATATTCCTTCTATATATGTATATATATATATATATATATTATAATGTTTATTTATAGATATTTTATACAAAACCATGTAAAAATACTATATTGCCCTTGTCGTTAACGACAAGAAGCACACGGACAAACAACTCTAACGACGCTGATGGGGCTCTTACGTGCAATTTTTTGAGCCAATGTTTACACACATTAACCTTCTTATATACTAAACCCCTCCCCCAAATTGCATCATTTGGTACCCCAATTAGAGCCCTAATTCGTCATGATTTCTTCCCCAAATTCTTCCCCTAAATTGCAAATGGTGAAATTGCAAATCATAATCTCGAAATCCAATTTTTGTAAAGGTGAAACTATGTAGAAGCCCATGAATTCGAGATTACCTCAAATCAAACCGAAATTCAAATCCCTAGAGAAAGATTTCTAAATCCATATATCGAAATCGAAATTTTCAAATTTTCGCACCTCGAGAAATTTCGCAGTTGGGCGAATTTTGCAATTTGCACCCGTGAATTTTTCGCAGTTACAATCGCTTCATGCCGCTACCGTTTCACCCTGACCGCTTCCTTCCTCACAAGCCTGCTTGACTTGTCGACTTTGCTCCTTCCTATTTTTATCCTCAGAATACTTTTGCCAGACTTACTGTCAGCAATATATAAGCTCCACATCAGAACTAAAGACATCTTTTTCGTCATCAATAAAGTGGCAAGAAGCTACCTTCCCCATTTTCCGCCTCACTCTCTCATTTTCTCATTTTCTTAAAATAAACACCCTCCAAGGATGACAACTGAGATTTAGAGCGGCTGTAAATCTTTCCTCCTTGAAGGGGAAGGCTACTAGGAGTAGGATCTAAAGGCAACTGGAGGGGTTCCATGCTCTTCACGCAGGTACTCACTGGCAGTTTTGTGTTTCCCTTGAACTATAGGTTTAAATCTCTTAGATTCACTTTGAATGATTATTACTAAATAATCTTTTGGGCTCATTGGATGCTTAATGTTAGATCCATTGATGTTTGTTAGTTATCATTTATGATCCCTCATGTTCATCATGCCTGTTGATTACCAATTTTCTTGGGAAGGATAGTTATTATGGTTAGGTTTTATACTAAATGAAGATCCTAGCTCAAAGAAAAATGACTATTAGTCATCCTCCCACGCAAGGAAAGGACCCCAAACCCCGCCGTCTCTACGAATCCGACCTGACCAAACACTTCAAGGAGTTCCATTTTACATTTTAATTTATTTTATTTCTTGGGCCTAAACATTTCACCCTGGTACGCTTTTACCAAAACCTTAAAAATCCAAATTAACTACCAGCTTTTAATCTCACTACAAATCGCTTCAGGTGAAGAAAATCCATCCTGTTCGACCCTAGAGCCACTATAATTGCAAAGAGCTAGGCTATAGCAAGAAGGTTTAGTTTATAAATTTTGCTGTCTCGGCGCTACCTAGCTACACGCTTACGGTGAATCTGCACCCGACCTCAACATTTATATGGTGCCCACCGCTCAGATCTCAGCATGCAAACCGTTCGGGGTCCTTGCTTCACTTTTGTTTTTGATTTTTCCATTTATTTTATTTTATTTCGATTTATTTGGTTTTTCTTTAGATTTCCTCCACTTGTAATTTAGTCTTTGTTTAGCTTATTTTTCATTTTTCCCCGCATTTTTTAAAAAATTTCTAAATTATTTTTAATTTATGTCAAAATTTGAAGGTGAGGACGCCAAGCCAAAGGAAAAGCCTGTAAAATTTTGGAGAATGTTGCAAAATTTCGCAACCTGTGAAAATTTTGCAGGATGCAAATTTTCGAATCCTGCGAAAATTTCGCCGCCTACTACACTCCCGTTTTGTTTCGCCCATAACTTTCTCATCCAAACTCCGTTTTAGGTAATTTGGGTGCCGTTGGAAAGCTTAGAGAGTGTAGAATCCAAATCTATCCAGAAAGAACACTTTTGAAATTTTTATACAGGTGAAATTTTCAAAATTCTCCAACTTGTCACTTTTTTTCTCTCTTTTCTTCTTCCAACTTGTTCATTTAAAGCCCGATCGGAGTGAATAAGGTCTCAGTGGAAAGCTTGCGAAGTCTCCTATCAAAAAATGGGTACATATCATCAAGGAGGTATCACTTCCTTCTCTAACTTTCCAATTCGAGCCCATCATGACAATGTGACATCTGGGTCAGAGAGTTGAATGGAGGAAGTGGCTTTACATTTGCGCTTGTTACTATTTTGAGCAAGCCCATTTTGTGTCAGGTTTCGCTGGCTTGCCGTTTACCTTGCTTGTAAGTTGTTAGTTGTTTTTGTGCAAGTCAAAATATAGCCATTTATTTTTATATATACATACTATGCGCCTACACTCACTTTCAAAATCACTTTTTTTTTTTTTTTTTTTTTCATTTCAGCTCCACAAAGGTAGAACATTTGAAACTTTTTCCAATGCTATTGTTGTTAGATTGGTTCCATGCCTAATTGAGTGGGATGATTAGTAGAATTCTTGTTGCTTTCGACCTTTTTCTTCCACCTCTAGCTAATCACACACATTGTGCACATAAGGTTCAGCCAGTAGTTTTCAAAAACTCGCTCAACCTCCTAAATCTTGCAAAAGTTTATCCAAGTTTACTTATACCTTCACTAAATAGCGACCCCGTGAAAGAAGCCATCAGCCTCAAAGGCAAGAAAAAGAAGAAAATAAACATCTTGAAACCTCAGCACCAAACCAGGTACAAAGTAGCAAGAACAATATCATCCTTGTTTGAAGATAACTGCTTATCCTTTATAAACAAATACTATTGGCTACTTCCGGCAGTAAAGCCAGGAGTTGCGCTTTTTGAAAACATTAAAACAAAAATCTGAATTTGAAAATAATAAACTAATGCCGAAAACCGTAATTTCGTATGTTCTCAAAGGATTAATGGAATTCAATCGTTAGAATCGCCCGCTGGAATCTAAAGCATCTGTCAATTCAAGACATTTGACTCTACATTTTTCGAGGCATCGAGAGTAACGAGTGACACTTGACACATGTTGGATGGTTCATATGGAGCCATGTGAACTTAACATGGCATATTTTCATTCCATATGCACGGTAACATCGCGTCGAGTCGGGTGTGGGTGTATAGTTATGGTTGATTCACCATTTCGTAAATGCCGTGAACTCTAAACGGACAACGCCCAAAATTGAGACTCAATCAGTTGCAAAAACAACAATAACGATAAATCATGTATGTTGGGTGTAGCAAGACGGGTAGATCCCCCCTCCCTCCAGGTGAAAGAATTCCAAATTTTAATCTGGTTGCACATATGTGTCCCGATGAAAGTTCATGAAAGTGTTTAAGGTGTAAGCCTTGACTTTACAATTCATACCAAAATAAACACACTGAATTTAATGTAATTCAAATGAACATTGAAAGATCTAGAATAAGTCAAGTCACGGGTGAACACTAATGATTAGTTTGTTAATTTGGCGCTGTATGTGTGAGGAAGTCGGCCTAACTTAATGAGGGCATGAGGAGTCTCCATTCGTGCATGACTTGTAATGCCATTCCATATAAAATTTCATTATTTACGGGAATATGATCGGGTGTTTTAAGTTCATATTTCAGCGTACATTTTAGGTGGGAAGTAATTTTAGGAAAACTTCATCGCACGTTTCATCCCGCTGCGTAAAATATATTTCGTGGATTGGGGTTATCTAAAGGTGGTATATCTATGATTATTACGGAAAAAGGCCAAGCTAGGCGCTTCATTTATGTTGTAATATTCTGGACTTAATGTCCGATTTTGATATTTAAATATTAAGTTTTGTAATAAAAGCTTAAGGTTTTGACCTGCTTTCTATATGGTGTGGATATTTTCCTGACTTTATACTCGCTGGCTTGCATGTGTCGTATAAAAAGGTAGTATTTGATAAAATAAAAGGGAGGAAAAGGCCCTGCTTTCACTTTTGTTTTGATTTTCCTGTTTTATTTTATTTTATTTCGATTTATTTAGTTTTTCTCTTTAGATTTCCTCCACTTTTAATTTAATCTTTGTTTCTAGCTTATTTTTCATTTTTCTGCATTTTTTAAAATTTTTAGGTGTTTATTTTTGCAATTTATGTCAAAATTTTGAAGCAAGGGAGATGCTGGAGCCAAAGGAAAAGCCTGGTAGGGATTCAAGAAGGTTGCAAAATTCTCAAAAGTAAGCCGCGAAATTTTCGCAACCTACTACACTTCCGTTTTGTTTCACCCATAACTTTCTCATCCGACTGCTTTTAGTTCATTTTTGTAAATTAAGAAATATTAGAGAGAGTGTAGGAATCCAAATCTTTTCCAGAAAGAACACTTTTAAATTTTTATAAAGGAGAAATTTCAAATTGCTCCAACCGGTCACTTTTTCTCTTTCTTCTTCCAACTTATTCATTTAAAGTCTGACGAGTGAATAAGATCTCATGAAAGCTTGAAAAGTCTCCTATCCAAAAACTGCATATCTTTATCATATAGGTCACTTCCTTCTCTAACTTTCCAATCCAAGCTCCATTACGATAATGTGACATTCTGTCGTGAGACAGCTAAGGAAGGGCTTTTACATTTATGCTTTGTTAGCTATTTTGAGCAAGCCCATTTTGTTGTTCAGAATGGCTTGTCGTTTGTCTTGTTTGTGAAGTTGTTAGTTGTTTCAAAGTCAAAATATAGCCATTTATTTTTATATACATATTATACACCCATAATTTCTAGCTAAAATCGCCTTTTTTGTGTTTACTTACCCAGAGTGTGAAAAATTGGAAACTTTGTCCAATGCTATTGTTGTTAGATCGTTCCATGCCTAATTGAGTGGATGATCAGTAGAATTCTTGTCGTTTAATCTTTTCTTCCACCTCCTCTATCAATCACACACGTGCAATGTAAGGTTTCAGCTGTCAAAAAACCGCCTAACCTCCTAAATTCAAAATCTCATCCTAGCTTCATTTACTACCTTCACAGGTTAAGGACCCCTGTGAAAGAAGGCCAATGAGTCTTCCAACAAAGAAGAGAAAAAGAAAAGAAAAAGAAAAGAAAAAGAGAAAATTGTAACACTTTGGAAACTTATGACTAGCTCGAGAGGTATACCTGAGAAAGTCTTAAAGCCTAAGGCCCTAAGCCAACCTGGTCGGGAGCTCACCTAGGACTTAGTGCTCGCTACATGGTATCGGGTGAGGCCGAGCGAGTTGTAGGCGTTTGAGCCCTGCCACGAAGTCCGTGTGGAAATCAAGAGTTCAGGGTTGAAAATTTTTGCGACTGGATGCCTCACCCACTTCCCTCAAGCTGGGGAGTCATCTGTGATCCCTAATATACGTGGGCCTCAGAAGCCGATTCTCAAAGATTGTACCCTACAAATACAAAAAGAATTGTGGAATAATAAGGGGTCCCGATCTATTTAGGTTGGTTTGTACTAGGTCAGACAAGAGTTTGGCTGTGAGAGTAATTGCAACTTATCATGAAAAACTAATCATATAAAACACTTAGATTTTGGGTGGAAATTCTAGGTTGATCTTCAGAGTAGGAAACCTCTTTTGATACTCAGCATGGTGATCCAATTTCCCGTGATGGTTATCAAGTGGTCATGATTCCTTATCAGGTTAGGTAATACCATCCACATACTTTTGAAATACCATTTCAGAATGTATCTGTTATTTTGTTCGCTCTTCGCTTCTTTCATTCATTGCTAAGGACTAGCAAATGTGTCTGTTGGGGGAGTGATTTACCGCCCAAAAAGTGCTATTTCTGGTTTCATTTATAATAGATTTGAGCACTCAGGTACTAATCAACTAATTAACCCGACGAAGCTAATGAGGTCCCATTATTCTACTAATCGATTTGTGGCTAATTTGTAGTTTTTGCAAAGCTATTTATGCCAAATTTACTGAGTCAATCGCTAATTAAGAATTCAAAGTCGAACTCAAAGATTAAAAATCGTAAATCATGAAAGAATGTAAGGTAAGAGCAGAAGAAACAAGAATGCGTAAGATTTGGGCTAGTCGCTAAATTTTCACAGGTCGCAAAATTTCGCAGGTGCGGTTACCTTCCCGTACAATCGCTCATCTTGCTTACATTTTGAATTTTTTTTTCTACTTTTTGTTTGTCTCCGCGATCATTCTATCAGAATAAAGGTTTGTTTTGATCTTTGGTAATTTTGTATCGGTGTATTGTCTAGCAAAAGACCCCAAGCGTGACATTGCAAAGAACTCTATTAATCAAAATTTTCAAGGCCCAACCTTTCTCATAGCCCCGCTTCTTTTTCCTCACTTTCTCTCCTTTCTCATCAGTCAAACACCGAGGATTACAACTCTGGGAGGGATGAGTGGCTAGAAACCCTTCCTCCTTGAAGAAGAAGGCTACTGGGCAGGGGATATAAGGCAAACTGAGGGTTTTCCATGTTTTAACGGAGGTATTTTTCACTAATATGGTTTCATTCAAACGTCGGCTTTAATCCCTTCGGGTTGCTTTAAATGATTAGTATTTGATAAGCTTTTGGGTTCATTGGATGCTTATTGCTAGATCCATTGGCATTCGTTAGTTATCATTTATGGGTTATTGAAAGGTGATTCAAGGATGTCTTTATTTTCTCCAAATTTTAGGTTTGATCCCTTCTGTCACCTTAAATGGCTGGGCATCGGTAAGCTTTTAGGTTCTATTGTATGCTTATTGTTAGATACAAAAGTGATATTCATTAGCTATCACTTATTAGCTATTGAAAGTGAGTCATGATGTTATTCACTATCCGAGACCATCATCAGAAGCAAATACCAATTTCAAAGATATTTATTTAAGGTTCTGCTTTATAGCCACATGAAGATCCATTTGGGAAATGGCTAGGTCATCCTCCCCAACGCAAAGGAAAATGGACCCGAAACCCCTCACGACCTTTAAAAACCAAAATCCAAAGAGTCTGACATTTCTAGGAGACTTTTACATTTTATTTTATTTAACTTCGCTTCAAACAATACTCTCACTGCTTTTATCACCACCTTAAAATCCAAACCAAATTCACCATTTCGCCTTCACCGCAAGTCACTCAGGCGAAGAAAACTCATCCTCAGAACCAACCCAGAACCACTATAACAGAGAAGGAAGGGCGTAAGTGGTGAGAGGAATTTAGGCAGCAATTTGCTGATTCAGATAAATCCCATCGGGCACGTTAAATCTAAGGTCGAAGTCCGAAGCCATCCAGATGGGGCAGATGACATGTTACTACTACCACCAGCTTGGACATTTTAGACTCGATTGCCCACAGAGGCAGAGATCCCAAAGACATGGGACACCACACCTAATCATTAAGAGATCTCGCACAAACGCAGCCGCTCTCTCTCACCTATCACGCCAAGGGAACTGGTATCAGTCCAAAGGTGTTGCACAAGCACCACACGCCAGATTTCACACTGGGCGAAGCAGCGTCGAGGCCGTGACTTCCGTGCCGACATCAGAACCCAAGGGCGTGCCGATGTCGCCGACCGCAGACTGCGGCTTGCGCATCGCTTTATATTGTGGCACGTTAGCTCACAACTCTTGATAAGAGTGTTTGTTTAAAATTCGGATACATCATATTCATTCTTATTGTTGCATCATGTGTGAAAGGTTTGGGCTTAAAGGTTGAATCCTTGGAAAGGCCATTATATATGAGTTCTCTCCTAGGGATTAGGGTGAGGATTGATAAGACATGTCAGGATTGTGAGTGATGAGCTTAAAAGTCATCTATTTTTAGTCCATTTTTCTGCTTAATTTTCATATCAAATGAGACAATTACTTTGCAGAAATATGAAGAAACTCACCCATCTGTTATTAGCGTGCAAATGGAAGAAAGAAGAAAATGCAAAGAGAAAATGCAACATGGAATAAAAGTGCGCAGAATGGCGCAGCGTAAAACGAAACAATCGGGCTGATTCATCGGCGTTCGGGTTTACACAATTACTATGAGGTCGCAACATCGTGAAATCATGAATTCGATGCTCGGGTCGCTAAATGGATACCAAGCTATCGGTTCGATGAAGATATCATGTCGCGACATCGTGAACAAGCAATGAGATTGCGGGACATGAAGTGATGTCGCGACAAGGGATAGATGTCACGACAACAGAGCAATCAAAGGAAAGATACACGTGGGGACAAGATTGAAGCAAGCAGGAATCATATGATTTCACGACAACAAATAAGTCACGACATCCTGCCACGTTGAAAATTGCAATGATTTAAGTCATGTCGCGACGCGATCGAGGTCGCTGACATCGTGGCTAAATCCGCTTGAAAGTTCTCGCAGAACTAAGCCGACAAGCCGCGACATGAGATCGTTTGACATCAGAACGACTCCGCATCAATGATGCGTGAGCCATAAAGAGATGTCGCGACAAGATATTGAGGTCGCCGGCTAACATGAGCAAACTACCGGGGCTTCACGCGCTCTTTAAGATGATGTCGCGACAAGATTGATGTCGCGAAGATCCGAAGACATCATTGAAGATCAGCAGATGACTCGAAATGAGGTCGCGACAAGATATCGATCGCCGCGACATCGAGAGAACAATTGAAACCCGCCAAGACGTGGAGAAGATGTCGCGATAAGATAGTGATGTCGCGACATCAAGAAATGACCAAATCAAGGTTACAGAGTGTCGAGGTCGCGACGTTGAATTGACGTCACGACATCGATGATGTCACGACAAGGAAACTCGGGCGGCGACTTGAACAAAGGACTTGGGCCTGATACCAAAATCCACAAAGAAGCATCGGGATTAGGGGCCCAATTGAGGAACTCTATAAATACGCAGCCTATCCAACTCATGAAAGCAAATGGCTACTACGTGACGAGGTCCTGGATAAATAAAGCTCATTTTCTTTATTTTCTTTTCTTTCTTTTTCTTCTTTTTCGGCTTTTTTATTTCCATCATTTTAGAGCAGACTGCTTCCTACCTTTTTTTCTTTCGCTATAGCTTTCTTGATCCGATGTTATCGCTTTGAGTCAAGTCGACGTGCACTGATTTATTTTCAAATTACTACCTGAATGTCTGGGGTTCTGGCAAATTCTCTCGAATTGATTGTTTCAGCTTTCAAATTGCAAATATTCTTATGATCGAGGAATGTTAAATGTGTACTAAGTAATTGATGAATCCAAAATTTCCATTATGAACGTTATAGTCGAATTTATCTTTCCGTAGTCGCTTTCCAAAGCAGCCTTGTTAATTTCGCTAATGAATTTACTCGGTTTTCAGGTATATTGTCTGATCTCGAATATCGCTCTATACCCGTTAAGAATTTGCGCCATTGCTCGATTTCTGAGGTCCTCGAGTGATTACTGTGGAAGACATTCCTCGAGAGTAATGTACATTTCTTTTCAAGGTATACTAACTCGCATGATCTGAGCTTTGTAAGTTCACTTAGATAAATCCTTCACTTCTGAAATCAAGAACGTAGTCGGAGCGAAGTTATCTATTTAAACAAGAAAGAGTTCACCTCAATTCGATAGTGAGGCCAATCCCGTGTTAGCCGAGATCTAATCAAGGAAAGGTTGATCTATTCTAATTCTCGGTGAGGAGCACCGAAGTTATATCCTTGCTCGACCGATAACTCGGGAGCTAAGGCTTCATACCCATACAACGGGTGCGAAGTATTGCAAAAAGAAAAATATCCGCATTAGGAAGTCCTCATAAAAGTAGTTATCTAATCATTCGAGAGAATCAGTCGATATCGGGAGCAACAGTGGAGCGGAGAGATCCGTACCGCACTTACAACTGCCTGGACAGACTTTTTTGAAACTTGAGATAATCAAGAAAATTTTATCAGAATTAACTTGGCGGTGAATCGATAGTTCACTATAGTAACTGCTTTTATTATGTTCCTCTGAGGATAACTATTCAAGATTCATTTTTACTAAATTCACATTCTTTATTCTTATTCTTCCACTTGTCAGGTTAGTTCAGTTTATTTTCCTTTGTTCGTTAATTTCCAAAGACCTAATGTCGATCCTATTATTTAGCCTTTGCGGGTCCAAATAGTATGGAAATTGAGTAGTCGTGGTAGTTGATTTAAAATTTTCGACATCTCGCGGGATCGATATCCTGAATTTAACCATTTTATTACTGTCGCACTGCATCTTGCAAAACATCAGACCAAAACCAAACTTTGAAAATGATTTACTTAAGAGATTTATGATTTATATAGTGTAATGTCAACAAGTTTTCGCTCGCTGTCGTAGATTGACCATAGTCCTTCACAAGGTTGGCAAATTCAGATTTGTGTTTTGCAATGTCAACAAGTTTTCGTGCGCCGCTGTCGGATTAGACCATAGTCCTCGGTAATAGTGTCAAATTGTATATGTGTTTTGGTTCTAAGTAATCATGAGCTAAAGATTCATGGGTTCTACCCACTGTGGACTAGTGGATCAAGCGGACATATCAAACTAGATTCCATTCATGGCACGGATGGTAAAGGCTGTATATCAAGCTCATCATTGATCGTGATCATAGGAGGATTATCAGCCACACACGTGACTCGCATTCGTGACTTTTCTCGGGGGTGATTCGTGTTCAAAGTAGGGTGATCCTGAATCAACAATACTTATAACCTAAATTAAATTCTCCACGCTTATGCTAGCAAAGCTACTACAAGATATTTTCTGTGGTCAAATACAAGGATGGGTTTTCTTCGCACAAATGATTTGCAATTTGCTCAAAATGGTGAATTTGTTTTGGATTTCAGGGTTTGATAAAAATAGGGGGATTTTGATGGTGAAAACTGGAAACGAAAATGAAGTAAAATATAAAAGAAATTTCCTTGAAGTTTCAGGCTACCGGTTTTGGGTTCTAGAGGTAACTGAGGGGTCCTCGGGCCATTTTCCTCACGTTGGGGAGGATGACCTATAGTCATTTCCTGGACCGGATCTTTGTTTAGCTATAAAAACTAACCCAAAAAAAACTATCCTTTGGAAATGGCATTTACTGTCAATTAATGGTCTCGGACAATGAGGGCATGCCTCCTTGACCCACCTTACAATAACCCATAGAGGATAACTAATGAATCTCAGTGTATCTAGCAATAAGCATCCACTGAACCCTAAAATATTATCAAATACCAATCATTTAAGGTGAATGGAAGGGGTTACAACTAAGATTTGAAGAGAAAACTAAAATGGGTCAGTATCACCTGGGCGTTGAAAACATGAGAACCCCCTCTCTACACCTGTGGATTAAAAACACGCAAATATCGACGATATATCGTCGATACTCTGGGTACTCCGCCATCCCGAAACGACACAACAGTGAGCTTGTTCAAAATCGAAAATATCGGTCAATATATATCAGCGATATATCGATATATCGATATTTTACCGTATATATTCGACATAAAATTACGTTTATAAAAACCAAAAAATGATATCATTGATATATTTCCACGATATATCGCCAGTCAATGCAAATGCCAAAGATGTAATCTTCCTTGTCACGCTATTTCCTTCTTCGCTCTGGTCTCCCCGCAAAGAGAAGGATAACAAACACCAATCCTGCATCGCTATCAAATTATCCATTAAAAATTGCATTGTACCTAAGAATCTAATAAAAAAAAATACCAATTGAACCACACGAACAACTCAACATTCAAAACCAAATAGAAGATATTGAAGTAACCCAAATCACAATAATCAAAACCCAATTGAATAAGGATTTATTTGATCAATCCCCACAAACCAAAATTTCTAAACTCAACCCACCAAGACTCATCACCAGACCGAACACCGTGGTATACAAAGTTTTATGATCAAAAGGGTATTCTTTTAATTAAATTACAAAGATTTTTTTACCATCCAACATATATTTTAACCCAAAAAAATCTATAAATACCTCTAAAATCATTCAATTTGATCACAAATTCTATCTACCCATATCTAATCTTCATTTAACTCCAATTTTTTTTTCCTTTGTGATAGTTAATATGATACTTTCATATTTTAAATTAGTTAATTTAGTAATAATATATTAATAAATTAACATTTCATTAATAATATATTAATAAATGTTAGTTAATATTTGAAACAAGCATGTTGATGAATCCCGAATTTCCTATCCATCGAGAAGTGGATACAAGTCAAGGCATTTATGCATGACATGTTCGATCCTATAATCAATATTATCGGAATACCATGTTTTAAAAGTGAGTATCATTTCTCATCAAGATGAGATCCTCTATCAATGCAATGGAGCCACACTTATCTTCATTTTGATTTTAAAAGCTTACAGAATGTAATTTCAATATATATTTGATTATTACTGCCATTTTTTATACTTTAGAAAGTATATTTTCATGACCTAAAGTATTTTGTACTGGCATATCTGGTATTTATATTAAAATATCCAATCGAGTATATCTCCACGCATATATCCCTGATATATCCGATATATCCGTAAAATCCAAGTACCAATATATCCGTCGAAACCATATTTTCATCCTTGGTTACACCTAGTTCCCTTGCCCAGTAGCCTTCCTCTTTAAGGCGAAAGAGAGAGGTTTTAGCACTCATCCTCCTCCATTAACATCCTAGAGGGTGTTTGGCTGCCCAGAAAGTGAGAGAAAAAGAAGAGAAAATGAGAGAAACTGGAAAAGAGCAGGAAAGCTGAAAGCTTCCCACCAATTTTATTACTGAGCAAAAAGTCATTTCGTTACAAGGCATAGGATGATATACCTGGTCACCAAGCAAAATACAAAAGAACCAAAATCATAAGCTATTACAAGGGATAAAATGGGAAGAAAACCAAAAATGTAACAAAAAAAGTCAAAAAGCAACAAGTCACAAGAAAGTGAACAATGGTCTGCAGGATGAACAGCGGGCGAATGGTAGCTTCGCAACACCGCTGACTTTCGCAGTTGCGAATTTAACCCGTGAAATTCGCAGAAAGTTGCGAAATTTTCGCAATCCTGAAAATTCCACCAAGTTTCCCTTTTTCTTCTACTCGCTTCCTTTCCTTGGGCGCTACTCTTTCTCTCTTCGTCTCGATTCAACGCCGAAGTTTGACTCAATTCTTCGTGCTTGATCGACTTGATAATTTTGGCATAAATAGTTTGCAAACGGCTAAAATTATCCACAAAATGCGATCGTAGAATAGTAGGACCTAATGTGCAATCATTGTTAATTACACCATTAGCATGGCCGTGCGCCGAAACCTCGCATAAACAGGTTCAAAAGATCACTTTTGAGCACTAATCGTGGCCGCGGAGAAGCATGATGCTTTACCCCATGACCGTGCACAACTCCAGGTGGAGTGGACAATTGATAGGTCAAGTAGTGCAACCTTACCCTAGAGGATCGAGGTGGAAGCAGATTTGAATCTGGACTCATTCTCTCAGATTATGAAGTGTGAGATGTTTTCGACGAGCTACCGAGATTACCTTCGCAGAGGGTCAGAATTTCGCATTGAAGTTACACCCCGTATGTCGCCCATTTCTACACTCCATAGATGGTGCTCTATTGAGTTACAGAACTCAAGGTCCTGTGATATTGTGAGTTATTGGATTTATGGTTTCATTGTGGACAGAACTTCACCAATGCTGGCGCTCCTGTCAGCTGCGAAAAAGATGACAAGATCCTCTCAACTGTATCGACCACTCACAGCTTAACAGGTTACAATCAAGAATCGATATCCATTACCAAGGATTGATGAGACCTTTACACTGGTTATCATTAGTTGAGAGTAAGGGAGACAGATATCCCTAAGACAACGTTAGAACGCGATATGGGCACTTTAAGTTCACAGTGATGCCCTTCCGACGACGACGCACTAGCAAGATTCATGATCTCACGTGATGTGGTATTCCAACCCTATTTGACTAAATTTGTTATAGGTATTTGTGGAAAAACATTTTGATATACTCCTGTGGATTATGAGGAGGATGAGGATCATTTTAGGTCACCACAACTCAGAGACTGACGCTTGTACGCCAAGTTCAAAGAAGGCGAGTTTTGGCTTAGTGAGGTGAGATTCTTGGGGCACGTGGTGTCGAGCAGGTGTTGATGAACCACGAGAAGGTTGAGGCGTATGTTGGGAGAAGTTGAGGTCAGTCTTGAATGCGTGAGTTTTCTTGGGATTGGTGGGGTACTGAGGAGGTTCATTGGGGATCCCAGGCTAGCCTTTATGCGTGACAAAGGTTGACGAAGGAGGTCAAGTTCATGTGGAATGATCTGTGTAAGGAGGCATTCCAAGAATTGAAAAGGAGGCTTACTTTAGCTCTTATTATGATAGTCCCGGAAATGGGGTAAAGGTACACAGTGTATTGTGATGCCTCGAAGGCCGGATTAGGATGCATTTTGATGCAATCCGGGAGGGTAGTAGCTTATGGTTTCCGCTAGTTGAAGAATCATGAGCAGAATTACCCCACACACGACATGGAGTTGGCGGCAATAGTCTTTGCCTTAAAGATTTGGCGCCACCTATACGGCAAGCAGTTTGAGGTGTATTCAGACCCTGAAAGTCGAGGTATATCTTCCGCATGTGGGACCTCAACATGAGGCAACGCAGGTGGATGGATTTCCTGGAGGATTATGACTTCACTTTGCATTACCACCCTGATAAGGCAAATGTGGTGGCTAATGCACTCAATTGGAAGTCACGGGGGTACTGGCCACCACATTTGCCAATGTAACTAGAGTGGCGGTCTTTCGAGATTATGGGGCGGTTCGGACTGCGATGATGAGCGAGGCTCGAGGGTACTTTGGAGGAAGTCACAATTGGCTCTACTTGAGTCCCTATTGAGCAAAGTGATTGGAGTCCCAGGAGCAAGACGTCACAGTGACGAAGGCTAGGCCACCAAACGGATGATCTTCGGTATGGGGGCAGTAGTGTTTCCACTGGTCGATGGGGCGAAGAAGATCTCGGGAGTTACTACTCCGGATTTGTTGCGCATCTAAGTGGCACGAAGATGTACTGTGATCTTCATCGCCAGTACTATTGGAGCGGGATGAAGAGACACGTCGGGGACTTTGTTAGACGATTACCTCCTGTATCAACCGGGTTAGGTTGAGCCAGAAGCCCGGTGGGGCTACTCCGGTATTGGAGTAGGCGATTGGAAGTGGGAGCCGTCACGATGGGTTTATGACCCGGCTTGCCACGGACACCTCGAAAGCATGATGCGGTATGGGTGATAGTGGACCGAATCACGAAGTTGACACATTTTCTAGAAATGCGGATGACCTTCATACTGGAGGAATTCTGCCGGTTATATATTCGAAAGATTGTCCGACTACATGGAGTGTCAGTCTCTATAGTATTGGACAGGGATCCCAGGTTTATGACCCACTTTTGGAAGAGGTTACAAAAGGCCAGCGAAATTAGAGTTGATGATGAGCATCATTGTTTTACTCCGTAGGCGGATAATTAGATTGGAGATGACATCTGAGGTTTTGAGGCGTATTTAGAGCATGTATCCTAGATCATAGGGGTAGATGGAAGGCACTTACCCCTTTAGTGGGTCGCTGCAACAACGGTTGTCGATGATGCTCTGAATGGCACCTGTGAAACATATGGGAGGCCCGTACTAGTCATCGATTTACTTGACAGAGGTGGGAGAAAGCTCCTTCACTGGTCCGGATCTGATTGGATACACCTCGGGGAAGGTGAGTCTGATACGGAAGCGTCTTCTCACGGCAGGTCGGCCAGGAAGGCTACGTCGGCCCGGTGGCGTCGACCTCGAGTTTGAGATGGGTGATCACGTCTTCTTGAAGGTGATGCCTAAGAGGTGGTCGGGTTTGGCCGAGCGGGAAGTTGTGCCAGGGTATGTCGGGCCTTTTGAGGAATCACTAAAGGGTGGCGCAGCTAGCGTATCGGTTTAAGCCTCTAATCGGAGCTTATTAGGTGTTCATGAGGTGTTCACGTCTGTGCTCGAGTATACTCAGATCCGACCAAGTGTAGTGGATTGGGAGAGATTGATGTTGACACGGATGGGACCTTTGAGGAGGGACCAATGCGCATCTTGGAAGCGGTAGATGCTCGGGTTTTGCGACGTGGGGCCGTGCGGTGCAGTGAGGAGTTGTGGCAACAGGAGTGGAGGAGGCGATGTAGGGCATGAGGGACACGATACGGGCCACCTATCCCTTCTTGTTTAGGGATGAAGGTACGTGGTTTAGTCGTTAGAAATTAAATGACTAGTTTACATGCATGAGATTGTGTATATTGCATATGCATGTGATTTGATGAGAATGTGTGTGGAATTTCGGGAATAAATTCTTTTAAGGGGGGAAGAATGTAAAACCCGAGAAAATTCAATTTTTCTGAAGAAGAATAAAACGGTAATTTCGGTTGAAAATCTAAAATTTTCCTAGTTCTCGAGATAATGAAACGGACTTCACAATTGGAATCGTCGTGAAATCCTAGTTACCGTCGAATTTGAGGCGGTCGAATTTCACGTTTTTCGAGGCCTTAGGAAGCAACAGAGACACTTAGTACATGTCGGATGGCTCATATGGAGCGATGTGAAAAATGAAACAAGTCAGACAAAAAGTCTAAAGGAATTTGGGACCCGTGTGGAACGTGCAACTTGAAGGATGGAAATCGAGTTTAGATAGGAGAGGATAAGGGAAATCTAAGAGATTCGATGGGAGGTGACATGTGGCAAGGGAGGACATCGGCCGAGCATGTTGAATAAGTATCAGTGAGGGAGAAATTGGAGGAAAAGTGAGAGAAATGAGATAAGAGAGGAAGAGGAGAGGGAATCTGGTTCTCTGCAGCTTTCCCATATATCAGGTAGTCGGCGTTCGTCGAACAGGAACAGTCAGGCCCACGGTGGTACATGTGAATCAGAAGTCGGGAGTTTCAGCAGGCTCGAGGGGTAAGGGATTTTCCTACTCGGTGTTATTTCTGGCATCTTAAAGACATTTATTAGTGCGCTTCTTGGTGGGCGTGGTGACCCTAGCTTTGCTCGATCCCAATTTTTTGGGATCGGAGGCAAAATATTCGGAATTGTTTGGGTGGTCTAGGAGCGTACGAGAAAATCTGAAGGAATTTCTAGGTTACTGGGCTGGAGAGTCATGACCCTAACTCCTTAGGCATTGACAAGGAGGGCCCCGATGGCGCGTGCGTAAGCGTCTGTGTATAAAGTTTCGTTCGTGTGGTGCAACACGAAGCACGCTTGCACGACCGGGAGCCTAGAAGCGCATAACCGTGTGCCGGGCGTGACATGGCTGTCGCGACAGAGGAACCTCTATCGCGATAGAGACAGAGTTTCTAGAAAAAAAAAGTAAAAGAAAATAATTTTATTTTATTTTATTTTTATGTGTTGTGTGTTTTGAATGTTGAGGCCGGATGATGCCTTGTTGGATTGAGGTCCCAATTCAAGGGACCTAACGTCATTATTGTTGATAGTGCTTGAATAACATGCGGCCCGAGTGAAAATTATAATGATATATGCCTTTGACATATTGATGTGATGAATGAAAAAAAATTATTTTCCATAATTGGAAATAATGCATGTAATAACATGGCATATTTTCATTCCATATGCCTGATAACCGCCTTGAGTCGTTGTGGATGCATCAGTGATGGTTGATTCACCATTCTTGGTAGATGTAGTAGTGAGCTTCGGAAATGGGACAATGTCGAAATCGAGACATCTTGTTGGGTAAAACAACAATAACTATAAATCATGTGTGTTGGGTGTAGCAAGATGGGGTAGATCCTTCCCCAGGGTGAAAGACCCAAATTTTATTCTTGGTTAGACATATGTGTCCAACGATGAAAGTTCGTGAAAGTGTCGGAAGGCTTGCGAAGCCTACGGTGAGACCCCACAAATTCGTCACCCAAATAAACATACAGACTTTAATAAAATTCAAATGAATATTGGATATCAGTCCAATAAGTCAAGTCATGGGGTGAAAGACCAATGACTAGTTTTCTCATACTTGGCGTTGCATGTGTGAGGGAGTCGGTCGGGACTCGGGTTGAAGGCATGAGGAGTCTCATCTCATGCATGACATGTAATATTCCATATAGGATTGCATTATTTATGTAGAATATGATTGGGTGTTTTATCTATGCCATTGCATGTGCATTTTATGTGGGGAGTAGCCCTAGTAGGAAAACTTCTCGCTCACCTCGTCGTGAGTAAATATATTTAAGGTACTGGGGGTACATCCGGAGGTGAGCATATCTGAGGATTATCATGAAAAAGGCCGGGTTGTGGCTAATTCATTTATTTTGTAATATTTTGGACTGAATGTCCGGTTTATAGGTAAATAATAAGTTTTGTAGTAATAACTTAGTTTCAGATTGGTTTAGTATGATGTGGATATTTTCCCGGACTTTATACTGTCAGTACAGGTTGTACAGAGAATTCTCTCTGGCGACAAAGAATTCCGGTTCTCTGTCGCGACAGAGATCTTCGGCACTAGGTCGTGATAGGGAAATCCTGGTCGTGACAAAGCAGCGCGCACAACCGTGCCTGTGCATGCGGCAACAAAGACTCTAGGCACACATGGCGGGTGTGCGTGCGTGACCGGCTTCACCTTGGCCAGCGATCGCGGGCCCAGATGTCGCGACATGGCCATACGTATGTCGCGACCGCGGTCTCTGAATAAACTGATGCTTTGGGTCGTGATAGAGTTTTTCACGTTTGCGATGGGGCTCGTGCAGCCCATCGTGACAAGGTTCGATGTCGCAGCCACGGTTTGGCGAGGAGGGAAGCACGTCATGTGAGAGAAAATTTCTAGTCGCGACAAGGTGGCTTGATGGGCATACCGCGCTTACCCGGCACCGCAGGGTGCTTGGCGCCTGTGTGTGTGTGATAGGCGTGTGGCAGGCCCTAGGTGTGCGTGGCGCACATGACAAGCTGGGCCTTCTATGAGACCACTTTAGTGCGCTCTATCTAACAAAGTTGATGAGTAGCCAAAAAAAAATAAAAAATCTTTCAAATTTTCGACCCCGGGAAAATGGGGTGTTACAGTTTTCCATTATGAAAAATACTAATAATACAAAAAATTCTAAATTTAGATAATAATAGCAATTTTCAGATAATAGTAAAATGATGTTCTTTATGTTTTCAAAAACCACTCCAACAATTTTAAAAAGCATAATCAAACAGAGACTAAACTTTTGAACATTTTGTCTAGCTTCAATTAATATGAATAAGCAGGTTTTTAATTACTAGTGTCTTTCTCTGTCAACTTGCTCAAACTGATACTTTAAGTCAGAACAATTCTGTTCTTTGCCTTTGGCTGTCGATGCAAGGCGAAATCCATAGCTGGTTGTGGATCATCCTCCATATCAGAAATGGGAATATAAGAAAGTGAGAAAAGTCCCTCTCCATTCAAATCGTATGAAAGTGGCTCGAATTCATGAACCCAGCCAAACTTGATACCAAGTTAATTTTGGCTCAATATGAGTATGGTGATTCTTGACATTTTGTCACAAACATGCAGACGCCCCTTTATTACTAAAGAGAGAAAAAGAGGAGATTTGAGATTAAATAATGAAGATGAAATAAGTACCTTGAAGTTGCCAAGAGGTGTCCATGGCCAATCGGCGAAATTCAGGCTTAGAAGCCATATACTTATTTAATTTGCCACTTCTGTTGAAACAACATAGGATATCCTGAGGACTATATGTAGTGTTTTCGTCCCGTCAGAATTCAGCTGCTATCAATGGATTCATTGCAAACGCGGTTCCCAACACCTAACAACCACGCTACGTGCCAAAAAGAAGATGCTCTCCGGGACAATTTATTAAATCCTGTCCATACCATCATTTAAACTCTAACCTAAACAGAGACACCAAGTAACATTTTCCATACATAATGGCCGTCTTTTTTTCACTTAGTGAAGAAAATCCAATCACAACGCCAAGCTAATTTCTTATAAATAGATGGTGACGCCAATCTAATTTCTTATAAATAGATGATGACGTTGTACCATATGTGTCCTTTTTTTTCACTTTGTATTACAAAGTTGCAGCCTTATGTTCTTTGAAAACTCGAATCTCATCCCTTTTCCATGTCCCGTCTAATCGTCAAAGTTATGCCTCATTGGCACACCATATATATCCTGCAAGTCATCTTTAGTTGTAAGTATCAAACCATATAACAAGTCAATATGGTACATCAATTAAGCAACTTGAATAGTAATGACGCTAATCTTATTAATCTCCCATAATTGAACTAAAATTTGAGCTATATATATAATGACGAAAAACAATAGCATCAACCTTACCAAGCTTGCAGATTAATTTGTTGGTCACCATTTCTAGCCTATATTACAAATGGAATTGTATCTAATCCCACTTACGATTATGTTTGGTTCTTAAAAGAATTGAGGAATATATATACATATAAAAAAAATAGAAAAGAAAAGTAAAAGGAAAAAAAAATTAAAGGAAATAAAAATAACGTTAAAAGTCAATAAATTAAGTTTATTTACACTTTTGAACTCTAGGGTATGACCAAAGTCTCACATCAATTAGCACTGGAAAGCATTATGTGTTGATAAGTATGAACAACATCTAATTAATATGAGGTCTTTTGGGAGATTCAAAAAAAAATATTCATGAGGACCTCATATCCAAAGTAGATAAAATCATACCAATGTGAAAAATGGGCGTTAAGGTTTCCCAACCTTAACTCATCGACATGGAGATTAAATAATTTTAAAATATATAAATTTCTAATTCATTTTAATTATATTTGATTTCTTTATAAAAAAATGTTTACATAACAATCCGAAATATCAAAGGACCATTTTAAATATTTACTTAGTACTTTTTCGGAATAAAAAACAACTTCATTACTAGTAACATGTTTCAAATAATTAATGGGTCCATAGATAATTGTTGGTCTGCTTTATCTTATTTATTTCAATTAAATTTTGTTAATAAGATGATCACTAGCTCCTACAAAAATTCACGTAGATCTAAACGTACTATTGATGAAAACAAAGCAGTGTGGATGACTCCCACTATTTGCATACTGGTGGGCGGTACACTGCAATTATAGTAGCTAGGTGACTGTGATTATCTAGGTTTCACTCACCATTCTTTGACATGTTTCTTTTGTTACTGTCTAAAACAGTTTTAGAAAGGGGTGAATTATGTTTTTGAGTCTTATGAGCCTCATATTTCATAAGACCTATAAATGTATCAAAACTAAGCCCAAAAGCAAAAAAATCAAGTAAAATTAACAAGGGTATAAAATTTTCAAAATGCCAAAACTAAACCCCACTTACACGCACCCCAAACCCAAGCCTCCTCTCCCCCACCCACGCACTTGGAGCCCTAGCTACCCACCCAACCTTCCCCCTTTTTTTTTTTTTTTTTTAATCGATCTTCATATCATTTTTCTTTTTTTTCTTTTTTTTTTTGGTACTTTTTTCATAGAAATTACCCTTCATTTCCCATATTTTAAATAAATTAAAATTTATGATTTTTAATTAACTTTATAAGATAATATATATTTTTCACTTATTTTAAAAATCTTCTTAATTGAAATATTTTTTTTTTAAATTTATTTATTCATTATTTTTATTTTCTTGATTAGAATTTTGTTTTATATAATAAATGTAGTAAAGTAAACTAATTTTTAATATATAAATGCATTAACCTATAAAAATAAATAATTTAACAAAAAATACAAGTACTAATATTTATTTTAATATATATATATATATATATATATATATATATATATATATATATATATATATATATATATATATATATATATATATATATGCTATATATATACTCTTTCTATATTTATTATTTATACTTTCATATTTTAAAATTTATAAACCACCTAAAGTTTTTAAAAGTAGAAATAAAAAATATCATCCACAAGTTAAATTATGTTTTTAAATAAAGGTAAAAAGTAATATAAAAATATGAACTATTAATAAACAAATAGTAATAATCAAAATTCTAATTTATAAAAAATATTAATATTAATAGTTACTTTTAAAATTAAATACTAATTTTTTATTAATAGTTAAAAATATTAACTTTTAATAAAAAATTAGTAATAATCAAATTCTAATTTATAACCGAGGATTAGTGATTTTTGGCAATTATTGGCTTGAAATTACCCTTCTATATCTAAGTAATTTCCATCATTTTCTAAGTGGATTTATTTCTACGAGATCTAGGTTTTTCATTTTATTTTTTATTTTTGTGATTTGTCGTCGTCTCTATACGATGTGTGTGTAAAGTAATAGATTTTGGAGTACCTTTCATTGATAGAAGTTCTAGAAATATATACAAAGTGAGAGTCTAATTTAGTAAACATGTTAATGGCAAGACTAAAATTAGTACTGTTACAATTACATAAGGTTGGTCAATGGTATGGCTAAAGCTGCATTTAATTAATTCAAATATAGAATTAATGGCTTGAGCTAGACATGCCTTTACAGCTACCATTTTATATGCCCCATATGAATTGAGCTTCATCAATAGGAATACCAATCTTGTTCTACGTTCTAATTCCGTCTTGTTGTCTTGACAATGGCTTTGTTACTTGACTCAACTATTTGGTCTTGAGTATGCACATATTTAACACAGGAGCTTCCTTTATGCACTAAGTCACGCACAAAGTGAAGGTGGTTGAATATGTTTCATGCGCGAATGATTGATTGGGTTAAAACTGAGATGTGTGGCTCCGAGATTATCCACAAGCCAATTGGGAGATTCTATGAGCTCGATACTAGTTTCATGAGAAGGTGGACAACCACATTGTCTCGGAAATTTGCATTAATTTAGGGCCGTGTCGACCTACATTGTGGATCGTCTGTGGCTTTCGTTGTTTCTTTGAGCTCAAGAAATGGGATTAAAGCCCAAAAAGCTGATAGGCAGAAGAGGTTGACGTGCGGTCATCACATTTCGACCGATCGGCATCGGGTATGTTGCTAATATGGGAAGGCCAACTTTGTGGATCCGAATACCATAAAAATGGTTTTACTTTAAATGTGGAGAAGCCTTTTTTGTTCTTTGTCATTGATTTGTAGTTGGCTTGTGCATAAGCGAGAAAGTTTGTTGGTTGCAAATGAGATGTCGAGACGTGTCAAGGAAGGTATTGAGCGACAATTATTCTGAAACTTGGAGTTGTCCCTGACGGCGGTGCCATCAATCAATTGAAGGAGTTGAGTTGTAGAGAGGGGAGTTGAGACATCTTTAGCACCACTCTAATACTTTTGTTGGCTAAAAGGTCACGAACATATTTATGTTGTGAGGAAAATCGCGCTTGGTAGGAATTACTTCAATCCCAGAAAGTGAAGAACCCATCCTTGAGAGAAAACATATCCTTGGCCTTATGTGGCCACGATAATTGAATTATTTCCGATAATAACAAGATCATCAACATAAGCCAGAAAATAACAAAGATTGGAGCCTTGACTGTAAATGAAGAGGAGGAATTAACATTTATGACATAAACCCGAGCTAAAGAATGGCATTTTTGAGTACTGTGTACCAAGCTCGTGGAGCTTGTTTAAGCCTGTAAATCGCCTTTTTTAACATGAAAACATGGTTAGGTTTGGACAAGTCCTTGAACCCTGAGGGTTGTGCCATAAAAACAGTCTTAGTTAATGCACCATTTAGAAAGGCATTGTTGACATCCATTTGCTCCGTCCCACCCTTTCACTGACAGATAGATGTCACGAGTTCTAATGGTTCTTGGTTTGACCACGGGGCTGGGTTTCTTTTGCTAATCAATACGGGGAAGTTAGTCTGCCCTTAGAAATTGAAGCGGGCTTCAGATACGTACGGATCCATCAACATGCCTTTTGCCGGAGCCATACGATACGGTGTGCAGTTTGAGGTGGTAAAACGGTCCCGGAAGTCCCGTGTTTCATTAAACCGGTGAGCTCGATGGACATGGCCTCCGCCGGTGAGTTGAATGGCTTAGCTCACCTTTGGTTGGCTCAATGGTTTGGGGAAGAGGATGTTTGGACAGTGTATGGATATGTTTGGGTTTGAAGATTTGGTTCATTGATCTTGTGGTCATGTTATGAGTGCGTTAGGGAGGAGTATCGGTTTGGGGAGGGCTCGTGGAACCGGCGACGGAGGAGAAAAACTGACCGAGACGTGTATCTGGAGTAGGAATAGGGAGAGTGGGATGGAAGATTTGCGGAGAAGTACCAGTATCATCTAAAGCGAGGAGTCGGACGAGATGGGGGTGATTTATAACGGGCAAGGAATCAAGGGAAGTAAAGAACCGTAGGGTCCGAAAAAGCATTGAGAGGCGGATAACTGTTAGGAACCTTCGGCGGTTGCAATGATGTCGGTAGTTTCGGCGCCAGTTGATGATAGACCGCGAACTGGTGGCACCAAAAGCGTAGGTATTAAAATTGGGAGGTCGGGGTTTCAAGCTAGCACGGAAGACCTCGTGGTTGAGAGAGGCTGGATTAATCTCGGGTTTCACAAACAAAGACGGTCGAGAAGAAAACATTTTTGTTCGAGGTTCAAGACACTTCACAGAGTGCATTTCGAGTCAGGAATGTATTTAGAAAAGACGGGCTTGATTCGGGGCTGCACTTATTCGGAAAGCCATGTGGTCAGGTGAGAGGATAACAAATGCATCCAAATTATTTTTAATTTCAAATAATTTGGTGTTTCACCCAAAAGGACTTCAAAAGGTGATTTTTTCTCGTTAAGAGGCGGAGTCAGTCTGTTTATATAGCAGTAGTCGTTTGAAAGGAATAAGGCCAATAAGAGAAATCAAGATGGGAATCATGAAGGAGTGTAAGGCATGTTTCAACGAGATGACAATGACGACGTTCAGAGACACCATTTTGTTGCGGTGTGTGGGGAGCAGTAGTGTAGTGAGTTATGCCATGAAGTAGGAGATATGATTTTAAAGCAATAAACTCACCACCATTATCGGAGTATAATGTTTTGATTGATTTTTGAAAGCGGGTTTCAACAAACCGTTTGAAATGTGGAAAATTTTTAGAAACACCGGATTTAGTGACCATTGGATAAAACCACATATATTTTGTATAATGATCAACAAAAATAAGGTAATATCTGATTCATCAATTCCAAAGTATAACTAAAGCAGAATCCCACACATTAGTGTAAATAAGTTCAAGTGGCCTATGACTTGAGACTATCGACACGAAGGGTCATTTGATGAGCTTATTGATAGAACATGAATGACATAGTAAAAGACAAAGTTTTAGTCGATGAAATAGAAGAGAAAAAAATTTTAACAAGATGATGGACAATTTTAATAAGGATGCCTAAGACGCCAGGGCATCCATCAATCCGCTCATGCACATTAGCAACCACATGCTACTATTGATTCCGGGAAGCGTGTAGATGCTATCAAGCTCCTTTTAGTAGAATCGCCCCCGAGATCTTGTCCTTCACAAGAAAATGAAAAGGATGAAATTCAACAAAGACATTATTTTCTTTAGTGAAGATAGTATGAATAAATTAGATTTTTGCAAAGGTTTGGAACACAAAGTATCACACTTGATATACCAAAAGTTAAGGTGAGGAGAGTCAAAGCCAAAGAACCAATATGTGAAATTTATGAGGCAGGCCATCATCGAGAATTACTTCGTCAGTTCCATCATATTCGGAATGAATAGATAAATTGGAAAGATCACGTGATATTATGAGAAAATGAATCAAAGTAACTTGATTTTATATTTCCATTAGATGCGGTATCCGCCGATTTATTGAAACATTAAGTGGGTGAGGACGGGGACTTAACCGCGTGACCCATTGATCACAGAGTTGGCCCAGCACAAGTGCTTGGCGGGTTGGAATAATTGGGCCTCCCGGAGATGTTATTGGGCGACGACCATCACATTCGGAAGCCATTAAAGTTCGCATTTGAAGTTGGAACCTAAGGGCGTAGGCGAATCATGTTTCTTGAAGGACCACCATTGACTCCCCCCTGGTGCAGAATGCTTCGTCTTCGTGAAGTTGGCAGAAACAACCAATTGTTGTGTTACGACTTCTAAGTGCCTCATATATTGATTCGTGCCACGGTAGGGTGATCCGGAATCAACAAAATTTGTTTCCTATTTTCCTCCCTGCTGCAGTAGTCAAACTCTTCTTGATGGCAGTCTAGGTCGAACAGGGATGGGTTTTCATCCCCTCTGAGTAGTTTGTATCATGATTCAAAATGGTGAAGGCTTTCATTTGGATTTTTGGTTGCATTGAAAAGTGTGGGAGTTGTTGTCACTAGGTTGCTTGAAACGATTTAAACTAAAGTGTGGAATAAGGACCTTGAAGGCTTGGGTCACTAAGCAGTAAAATGAGGTTATAAAGTGTCTGGGTTATTTCTCGCATTAGGCAAATGACACATAGTCATTGCAAAAGCTAGGATCTTTGTTTGGCTTTAAAAACTTAGCACTTAAAACACTCCTATTTGTTGAGCGAAACACTCTTGAGCATTTAATGTTCCAGCAGTTTGAAAAACAAAGCATTTAACCTACTTTGGTGGCTCATGTAAACATCTAATGGATATCGAGTGTATCTACATCTGAATTCTGCTTGAACTGAAACATGACAAGTATTGACCAAAGGAAATACATTAAATAGCATTAAACCCTAGTTTGGAAAGTTTGGAACATAAATAGTGCACATTTCATTTAAAGCGGGAACACACACTTAGCCACCATTAACCAACCTGCAGCCCTCTCTTCAAGGCTTTGAGGCATCAAACATCCTTTGATTGTATCCTCAAAGGAATTGTGTTTAACAATAAGCAAATGAGAGAAAGAAGAGAGAAGAGAAAAAGCTGTACTTCGTAGAAAAGGCTATGGATTGAAAATGAGTTAGCCAAAGTTAGGGTTACAAAATGTTATCAAGTAAACATATAGCCTTACAAGAGATATGAAATACCAAAATAACCAAAATAACCATGAATTACATTGAGGCAAAATGGGAGTTACACACAAAAGCGGGGTCGTTTTGGATCAAAAACGGAGGCGGCATTTTGGCTTTGCCGGTGAATTTCATTTATCATAGCGAAAATTTAAGCTATGACAAGCGAAAATACGAGGCATAGCGAAATTCAAATTTGAATTTTAGCTATGCACAATAATTTAAGCTATCATGAAAACAACCATTACAATTTTCCGCGAGAGTTGCGAAATTTTCGCTACCATTGCGAAATTTTCGCAATCCTTACGAAATTTTCGCTATGCCATAGCGAAATTCCTGCCTCCTACATTGCCTTCTGCACTAGATTTCTTGTATTTGGTTCCTTTCCCGACAGCACATTTCTTCATCCGAGGCTTGATGAAATGCATGGGAATTCATCACGAACTAGAGGCATAAAACATACGCAATTCTGTTTTCCAAAACGTGCATAGTCGCGGAAGTTTGAAATCACGCAAAGCTACCAAAAATAACCTCGAAACAAAATCGGTAGTACTAATCGGACTGCCACGTATCAATTGGCTTAATTAATATGATTAGTACGCAAGCACTCAAAACCTACCTTAAATGGGACTCAAATAGCACTTTTAGGTACTAATCACACCCAAGCGACACGTTGCTAGTCCCTTGAGAAATGCTAAAAACAATCAAGGGTATGCATCTTTGTGCTTTGCAAAAAGTGTGTTGTCAAAAGAATTATTGTACAGAGTGGGGCTTTAGTGTGAAAAACTTAGACTCTGTACAAATACCATCATGAGAGAAAAAATGCCATATAGGACCAAGTTTGAGGGCAACATCAATTCCAGGGAAGTCAACCTAAACTTCCACCTAAATCTAAGTGTTTTTAAGGTAACCAGTTTGAACCAATAAGTTGCAAAGTTATTCCCTCCCCTGACCAAGCTCACTGCCCGAGAGCCTTGGCGATGATAACCTAAATGGAGTTCAGTTACACTCTTATTTCATACTTGAATGTCTTTGTAGAGGATACAGGCGCAGAAAACTTCAGCTTCACAGTTACGTATCTGCGCGGGGTCTGGTGGCTCTGACGAGTGGAGTTAGGGCATCGGCAAAGGGATCTAAAGGGCCCTGAGCTCTGAGGCTTCACCGGACTTAGCATGACGAATCCAGCACCTACAACTTGCTAAACTCTACCCATCCGCCCGTGTAACGAACACAAAGTCGATGACTCCCAACCAGTGAAGGTTTAGGGCACCGGGCTTTAAAGGCTTTAGCCATATACCCCTCGGACCGTGCTCGGGTTTCAAGGCAAAGCGTCACGGCTTTCAATTTCCTTTTTCTTCTTTCTTTTTCTTTTTGCTTTTTCTTTTCTTTTTCATTTGGAAGACTTCATTGGTCTTCTTTTGGGGGTAACACAAACCTATTATGGGTCGTCAACCGATCTAAGCCGGTCTTGCAAAGTGAAAAGAGGTATATAGCTTCACAACCTATTGATAAAAACTGGTGTGCACTGTATGTGATTAGTTAAAGGTGGAAATACAAGGTTGAATATGCTGGAACTTCAATCAACCAAAAACTTAATCATGCATGGAACTATTCTAACATTATGGTGGCATACAGGGCTTCAATTCCTCCACTAAAGGCAAGAGTAAAAACACAAAAATATAGGCACAAAAAATGATTTGCAAAAGTGTAGAAAGTAAGTAAATAATGTTATAAAGCTTTTGATATAACCAAAGTGGCTAATACAAGCTTAACATATCCAAACACGACAAAAGTATCACTACCTACTATCGGCTAATACATGCATCCTATACAATCCTATACAAAATAAGTAGGTAGTTGATAAAGCTAAAAACAAGACAAAATATGATAGAAGACACTCTCAACTCTAACTTTTCCCCCCAACCAAAGTATGAACATGTCTCCAATGGGTAGGGATCGGAAAGCTAAAGAAGGAAGTCACGTACCTCACTATCGTAGCGGTGTAGATCTTAGGTGGATACGAAAGGCTGCCAATTCATGTTTATCTCATTGCATATCAAGGAGAACACCCTCGCGTGAATTCCGATCTTGAGTGGCTGTGCGAGGCCTTCTGTCTCATTGGCTGGCGGGAGGCAGGGGTGGCTCATGATCAGAAGAAACATGGGCGTGATTCTGCGCTATAGTGACTCTCGACTCGAGGCCATCAGCTTGTCAGCGATGCCGTGTAGTAAGCAAGTGCACATACGATCCATATGACGACTGGCTCCTCGGCGACATGGATATGCTGCGGAAGCTACTATTTGTATAGGGAAGGGCGGTGTCGGTAGAGTAGGCTGATAGGAGTGGAATGGAGAGTGAATCTGGGCTGAGGTCTCTCCGCCTCCACCTGCAGATAGGAGAGCTCTCTCCTCGGAGGGTCATCTGCCACGCTCTCTTTGTCTCCTCACTAATGTGGAGGAATAATGGAAGTAGAACATGTAAAGAGATTGCTCAGTGGATGGGACTTTGAGTCCTGGTGATCAGCCGCTCACAAATGTGTTTTCATCGGGGGTCACACTTTGGATGCTCTGGGACTTGGCTCGGCAAGCCTCGACATCGATAAAGGTGAGTCTCATTTCCGGGCCGGGGCCATGGGTGGACCTTCCTCCTTAAGTCTTGACAAAGTCATGACAAGCTCGGAGGGATAAACCGGAATCCTCGAGATCCGATTATGGGCCTCGAGTATAGGCTCCTATGACATGCATAGTCTTGTAGTGGGAATAAGGCAGTGCAGACACGTGGTCCAGCTACGAGCATCGCGAGGGGAAGGCTGCACAACGGAAGAGTATGGCGCATGGTGTCTTGAGCAAGGCGTGAACCATCTCTGTTTGTGATGGTGAAGACCACGCTGTAATCCCGGTGGGTCGCGGGAACCTCTTGGCGGCGCACAATGCGGCTATAATATCAACGACTCGGAGCTGGGAGGGGTTGTCAATCTTTGGACCCGAGATCTCGGACTAGGCACTCCACAGGGATGTCATAGTGTGGTAGAGACCAAGCATGACCCCGGGATGAAGAGCGCCTCGGCGTCGTGGATGGTAGCGAATGCCGAGATCGGTGCGTCAAATCTCTAAGCTTATTTGGTCATGGTCGACCGCCGGGTATGTCATATTATGGCTCCCCATGGAAGTCTCGGCACCTCATCCATGTGTTCCACGGAATCGGATCACGGATGAACATAGAGTGCTGATCCTCGAGCCGGCGATCATTTGGGGTAGCGAACCACTGATCGAATTTGGAGGAGGTGTTGCTGGGAAGTAGAGACCTCGAGAAGACTACTGGGCTGATGTCGGGGCCGCTTGGAAGCGGGGCCCTCCGGGCGTGGTCACGATGCACTCGAAGGGCCCAGAGGTCCCACCGGGTACGATATCGCGAGATGGGGGGCTGAGGCTTCCAGACCTCCTCACGATATAGCGTGAGGGAGACGATGGCAGGTGGTGTCCACTGCTGACTGGTCAGAGTGAGCCTCTGCCGGTACTGGATGTGCAAATGCGTCTCTCTCAGAATGCAGACCTGACCTGGGCCTTAAGCGATGACCACCGCAGTGCGAACCATGGATGTGTGGTCGGTCGTGCGTGATGGCGGGAGGCGGGGCTCGATTGAGTGTGACGGCTGACGATGAATGCGGGTGTCTGGCCAGCGGTGGACCCGGAGGCTAGAGCGGCTCGGGCCGCAGGCCGGTGCGATGGGAGGTAGGAGCGGAGGTACGGCGAGACCCGGGGGCTCGGGGCAGAGCGCTCGAATGCGGCGAGGCTCGGGGCAGCGGTCGCGGTCACGGGGACTGAGGAAGAGAGGCTCACGACGCTCAGAATGTGATCGGAATGGAGATAGAAAATGAATAGAGGCCCCACTTTTCTCATCGGGTTGGTATTGAAAGGTCGAAACCCCTAAGAGCCACAGTATGAATTTCTCCATTATTGCGAAATTCATGCTGTTCGACCTACAGGAAAAACACAAAACTTAATTCGGATGAATCAAAATAAAAAAAATAAATAAATAAATAAAATAAATATATATATATATATATATATATATATATATATATATATATATATATATATATATATATATATATATATATATATATAAATAAATAAATTACTTAAAAATTAAAATTTTATATTTACTTCAAGTAAAATTAAAGAAAATTACTAAAAATAAAATAAAAGTGAAAAATTGAACAAATTAACTAAAAACTTCAAAAATTTTAAGTAGTTTGGTCTTAGTGGAGACTAAACCAGCTTCAGTGTAGTTAGATTCATAGGATCAGGGAGAGGAGCTCCTTACTTCCCTCATGATGATGTGCTATTATGCCTCCATGCTCGGCTCCTTTGTGTTGAGCTTCTTTTCACTTGGTGATGATGTGTCGATCATTGGCTCTGCAGGAGTGACTGGTGCAGTCCATTCTCCATCAATTGCTTCATTTTTCTGCACCAATTCCGCCTGCAGTAAGTGAGCTTTTGGTTTCCCTGCAATTGGACCACTTGAACATACTTTATCAGGTCCTTGCATGTCATCTTCCGCTAGCTTGTGCTTGTTGCTCAGGTGAAAAATATTGAGCTCCAATGTCATGTTGCCAAATGTAAATTTACGCAGCTCCATTCCGGCAGTGGTGCTCGCATTCGTGTAGCCAAAAATGGTCTTCCCAGGATAATTGGCACATGATTAGGCCCACTTGCGATCGGTTCGGTATCGAGCACTACAAATCCATAGGTATTAGGAATTTGTCTACCTTTGCCAAAACATCCTCCACTATTCCACTTAAGACTTCTGTCCCGATCAGCTAATGATATAGTGATGTTGGTAGGTTAAAGCTCTAAACCAATGCATATCACGGAATATGGCCATTAAATTTGCGCCCAGTCTAGCAGTGCCTTGTACATGCAAGTCCCTCCAGTATTGACTGATATTGTGGGGATCACAGATCCCTTATATTTCATGAGGTCTTGCTCTGAATGATAAGCGCGACTTGTTACTGTTAGGAAGGCTTTCTTTCAATGCGACCCTCTCTTGATTGTGCATAAGGTCTTTCGAGATTTTGCATATGTTGGGACCTGCTTAATCATGTCAAGCAGTGGGATATTTACCTTCACTTGCCTTAGCACCTCCCAAATTTCAGCTTGGTTTGTGATTTTTTTTCTTGCCTCTAGGTGCTTGAAGAAATGGAGGGGGCATGTTCTTCTTCATTGAATCTTCTCCGATTATTATTCTCTCGGGCTCAACTTCCTTTGCTTTCCTGACCGGCGGAGTCATGGAGCCTTTGGTTGCTCATTCACTCGCTCCTCAAGGAAATTGATGATAGCCTTTACTTCCATCCATCCTTGTATTATTCTGGAAGAACCTAGTTCATGGACTCCTTTGGATTTGGCAGTGTTTAGGAAGGGAATCTTCCTTTCTCATACCTCAGTAAATTGTTAATCCACAGTGATGGAGTCTTGTAGGTTATCAATCTTCGATTAAGGTTGCTTTCAAAGCCCATCCTATTCTCTTGTTCAGGTGCTCCACAGTATCTATTCTTTGAGCGATAGTACATTGATTCCTTTTATCTTCCTGAGAATTGCCTACCACCTTGCTCGGAATTTAAAATAGCTTGTTCCAGCGGGGGATGAAGATGGCTATGGTTGAGGTGAGAACTAAACTATTGTTTGGCACCGGGAGGCACATGCGGGAGTTAGGTTTCGAGAGATTAGGGTGGTTCCTCGATTGGGATTATATGTATTTACCATATGGGGCATTGGGTTTGTGGCTTGTATTGGCTCTGCGCATTTGGCATGCTGAAAACAAATCTCTAATGAGGAGCAATTAGACGGAGTGTTCTTCTAGGTGGCGGTGGATTGTCAAATTGATGCATGGGTTGGCACGATGAGATTTTCAGTCAACGCACCTCGTACCAGCCTTTTCCTTCTAGCTCTTCACTTCCTAGCTAAGGTTGATATCTTTGCTTTCATCTCCACTATCTTGAAGTATAATGCCTCCTTTGGTAGGTGAAGGCTTCATTCTCTCAACTTCCCTTGGATTCAGTTCATCCCATGCATGGAAGTTCAACACATAATTTAAAAAGTCCATGGCTTCATCTGGGTTTTTGCTCAGAAAGTCACCTCCACACATGGTTTCTAGCAGTTGCTTCATGGTTGGAGACATACCACCAAAGAAGTTATTCATTAGCATCCAAGTGTCGAAACCATGATGTGGACAGCTTCGATGGTCTCCAGTAGACCTCTCGGCCTTGATAAACTTTTCATTGTCGGTAAAGCGACAAGCGTGTGAATTTACCTTTTCAAATTGTTAGTCTTGTGAGCGAAGAATTTTTAAAAACTGCGCACGTAGCTGCGCGACTCTAATGGTTCTTGGTCTTAGTGAATTCAGCCACCATTTGGCTTTGTCTTTAAGAGGTTAATAGAGATACCTTGACTTCATCAAATCCATATTGGTTACACCCTCCTTAAAAGTTGTGTAAACTTCCTCAAAATCTCGGATGTGTGTGTATGGATTTTCATTTTCCATACCATGAAATGTGGGAAGCAAGGGCACGGATAGGGTCTTCTTGCCCATCCTGAGTAAGGGAGTGAAATTGCATGATGCGGGAAGGGCACTAACTACAGGAGGGTGTATGTAATCCCTCGATGACCTATATCTTTGGATTCATTGGGCACTTGCGACTTTCTGCATTCCTCGGGTAAAGGATCCGTTGCTTTCCTTTGCTGCTTGACTTCACAACTGCTCGATTAAGTGCCATGCTCTTTGCGATGCACGATATCCCTCATCCGGTGATGCATAAACACACCTTAACACAAGGAAATGGGACCAGCCGAGAGAGAACCTGAAACAAGGCTTGCAAGGATCGATGTGTAAATATAAATTATTTGTAAAAATAAAGCAGGCCCGGCCGGTATTTCTTTAGGAAGTATAAAGCACCCGATGGTATTCTAAAAACAGCAGATTAAAGGGTTCAAGATCGCCGATACTTGTAATGATTACCGATCTTATCAACTCATCATCTGTAGTTTGGCACCATCCCCGGCGACGACGCCATTTGATTCGTACCACGGTAGGTAGTGGAATCCCGTAAATTTGTTTCACTATTTTATCTGCGCCGTAGTGACTCTACTGCGATATGGCGGTCTAGGGTCGAACCGCGGGGATGGATTATATCTCACGAAATGATTTGTATCGCTGATTGAAATGGTGAGGCTTTCGGTGATTTTAGTTTGCATTGAAAAGTGTGGGAGTTATTTGTCACTAGATTCATGAAGCAGTTTAAACTAAAGTGTGGAATAGAGACCTTGAAGAGCTTGGAGTACTAGCTTGGTAAAATAGTGTTATTTATCAAGGTGTCATAGGTTATTTTACCGCATTAGGGCAAATGGCGTATAGTCATTGCAGCGGATCTTTGTTTAGCTTTAAAAACCAACCCTTAAAAACACTCTATTTGAGCCAAAACACCTGCGAGGCATTTAATGTTCACAACGATTTGAAAAACAAAATTTAACTTCACTGGTGCTCGTAAATGACATCTAATGGATGTCGACGTATCCATTAAAATCTGAACCTGAAGCAGTGAAGTATTGACTGAAGGAAGCCATTAAATAGCATTAAACCCTAGTTTGGAAAGTTTGGAACACATAAATCGTTCATTTCATTTAAGCGAGAACACACTGCCAACCACCATTAACCAACCTGGCAACCCTCTCTTCCAAGGCTTTGAGGCTTAAAGCCAGCTTTATTCTTTGAGTTGTCATCTCAGAATGGTGTGTTTAGCGACCAAGAAAAATGAGAGAAAGAGAAGAAGAGAAAGCGCAAGCCTAAATGAAAAGCTGCGTGGATTGAACAGTTAACCAAAGTTAGGGTTACAAAATGTTATCAAGTGGCTTATATAATAACCTTACAAGAGATGTGAAAATACCAAAATAACCAAAATAATAATGATTATTGAGGTAAAACAAGAATTACACAAAAGCAGGGTCGTTTGGGATCAACGGAAGGAGTAGCATTTCGCTATACATAGTGAATTGCTATCATACTTAAAAATTTATTATGATAGCAATTTGGCTATCATAGCCCGAATACGAGGCATAAAGGCCAATTTTAAATGCCACGCGGTATTTCGCTATCGCGCGAATTTTCGCTATCATAGCGAAAAGCGTGCAGCCGAAAATTTTCGCGAGAGTTGCGAATTTTACGCTATTCCATAGCGAAATTCACCGCCCCTCTGCATTGCCTTACGCCTTTAGATTTCTTGTATTTGGTTCCTTTCGACTTGACATTTCTTCATCCGAAGCAGTGAAATGCGAAATTCATACGAACCGACATAAAACGCCATAATTCGATGCGAAGCGATATGATGGCGGAGGGGTTCGGGGCACCGCAAAACTACCAAAAACAACCTCGAAACAAAATCAATAGTACTAATCGGACCTGCACATGTCAATTGGCTTAATTAATATGATTAGTATGCAAAAAGCACTCAAAACCTATCTTAAATAGGACTCAAAATAGCACTTTTTGGGTACTAATCAGATATGCATCATGTCGACGGAAGATTAGTCTGACTCCTCGAAGGCGATGGCGATTCTCGGGCTCGAATAAACGGCTGCGCGATCTCTGAAAATGCGGACCTAAGCCATTCAACACATAAGGGTTAGGTCATCATCCGAAATTGGATGATCCAATATTGCTTCTTTCATCGACGAGGCCTTCACGGCATGGAGGTATTATGTGATTGTGAGTTCCACCCTTATTTGGATTAAAAGGTGAGTTCCTCCTTTAACTGCATAGCTCGAGTTCGGGATCGGCTAGCATATAAATTTTTTAGCTTTGTCCAAGCGTCATGAGAGGTCTGTGTTGTAGTAATAAGTGGGGTGATGGAGGGAGATGTAGATGCTAAAATAGCACTCAGGATAAGATTTTATCCACAGTGAGACCCCGAGTGGGTCTTCTTGTGACTCGTCGTGTGTTACCAGCGGAAGAGGGACAGAAGGGTGCCTTGGACATGGTCGATAAATCGTAACCAATTAGGAGTGCTTGATTGAGCACGCCATTGAGAAAGATGGTGGAAGTTAACTTTTCATTGATTTGGGTAGTGATGTTGAGTGCAATGAGTGATTTATTTGCTACGGAAGGAGGTTGGGTGTGGAGATTAAAGTTTGGATTTTGATCGGAGGAGGAAGACATGGCAGGGACTTGGATCAATGATAGAAGTTCCTGCCATGTAAAGTAATAGATTTTTCGATACCTTTCATTGATAGAAGTTCTAAATATATCTGGTGATTGAGGAATCTAAATTTAGAAGTAAAGCTTGTGTTGTATGGTAGGCTAGATTAAGCTCTTTGTACAATTACATAAAATTGAGTCTTGGTAAGGCTAAAAATTAAACTCTTGTTACAATTACATTCAAATATAAAATTAAGCAATAAAACATTATTTTGAGGCTAGACATGTGCTTCCCTTATAGTGTGGTTGTGCCATCACAAGTATGAAGTTTTATTTTTGTAGTCATTGTGAGGGTATCTATTTGTGTGTGAGTGATTGGAAGAGTAAAGTATATAAAACACAGGGAGAAAATCGATTTTACGAAAAATGGAAAAAATGGTAATTTAAGTCAAAATCGAAATTTTTCGATCTCTAGGATGACAAAGGACTTCACCTTTGGAATCATCTCGCGAAATCTAGCTACTGCGTTGAATTTAAGATCTAATTCGAAACGGGTCAAAATTTCCACGTTTTAGAGGCACCGTGTCGAGTGCGAGTAAAACGGCTTATGAAAGACATGTGATATGACAAAAGTCACCTACTACATGTACTCATGTGACACATGTTGCATGATTAGAGAGAGGATGAGATGAATGGCTTAGATTAAGCCAAGTGTCAAAATCTAAGACAAAAAGGGACATTGATGAAAATTTGAAAAGTTAAATGAAAATAAGACAAAAGATGAACAATTTTCTTCTTCAATTTGAAGAAGAAAACATGCAGTAGAGGGGGAAAACGGGCAGTAGCTTGGGTTTTTAGTTTTAGAGAGAAAGTTGCCTCTAGATTTCCTGCCAGGTGGACGTCCCGATTAAACAGACCCAGAAGTAAAGTTGTTCTGCGCGGCGAGGGCTATTCGTGGACACCAATTGGTGGAGTTCGAGCAACTCGAGAGGTAGGGGTCTTCTCCTACTTGTGTTATTCTTTGGCTAAGGCCATTATGAATGGTTAGGGATATTCTGAGGCTTGGGAATTAGTCGTGTTTCGGTCTCGAAATACTTGAATCGGAGTGAGAAGATCCCACTGATGTGATCATTGTTGTGTGATTTTTGTGTGTTTTGGGTGATTCAAAATGAATTACTTGATTGGTTAATTAGCCCATGTGAGCTAATTTTGGTGTTATTGGTTTGCAAATTGAATATGTAAGACCCGAGAAAATTCCAATTTTTTGAAAAAGGGCAAAATCCTAATTTCGGAAAAAATCCGAAATTTTTCTAGATCTCGGATGACGAAACGGACTTCACCGTTGGAATCATCTAGCGAAATCTAACTACCACATCGAATTTCATCAAATTCCGAGACAATCGGAATTTCACGTTTTTCGAGGCACCAGGTATCGAGTGTCGTAAAACGGGTTTGAGAGACATGTGATGTGACAAAAGTCACCTACTACATGTACCCATGTGACACATGTTGCATGAGTAAAGAGAGAGGATGAGGAAATGGATGGCCTAGACCATAAGTGTCAAAAATCAAGAAAATGGACATGATGAGAATTTTAGGTGTTAATTGAATAAGACAAAGAAACTTGAATAGTTGTCTTCTCAAAAACAAAAGGAGACTAAATGGCTTGAGTCGTGGCTTGAATGCGAGTGGCGTGAGATGAGTTCTAGAGAGAGTGTGCTCCTTACTGCTCTAGATTTGCTATGTCACGTTCGGATGTCGGTTTCGGCCAATTAAAAATAAAGTTGTTCTACTCGGCGGGGGAGCAACGTGGGCACGATTTGGTGGAGTTCCGACAACTCAAGAGGTAAGGATCTTTTCCTACTTACGTTAATCTTTGGTTAAGAGCCATGTAAATGGTTAGGAATGTTCTGAGGCTTGTTTTAGCCGTAAACTCGATCTCAAAAGCTTTGAACCGAGTGGAGAAAATTCCTATTTGTGTGATCGTTAACAGTAACCCGAGGGTTTCATTGTTCACATGAATAGTGACACTAAATTTTTGGTGTGAAAATGTGTTTGGTTGAGTGATTCAAAATGAATTGCTCGTGTTTGTTAATTAGCCCATGTGAGCTAATTTGGTGTAATTGATTGTGAATTTGCATAACATGTTTTATGTGATTAAATTATGTTAATATATTCATGTGAATTGTATTAGCATAAATTATTTGGAATTGGCATAATGCATTCCATATGCACTGGGGTAGCCTAGAACATTAGGTGTGAGTGTATGACATGAAATGAAACAAAAATGAAAATGTTTGTGAAAGGAATTTCGACGGAAGATTTTTCGAAGAATTGCTTGGGAGGGATGTCTAATAGATCACTTCGGATGAGGACCATGACTGTTTCGGAGAGTTATCCAACAATTCGCCTCAGAGGGTAGTCCAATATTTTTACCGAAACTTGGTAGTAAGTTTCAAGAACAAAGTTTTTGTTGTGAAAGCTGGATATTTTTACTCGCATTTTGGCTTAGACATGTGTGATGGAGTCGGTGACGACTCGAGACATGGGTTTGGGCACGTAGACATTCGAGTAGGTTCATGAAATTGCTTGAATGTGATTGTTTGCCATGCATGTGCTGTAAGACCCGAGAAATTCCAATTTCTGGAAAAACGGCAAAATCGTAATTTCGGTTACAAAATTGTTATTTCGGTTAAAAATCCATAATTTGTTATCTATATCTCGGATGACGAAACGGACTTCACCATTGGAATCGTCTCTCGAAATCTAGCTAGCACGTCAAATTTCGTCGAATTCCGAGACAATCGGAGTTGCCATGTTTTTCGAGGCATCGCGTTTCGAGTGCCGTAAAACGATTTTCGATGCGACGAAAGTCACATATAATACGTAATCATTTGCCATGAGTGGTATGAGTAAGCTTGATGAAAATGGGCCGGCGAGATAGTGCTTAGAGATAAGAATTGGGAAAAGAAAGAAGGACATAGCGTCATTTTGAAATTTGATTAAATGAACTAAATAAAACAAAAAATTGAACAGTGTCTATCTCGCCCATTCATAAAGGTAAAGCATTAAATCAAAGAAAGGAGATGCAATGGCCGACATGGAGTTTTGTAGAGAGAGAGAGTGAAGCTTCTCTCTAAAATAGCCAGGCGTCAGGCCGTCGCGATCTTCGGGACAAGAAGGCTTTGCTCTATACGGAGAGGGCCGACGTGGTGCCAGAATTTAGGGTTTCCTCTTAGACTCGAGTGAGGGTTTTCTCCTACTTTGGGTTTTATTCATTCTTTAAGTACTTTGTCGATGTTTAGACTGAATGTAAGGGCCGTGAGGGGCCGTTTGATCGATCCCAAACCTTGGGACCGGAGTGATGCTATGAATTTTGAAATCAATGGTGCGTTCATTGATGACTACGAATTTAGTTTCCCAGGTGTTAAATTGTGCTTTTACATGATAAATCATGTATTGATTGGAATGAGGCCGGAAATGGCCGTGAAATTCGGGTTCACAAAGTGAACCGACGATTGGTAATTTTCTAGGAATAGTAACCGAGGGTTTCACTATTCTCGAGAATAGTGTTTACCAAAATAATTTTTGTGAAAATGTGTTTGGTCGAGTGATTCGATCAATTTAACAAGTGTTTGATCATTAGCCACATTGAGCTAATTTTGATGTAATGAAATGAGAATTTACATGACATGATTGTGTGAATTGAATTTTATGTAAATATATGCATGTTGATATATTTGCATGTGATATAGACTGTAATGGAACTGGCATCATGCATTCCATATGCACTGGAACGCCCTAGGATGATAGGAGTGAGTGCATGAGATGAGTCTAGAGAAAATGGTTCGGAGGGTTGTCTAAAAATGTTAATTATCGGAGGGTAGTCCAAACTAAAAATATCAATCGTCGAAGGCGGCTGATTGATATACATCGGAGGGTAGTCTGAAATAATATCGAATCGTCGGAGGCGGCCCAATTGATATATATACATGGAGGGTTGTCCCTGAATAAAATAATAATTCTCACTTGAGGCTTAGGCGAGTGTGTAGGGAGAGTCAGTGAGGACTTCCGGGATCAGAGATGATGGGATTTAGACATTCAAAGTAGGATCAGCCATTTGCTTGAATGTGTGTGTTTGTTTTGGAACATTGCACTGCACTTAGGTAGAGAGTAGCCCACTTGGGGGGCGATTCCACTGCTGAGCATTAGCTCACCACTGTCGAGGATATTATTTTTCACGAGGTCACGGGGACGTGCGAGGGACGACTAGATCCTAGAGACAGAGGTTTAGAAGAAAGCCAAATTTTGGCTTTGGGTTATGATGGATTACATGTATTAGAATTGTTTTAATTTTTAATATATCTTGTATAAGTAAATTTGAACTCGCCAGAACTATGGTTGGATAGTTGGATATATATGCATTGTTATGAGTATTGGTTTATGAGCCCAGTGGTAGTTTTAATCATAATTATATTGAATTTGTTTGGGACCAGGGTTTTATGCAGGTTTTGTGTTGAGTAGAGCTCCCACGTACAAAGGGATACGCAGATTTTAGTGAAAATGTGAGTTGCAGACATTCCACAGTATTCCGGGTCGACGGGTAGTCAGACACCCGGTTGGGGCGTCACATGTGCACTTGGGTGGGGTAACCCGGGTAGGAAATTATCACTCTTTGGGCTTTACTCACCTGTCAGGATCACTATTTCAGGTACAGGGAGTGTGCACAAGGACGGCGCTCACTAGAGGCCGCGTTTTAGAAGAAAGCCAGATTTTGGCTTTGGTATTGATTTTGTATAGCATGTATTAAATTGTAAATTTTAATATATGTTGAATTAAATAATGTAAAACTCTTGAACCATGTAATATATTTGGTTGGGATATATTTTATTTTTACTGCATGTAAGGAACCCTGTATGTTATTATTGAAATTATTGGAACATGTTTTGTACCTTGGGTGAAACTCCTCATTACAAGGCTACTGCACGATTTTAAATGGTAGTGTCGGGTTACAGCGTACATGGAATATTCACGGGTTGGCCAGGTTATCAGCAGACTCTCAGATTTAGGCGTCACAAAATAACATGATTTATGTGAGTTAATTATGTTAGTATATACATGTTTTATATATTAGCATGAGTTGTTGGAATTGGCTTGAATTGTGTGAAATAAATGTTAATGCATGGAATTTAATGTGTTAACATGAGGTTGAATTATATAAAATATAATTGTGGAAGAGCCTTTGGATTAAAATGGATTGTTGATTAGCTCAAGAGAACAAATTTTGATGTTATTGGTGTGAATTAAATAACATGTGGTATGTGTGTGAATTTTGTTAATATATGCAAAATTGATATATTGGCATGTGTGGTTTGGAAATGACATAATGCATTTCATATGCATTGGGGCAAGCTAGAAAAATTAGGTGTGAGGTGTGGCATGAAAGAAGTAAAGCTGTTTTTCTATGTTTGAAGCTAGGCACGTGTGAAGTCGAGTGAGGGACTCAAGACACGGGATTGGGCATGTAGACATTCAAGTAGGATCATGTATTTGCTTGAATGTGTTTATGTTGAATCATTGCGTATGCGCTTGGGTTGGGGAGTAACCCATGTAGGAGATTACAACTCTTTGGGCATTGCTCTACTGTCGAAGGACCATTATTTCATGTACGGGGTACATGCGGGAGGTAACACTCACTAGAGGCCGCATTTTAGAAGAAAGCCGGGTTGTGGCTTTGGTATTTGTTTTGTAGAACATGTATTAAAATTGATAATTTTGATATTTGTTTTGGTTAAGAATAATGTAAAAACTCTTGAACTATTGGTATACAGTTGATGTAATTTTGTGCGTATTGATGCATGGGCCTAAGTGGCCATTTTTACTCGCACATGGACCCGGTGTGGTCATTGTTAATTGTTGGGATAGGTTTTGTACCTTGGGTAGAGCTCCCCGTACAAAGGAGACTCTGTGATTTTCTGAATTGGTATCGGGTTGCAGGCATCTATGATGTCGCGAGGTTGATGGGTTGATATTGGACGGGGTTTTAGGGCTTCACAATATATCTAATCAAAGATAAAATATTATATCAGTGATGTGGCCTTTTTAAATCCCGAGTCCCCATTGACCACCGTCAACACAGTAAAAAACCCTATGTGTCTCGTATCATGAGACCCGTACATAGTAAATGGCCACATTGGCTTTACCTGACATACTACTTTGAAAATATATCCAATTATATTACAATAGTTTCAAAGAGTTGTCACATCACTCTATCTAAACATATTAGTGTAATATTTCATACATGTTTTACAAAATGTAATCAAAGCACATGTCGAAACTTCTTCTCGATAGCGACCTCCCAATGGCGTCGTCTTCAGGGCCTCCACAGCACCTAAAATAATTTTCCTTTGATAGGGTGACAGTGCCAATTAGTGGAATTTTCACGCTAGAACTACTCCCCACCTAAAATGCACATGCAATAGCACATCCATGACATCGTCTCTGATTTATGATGCATACTTGTAATGAGTTACTCCATCATGCATGAAAATGTTTTCCATGCCCGTACCTCAGTCACTTACCGACTCCACAACACGAGCCTATGCGAGTGTGAAAATCATCAGGTAATGCCCGATGACCTTAACTCACAGAGCCTTTGTGGCTGCGACCTGAGCAATTTTCAATGGGTAACCATCCCGAGTCAATCCAGGCTCCTATCACTCAACTTTAGGTCTAAGTAGTGAACATGGCCGTATCTGTTTTCTCTTAGGCAACATAGCTTTTGGATTACAGGGTCATAACACCATCTGGAACTTTTCGGATAATCACAGCGGGTCTCACACCCGTCTGAAACCTTTCCGGATAATCAGCGGGTCTTTACACCCGATTCGGGTCTTTTACACCTTGGTCTTTTACACTCATGCGGGACCTTTTCGGATATTACCACGGGTCTCACACACGTTCGAAACGCTAACACACATTAATTATTTCTCATTTTATAATTTGAACTATGAGTCTTTATTGGACTTAGTCCCAAAGACAAACTCAACCCACATTCACTAAGAGCGGTGAATAACCATACCATGCACCCACACCCGACTCGACGCGATGTCACCGTGCACATGAATGCAATGATTCCAATTCATATAATGAGTCCCATGGTTCATACCTGATTATATTTCTTATAATTCAACCATTCATGTTAGCATCGATTTAGCATGCATTAACACATCATTTCCATATTTGCATTTCAAGTCCATTCAATTAAAACAATAATAGTTTATCCTCCACACATCATTCATGCTTCTCATAATAAAGTAACCACATGAAAATTTCACATGGATATTATTTTAATCCAACAAGCAATCGCATTATTGTTTTTAACATTCCCAAATCGGTCAGGTAGAGTCCGTGGACAACCCCTTCATCGGCGTCGGGTTCCACTTCTTTGGAGCGAAATCCTCAGCCATTCTAGCCTCACAACATCCAAAACCATTTCATGGCTTTTTAAACAAGGAATAACCAAGTAGGAGAAAACCCCTACCTCCGGAGTTGTCGAAACTCCAGCCAGATCATGGCGTGGCCGCACGATTAATGAACCAACTTCTCCTCTTGCTCTGACGGCGAAGGCGACGTAGGAAATCTAGAAGTTGGACTCTATAAAATCTGTTTTACCCTCAGCATCCATACCGGGCCCGAAGAGAAGAAGATCTTCTACTGTACTAATTTAATTCCCTTTTATCCTCATTGTTTTGACTGGGACCCTTTTGACATATGACTTAATATAAGCCATTTATCTCTTATCCTCTCATTATTCATGTGACATGTGTCATATGGATACATGTAGTAGGTGGCCCTTGTCACACCACATACCTCTCATATCATGTGTACCTCTCACAAGTTGTCATACGGCACCCGACACTTGGTCTTCGAAGATGTGAGAGTTATTTGTCTCAGGTGTGAAATTCAACGTGGTAGCTAGATTTCGTAGACGATTCCAACGGTGAAGTCCGTTTCATCATCCGAAATCTATAAAAATTCCAGATTTTGACCGAAATTACCATTTTACCCTTTTTCAGAAAATTAGAATTTTCTCGGGTTTTACAAGTGATCGTCAATATGCTGCAGCCACAATAGTAATATCAAATGTGTAGGCTTTGAATGATTCATTATGTTATTAACTTAAATATTGTTTCATCTTTTATTATTTTTAGCAATTTTCATTATATGTTTTTATCAATGCATTGTTAGTTTGAATCAACAAAATTATTTTTCTCTCCAAAAAAAATGTAATAACTAGTTTAGTATTTAATTTTAAAGTAATGTTTGAGCGTGAATAAAATTAAAAATAAACTACTAACATTAATACGTTTAATTTATAACATTGTTTACTTGAATTTGAAATATTATATCAAACTTTAATATCAATTATTATTATTACTTTTTATTAAATGAAGTGAAGGTATTTAATATTTTTAGTATTACTTGCATTTTTATTTATAAGTTTTAAAGCTTATGTGGATAATATCTTTTATATATTTTTAATTTAGGTTTATAAAGTAAATAACTAGGTTAGTGTATTAGCATACTATTTATGAAAAATATTTGGGGATAAGAAAAATTCAAAATCATATAGAAAAACAAGCTACCACTTCATGTATAGATAATAAAACTTTCTTGTAAAGTTAGCGTAATCACTGCTTGTACACGGTAACAAATCTCTCCCTCTTGAAGACTAGTATAAGCATGTGTACATTGCTTTGGTGAGAGAGGAAATAAGAAAAAAATTATTGGAAATTTTATGACATAAACATGAACTAGATTATTCATCATGTGTGAGCCAAGTATGACATCCACCAATGTATATAAAGTATATCCTAAAAAAAATGCAAGCTAGTACACCCAGTTAGCAGATTTCCCTTATATAGCTATTGTAATCACCTTCTACACGGTTACAAATCCTTATTTTTTTTCTTATTAAATACTAATATATGCATGTTTCCATTGTTTTTGTGAATGAAATAAGTAAAAAAAAAAAACATATCAACTATATTTTTAATTGCAAGAAGTTATGGCATAAACATGTCTATTTTTAAAATTTTTAAGATATAAAAGTAAGATATAATATGAAGAATTATAAAATAAACTATAAAATAAGAAATTAATATGAGTAAGGAATATATATGTAACATCATATATAATCATTATTAGCAAAATATAGATATATATATGTATATATATATGTATAACTCTATATATATAATCAGCTCTTATTTAAAATGTTAGAATTTGTTTGTATGTTTATTAAATGTATTTATATATATTAAAAGTTAAAATATTCTAATACATTTATTACACTAAACAATAATATAATAAATAAAATAAAAATCATTAATAGATAGATTTTTAAAAATAAAATATTAAATGATATTAAATCTTGCTTCATGTAGTAGAAGGCTCTGTATTTAATGCAAGACAAGGGAAAGGTGGGTTCGAGTCTCCATTGTAATTAAAGTAACTAATTGTCAAAAAATATTAAATACAATAAAATTTAATTTATTTAAAAAATGGAAAGTGAAGAAAGGGATGATATCTATGAAAAAGAAAAATAGGAAGAAAAACCAAAATGATGGGTGTTTAGATATTGAATTATGATAAGTGAAGAGTTTGGGGTTTGTCTAAGAAGGAAGACATTTTATCTATCTCCCCTTCAACATTACAGAACATGTGCTGTTTGATGGATGCTTCGCAAATACATACCCATCTTACAAAGCATAATCATAAATATCATTAACTTATTTTGGAAATCACGAGAAGGTAAAAAAAAAAAATTGAAGAATATTTTAAAAGTAGAAACCTAAAAATATTAAAATTAGTATATTACATCAAAAATTTATTTAATTTTATATAAAGATTGAATTTGGATCACCATTCATAAGAAACCTATCTTTCTCAATTTTATTTAGTTGTAGTGAACGTTAAAGGGTTATTCCTGATTACATAGAAGTACATATAACAACTCATTAATTAGAAAATTAAACAGTTTAATGTCAATTAATCTCTTAAAACAGTTACAATTAAATTTTTCATAAGAAATGGATGTTTTCTTCTTATTATTATTTTTGATAAGCATCATCTATAGATTGTAGATATTGAAGTTGTGACCGAGTAAAATCTCTAGTGACCTGGAAGGTGCTTAAAGGATAATCGTAATTTTGTGTATTTATAGAATATACAATCAAATTTATAGAGAGGACTTTCTATATCCTTCTTAATCACATAGTTGCAATCAAACTAAGAAAGGAAAGAAATGAAAAAAGTCTGAGAATATAGAAAGAACCATAACTGAAAATTTTCAAAAAATTCAACACTTCCTCAAGTTTTGCATATATCCACACATGCAACACCCAAAAATATAAAGTTTATCAATAGGAACTGGCTTTGGTGAGGAATGTGAACCAGTTAAATCTTCTGACTTAATCTTAAACAACTCCATAATCTTTAAAATCTAACTTCACCTTGATGAAATCTATCCACTTGACATGTATTGTACCATCATGTTATACTTGATTATGTGCAATGTCACAAGTTGCCTTATTATCATAGAACAATTAGATTGGTTGACTTGATATGTATCCCAAATCCTGTAAGAGGAGTCTTAGTCATAATGCCTCACAAAGTCTAGTGTCATGCTAAATTCCTCTTACACTAAATTAAGTGACTAATGGTTTTTATTTCTGCACTACTTCTAGACTTATCCTACAAAGGTAAACAACCAAAAGAGTAGACCTCCTATCATCTATGTATCGACCAATCAACATCAATATATACAATTTTATATAAAAGATCGGCATGTTTGGTGAACATATCCTTTACAGTTCACCTTTTAAATACCTCAAAATGAGAATGGTTGCATTCATATGTTGCTCTTTAGGATTATGCATATATTAACTCGCAACACATAAAGCGTAAGTAAGATCTGGTCTTATATGAGCTAAAAACAACAATCTCCCCACAAGTCTCTTATATCTTTCTTTATCAGTGGGAATTTGATTAGGTTCGGCCTTAATTTCCTACCTCTACTTCTCTTAAAGTCTAATATTAATACTATTGACATTCTAGTTTCTTGTAATGAATCTAATACCTCTTCTTTGAGATAGAAAAATTCACGAACTTGATCGAGAAACTTGACAGGAAATATTTTGAGAACCTAGATCGCTAAACACAAACTCTTTTTAACAAATAATTTTGTAGAGCTTTTCTTTCTTATTTGGGTCATTTCGTTAATCACCATACCATCCATATGCAATGATTATTGTAATCTTGTAGCGCCCCATTTCCCAGGGTCTTGTTGACCGTCAACTGTGGAAAAAGCGCTATCATGAGACCATTACATAATAAAAATACTTGATAGCTACCCCAACATACTCACGAAATATATCTAACTATACTATAATAAGTTCAAAGTTATTATATCACTCTTAATATAAACATATTTTAATTGTAATATTTCATGCATGTTTTACAAAGCTGTAATCAAAGCCGCATGTGGCTTTCTTCTCACTTGACGCCTCTGGCCAGGCGTCGTCTTCCCAGGAACACTCCTTGTACACGAAATAGTACCTCGACGAGGTGTGCAATGCCCGATGGTTAATTCCCCACTGCATGGGTTACTCCCCACCTAAGTGCATATGTAATAGTAGTAAGACACATTCAAACAAGCATGATCCTGCCAGACCTCTATACCCCAATCCCGTAATGTGGGTCCTCGACAACTCTATACATGCTTATGCCATGTATGAAAATCGTGTTCAACAAAAATATTTGTTTTAATTGTGGGCAACCCTACGATATAAATACGTTAGACAATCCTTCGAGGTGAATTTGTTGGGTAACTTTTCGAAACAATTCATGGGCCTCTCTGACGTGAATTGTTGGACGATTCCCCAACACAATTATTCGGACAACTTTCTGATAAAATTCTATTTCAATAATTTTACAAAAAGAATTCATTATTTGGAATGACCCTCGATTTGGCCCATCATTACCTCCACACCTACTATTCTAAGTTGCCCAGGTGTATGAAATGAAATGCCATTCCATACAACACATGTTAATATATCAAGCATGCATATATTAGCAAAAATTAACTACACAACAACATGTTATCCCTTCCAGGCAATCATGCAAATCGGCTCTGTGAATGATAAACAAATGCATGATCTTGATGCATTTATTTTATGTCACATGAATGTTATAAGCTACATACAACATAAACAATTCATGGAAGGTTATACATCCTACACACAATTTGCATGTTATTCAATTATCAAAGCCTGCCTAGATCGCACACAAGGACCATTTTACGATTAGAAGTAGTTGGGGCTGGCTCAAAATGGGTCGAAAAATTCGACATTCAATCCCAAGTTTTGCAAGAGTGACCAACGGCCACTCATGACTACACCATCAAACCATTTTAAATGGCTCTTAAGCCAAAAAATAAGCCAAGTAGGAGAAGACCCTACCTCGGGGTTTGACTCTGACGGAATCACTTGGCGTGTTCTTGGTGGGAACGGCTTTGTCTCTTGAAACAAGCGGATTAGGATTCGTTATAAATCCTAGAAGAGAGATTAGACCTCTCTCTAAAACCTTCTCTTCTTTTCCTCTCTTTTCATGGCCAAATCCGGTTGGGAGAGCTTGGGTCGAAGAACTTGTCTCTCATGCCACATGTCAAGCCATCATTGGTTTGTAGATTTTCCTTAATCATATCCCTCTACTTTAGGATTTTCCTCCAATGGCATCTGTACCATGTGTGTCCACCCATGTACTTGAGCTCATGTTTGACTATCTGCATGACACATGGCACCTCTTGATCCACTCATTATACCAAATCACACACTACCTCATTGCCTGGCAGCTGTAAATTCTTAACGTCTTAGGATTTGTGAAGTCGACGTGGTAGCTAGATTTGTGAGCAGGAATCAACGGTGAAATCCGTTTGCCATCAAGATCTAAAAATTGGGATTTGACCAAAATTACCATTTTACCCTTTTTCAGAAAATTAGAATTTTCTCGGGTTTTACACTTACCATGATGCTTCTTTAGGAACAAAGTGTGATATGAATTGCTTTGACGGTGACCAAAGGATCTCATAATTTCATACCTCCTTCTACTGGTGTATTGACAAGTTGACATCGTGACATTCCTAATTTCTTTGTAATGGAGTCACAATGCGTATTTTCTGAGATGAAAAATTCTGAACTTCAGTAAAGCTTCAATCTGAGAAATATTTTAGAACCTAGATCGTTCATTTTAAACTCTTTTTTGACAAATAATTTTGTAAATTTTCTTTCTTTACTTGGGTCATTTTCGGTAACACCATACCATCCACACCTAATGATTGTTGTAATCTTGCCATGATGCTTCTTTAGGAACAAAGTGTGATGGATTCTTTAATAATAACAAAGTCTCATTGACTTTAGGAACCTTCAAACCTACTCTTAGGAAATTTTCAACCCATATAATGACTTCTTCAATCTACACACCTTTTGACTTTGCTTTTCTAACACCAAGCTTCCTGGTGGAAGATCCACCGTAGAAAGACATTCTTTAAATCAAATTATTATAATGGCCAATCTAAGTTTACAAATAAAGATAATAATACTCAAAACTATCTTTGATCTTAGATACAGGTGCAAACGTTTATGTGTATTCAATCCCATAAGTTTGAGTGTACCCTTTTGCTACTAGTCTTGCTTTATATAGTTCAGTACTAACACCTACCTTATATGTCACAATATAGATCTAGTGACACCTAACTAGCTTCTTTTTAGGCGGGCAATCAACAGTTCCATATTTAACTTTTTTTTGAAATAGTTTATCTATTTAATTTCCTTGGCTTCTTTCCATCTTGGATCAGTTAAGGCTTCCTACACGATGTTAGGAATAACTACAATAGATAATTGATTTACAAATAACTTATTTGATTCAGACAAACAATGGTTAGGAAAATAGTTACTCGTGGGATATTTTACTTTTCTTGACTATTCAAGTTCATATGTGGTTTTATGGATACCTCTATTATGACGATGTGGTAAACGTTTTATGGATAAACTCATATTCCAAATTAAGAACACCCTTACTGGACGATGATTGGTGTGGTATGTTAGTTGAGGTATTCTCGAACCCAGTTTGTTTAGATAGTGATAATGGATCGATTTTACTGTTTCTTTCTTCTTCTATCACTTCTTTAGCTTCTGGGTTGTTAATGCTATTTGGTTCTTATGTTTCCCCAATTATATCCAATTCACTTACTTCCTAGTTCAACTGTAACACCTCGTAAAGATTCACGATTTGGGGATACTATGTGTGATGTGGTAAGCGTTTCATGGATAGCTTGGGTTCCCAAATAAGAAGAACACCCTCACTAGGCAGCGATTGGTGTGGTATGTTAGTTGAGGAATTCTCGAATCTAGTTTGCTCAGATGGTGATGATGGATCGGTTTTACTATTTCTTTCTTCTTACCTTACACTTCTTTAGCACGGGTAGTTGATATTTATACGGGCCTTCCCAATTCTAGGAGTCTATTCTTTATCGTCAAACTTAATTTCTCTTAGGTCATTCTTACCTCGAGTCTTATAACGCTGGATAGCACCCGGCCGTATTGGACACCAGGATTTTCGGCACCTTAGTCGTCCCATCAGCACAGGATCCATTCCTTCAATATTTAAATCCAAAATATGAAAATAAGACAGCAAATTACAATCAAAATCAAATCAAACCCTCTTTGCAGTACATACCAACAATTTACTCTAATAGTCAAAAATTTAATTAAAATTCTTACACAAAAACTACTTTTTACAAAGTTTGCTCAAGGCTGTAAGTGGCCTTCTTCTGTAAGCAGAAACGCAGTCGAGCTGTCTCCTGTACTTACAAGGGGTCCCACGGCGGGGTGAGCAAAGCCCGGAGAATAATTCACTAAAATTGCTCGACCTAGTGCACATGTAATGGCACACCACATTTAGTAAGCATTGCGCGTTATAACTCAAAATGTCTGCATGTCATGGATGAAGAATGTGACTCTTCCTATCCCATGTCCAAATCCCTCATAACTCCCTCACACATGCATGTATCTGAGTGTGGCATAAACAGTCATTATGTTCCATCAATAGCCCATTTTTGAAACAAAAGCTTTGTTTTTATAAATCAAATGTTGGACGGTTCCCGATATCCCAACACACATTTCCCGAGTTGCATGTGTTTATCATTTGTGGGCCACATATTTCAGTTTTACCTTCTGAAGAAGTCGCAGCCTTTAAACCATCTTTACGGTCTTTCATCGTCGGTGATCATATCTAACCGCAGTGCGGGTCTTCTGTAGGGGATCTCTTACTAACTAGTATGCCTATCGTACATTTTCATTTTCAAAATGGGTGACTCATTTTAAACGTTGTCCCCCATAATACAATTACAATGGAACCTACAAACAGGGTGCGATCGACGTATGCCATGACATCCGCCGAACACGACACGGTGCCGATTAATACATACACTCTACCTATGCCATGCGATGTCCTAGTGCATTATGCAATGCAATCATGCCATTGCCTATTCATATCATGCCACATACATATGGAGTACTATATGTGCATTCGAAACCATGCATAATTCCCATGCATTATTTGGGCTGATCATATCGGTTAATTATCTGACCCAAATAATCACCGCGATTCGTGCGACATATCAATTCATGCATCTATTATTATCTTCTGAGTCATCATGAAGCAAGCAATGACATACCTCTAGGCTTAGTGTGACACCATGTCCTGAATACTTTACTGCAGGCTCATACAATGGTCTTGTTTAATATGCTGAGTTATATAATCTCGAAATGGCATAAAATCAATCTGATCTCAATCCAATATGTATAGGCATACACCGTTCCATTCAACATACCATCCTTGGCAGATAACCGCTAATCATTCACAAAATATGCCTCGGCAAGCTCAATCATCAACTTCGTCATGAATTAACCTTATGCGATTGCACAAATCGGGCCTCGAGCAGGCCAAAGCAATCTCGAAGGAACCTTTGTTCACTAGCAAATCTCTGGTTGTCCCAACCAATCAACTTCTTTGATCAAGCGGTAGGCTATTTCCCAAATGTATAGCCTTCTTGCTCTTGCGTCATCGGAGCGACCAGCCGGAGTTGACCAGCCGTCGGCCGGTTCCCTTGGTATAGTAGTGCGACTCATCTGACCGGAGGCGTCTATCAGCGGTCGTGGCAGTTGGCGGTTCCTCATTGTTGGGTTGGATGCTGTGCATCAATAGGATGACTATCCGATCGATAACCGGTCAACAGTTCCACCAATTCCTCAAAAATGCGTTATTATATTAGAAAGAGCTTCCTAAATGGCTGAGGGCTGTAAAACAAAATGGCCTTAGACGGAAATAAGTCATAGTAAAGTTTCCCTGCCTCTTGGGGCATGATCGTGCCTCGAGGCTCAGCGAACACTTTACGAATCAAGAGCAACACGACTACTGAACCTCCATATAAACATGGAAACTGGGTTTCGGTGTCCACACGTAGTCCTCGCCACGTACTCCGACTTTAAGCCTTGGCCAGTTGGACGATGATCACCTGATCTCCGTAGATCATAGAGAGAAGGTGGAATCTCTCTCTCATCTCTCTTTCTCCCTCCGTTTTCTTTCTCCTTTTCTTTTCTTTTCTCTTTTATTTTTCTTTTAAACTCAATCCAAGTTAAGTGTGTGGCCCTCATTGCGCCACGTGTCCACGACCCGTCCGGGTTCAAGTTCAATTTATTTTAAAAGAACTCAACCCAAATGTTCCTTGTCCAGATTCTCGTGAAAATCTACCGTTCGTCAGTGCAACTCACCACCTAGAAAAGTATTAAAATTCACAACTTTATCTTGTATTAAACATCTGACTTTCTTTGATGCTTTCGTTGAGACAATCCAGCAGCACAATCCATTTAGTCTCAGAGATCCTAAAAATTTTCCAGAACTACGACCATTACGGCAATTTATTATTTTACTACTGGAAAATTAAATTTTCGGGTTTACATTCTTCTCCCCTTAAAAGAATTTCGTCCTGAAATTCACGTACACTAGCACGCAATCTCATGCATAAGCAATGCTACATATCATGCATCTGACTGGTAATTTAATCACCAAGCGATTGTACTGCTGTCCTTCATCATAACAAAAATGATAGTTAGCCTGTAAATCATGTCATAGCGTTTCTCATTGTTGCTCTCCTCAGCCTCAGTGTTGCCGAACTATAAACGAAGCGACTTTCAGAGCACTCAAAACCAATGTAAGAACATTTGGCATTTTCTCTTATTCTTCTACGATTTGATAAGCGTTTATTGATTCTTGGCTTAGTTTTATATGTTCTTTCAGTACTTTGTCGCGTCAAGCTTTCTTGCTTCAACATTGATTACAATCCCAGTTCTGTAATGAAATCTGTTATTTTTCAAGCTAGTCCGTTCAGTTCTTCTCGTAGCTTTCAATTGAATCTATGCAATCCTAATTTCAAAGTATTTTAAACGATCTGAGAACTATCAAAAGAACTAGGGAATCATTTTTCATGAAAGCGAAGTTAGATTTACATACAGTTTCATTTGGAAATGCTATAATTTCATGGCATGCCCACACATTACCATTTTCGTGCTTTTGTGTTGCAGTGAATCACTAGAAATCCACAGAAACATTCTTTGGCACTATAGGACCCATTTTGTTGAAGAATGCCACAAAAATTAAGAAGTAAGACAACTAAGTCCGGACTCAGATGCGATGTTGCTAAGCGGCACAAAAGAATAGTTCAGCCCAATTGAAACAAACTTTAATAGATTCTCTAGTACAACAACAGGGAATCTATCAACAACCTATTAAATAAATTGGAATGAAGGAATTACATATAATGTGGATGTGTGATGAGTCGAAAACTCATTAGATTTTTAATCAAAGTTTATAATGAGAATGATGGTGTCTGCTGACATTAAATGGCTCAATTCAATTCTGAAAATAATGAGAAAATCCAAATTTTAGCAAAAATTATGAAAATCGGCCTACGACCGATTAAGTCAAAATGGAATTTGAATTAAGCGGCAAAAGTGCGGGTTTCGGTAGATTCAGATCCGCGACATCAACAAAATTTGTATGCCGGCGAAGAGTGAACAAGCGAAGTCGTGACACGAAGAAGGAAGTTAGGACAAAAAAAATGGCACGGTGAGATTAAAGCGGTCGAATGAAAGTTCATGTCGGCGACATCATTGCGATCTTGCAACTCAGGAATAATGATGTGAAAAATACCACCATGAGGTGCAACAAGGAGCTGTCTTCAAAGCCGAGAACAACCTTCTCAGTAAAGAAATTGCAGCTGATTTTTTAAGAGACCGATGTCGCGACCTTGTGATGTGAAGAATAACTTGCAGTGCGCGTGAACCAATCGGGCGACCAGAATTAATGAATAGCGAACTATGATGTGACCTGCCGAGTCGCGGCGAATTGAAAGTTTAGAAGTAGCAGACATGGAGGTGCGTGACCTTGAATAGAAGTTGCGTGAATTTTCAAGAGATTGAACATAGAGGTCGCGGCAGTTGAAGAGATGCGACATCAACCTTTACGAATCACAAGATGTCGCGACATCGGTCGGTGGTGACGCGTCCTTAGGTGAACCAGCGACATCGATTCGCAAAGAAAGTGGCGGAGTCAGCGATGTTGACATCGTGATAAAATGGAGTCGACATCGATATTCCAGCATAAATCGGAGATGCGAGAGGCAAATCACGATAATCGCTCCATGACATCGAAGAGCTCATAAGCATAACATTGAAGTCCACGGCGTATGATTGAAGTCCACGACCTCGAAGAGCTCACAATACGAAAAAGATAAATCATAGCATGTCGGTGGATTGCGACATGGGTTAAAAGGAAGAAGGTCGGCGTCATTTGCGGTGGCGACGTGATCAGGGTGTTAAAGGCTCATCTGTAGATAACCACTCTGAGCAGGCTCATAATCGCGGCGTATTATGATTAAGTCGACCTCAAAGAAGATCTGAATGCGGAAAGGTGAAATTAAGTGACGTATGATTGAAGTCGCGACATGAGATGGCTCATAAGCGGAGCGGTGAAGTCGCGGCTGTGAAAGTCGCGACATCAAGTCAGAAAGTCGCAACACACAAATGGAGTCGCGACATGAACAAACAAATGGGCCAGTTATTTTGAAATCCTGAAATAGGTGCATCGAGTTAAGGCCAAATTCAAACCTATAATCTGATTCTTCGCTGAAGCGGCTCTTGGCGACTTTCAGAGAAAAATCTGGGTGGCGAGAGGCTGCGTGTATTTAATTTTCTGTTTCTTTTATTTATTTGATGTTATTTTAGGTGGATTAGGTAGATTGTTATTTAATTTGAATTTGGATGCGGATGTGAAGTTTGTTAAAGTTGAAAATTTGAATCTGGAATATTTTCTTTAAGTCTTTACTAGTTAGTTTGAAGTCGGAGCAAATTTGGGTCGAGACTTCGATTTCAGTTTATAGTGGTTCTTTTAGTCAGGGAGCCGTTAGTGTAATTAAGTAATTTGAAACCCATCTTTCGTTTGAATTTTGCTTGTTGTTAGAATTTATCTTTCATAAATTTGAGTCTCTTGAACCGGTCTTGAATGCGCTAACAGTTTATTTATTTTTATATCTGATCAAATACTCCGATGTCCTACGTAATGGGATTGTTTCGTATCGATTCCAAGGGCCTGCGGTGACACTGGAAGGCATTCTGAGTGAATGATTTCTCAAAGGGTATGCGAACTTTAATAATATTAGGAATCTAATAGAACTGTGGAGTTTAATCGATAAATCTCTTCTGCGTGAAGCAGGGAATGGAGATTGGATGACTTATCAATTAAAATGAGCGGAGAGTTCGCCTCTGATTCGAGCTTGATAAGTTCAATCCAGGTGTTAGCAAGGATCTAATCAAGGAAAATTAGGCTGTTCCCAATTTAGGAGATGAGAAACGTTATGAGTGTAAACCGCCTTGCACATGTCTTAGGAGCTAAGGTTCACGGTCCATGTTATGGGTATGTGGAGAGTATTGAAAAAGAAAAATGCGAACAAGGGAGACTGGATTAAAGTAGTTATCTGATCTCACGTCTTGAGAAAAGAAAGCAGGAAAATTAGATGATAAAATGTCGTTAAGGAGAAATCATACGCATGCCATCTTCATGGATGGATTCTAAATCAGGGTTCATGAAGCAAAGTTACAAAAGTTGTGCGAGGAATTGATGTTTCACAATAGTGTGTATTTTCAATGCATCCTTACAAGGCTAATGCGACAAATCCTATTTCTTTAATTTTTATTTTAGTTTTAAGCATTAGTTCATTTGTTCTTAGTTTACATATTTTCATTCTTTTATTTTAAAGGTTGCATAGGAATTTATCAATTTACTGTCATAGTTAGATAGTATGAAGGAGCTTGAGTAGTCGGAGTAGTTGATTCGAATTCTTAGGATCTACGTAGGATCGATATCTGGAGCTTAAATCCCTTTATTACTTGTTACGACATACTGTACGCGCGAATCATGGATCAAAATATAAAATAAATTCGCTACTCTTAAGGAAAGCGCTTGTCCGGTATAATTGCAAAAATAACAAAGCAGTTTCATGGCATTATTGTTGGGGATTTGATAATAATCGCAGTATACGTTATATAAATTTGTGATGATCTTTAAATCCATCACTCACGCTGCATAGTGGGAGAAATTAGATTGTCGAAACAAGTTTTGGCGCAGTTCTTAGAAGTGATCGAAGAATTAATTAGATCAATGATGACGAAAAATACTAATTTTGACATTTTTAGAAAACGAAAATAGCTTTTCGAGAGTGACTACATTAGTCACTAATTTTTAACAAATAATATTGAAGGAATATTTGTTAGGTTTGACCTAATCCACTATTAATATGAGTATGCTTTATTTGGAAACCTTTAATGCATAGAAACGAGATACGACTTAATTCAGCCAGTCTTGGAGTGGAGAAGAAAGCAGCTGAAACTTAAAAAAGACAAAAGAAGCGAAAGCGGCTATGGCGAGAAAATACATAACCAACGGAGGAACATGTGACGAAGACCCCCGTGCGGCTGTGGAGGATTTAGGCCTATTGAAGAGTATTATGTCGGGCGACCTCTGATAGATAAACTAATTTTGAACTAAAGCCGACTTTAATTTACAATGGTTCAACCAACATCGGTTCTTGGTCATCAGCAGAAGACCCGAATGAGCGCACAGGAAGATTTCTCGGGATGGTATCTGATGAAGCTGAGCGGTGTGAGACGAGAGGTGATAAAACTACATCTCTTCCATTTTCTTTGAGAGACTTCTAAGCCATGGTATGAATCATTTACCATATGGTTACATTGATGCTTGGGAAGAGTTGGTAGAAACTTATAGGCATATTAACCCCGTCTCTCGGCTTGAAGGCAGAGAGATAATTGTATTCCAATGAGGGAAGATGGGGGAAACTGTATGTAAACTAGGAAAAATTCAAAATTCTTGAAGGTGCAATCTGAATCAGCAAAGACAGATAAGTTATAGTGTATCACGCTCTAGTAGTACATCCAGGGTATTATCGATACTTCATCTTTGTGGAGCATTCGAGAAAAGTGCTGAAGAGCGAGAGATGGAGTAGAGGACACGGCCAGTACGATATGGCTCATGCGGGTTTTCCGAAATTAATACGAGAGGAAAATGGGTCATAGGAGCTGAGCAGGATGTGGCCATGGAGGCTAAGTTGGATGCTATAATGCATAGGATGGACAAACTGAAGAGAAGAGTCCCACCCTGCTTTCATAGAAATAAAGAGCATTAGAGAGAAATTGATGAGAAAGTGTTGATGTGCCAGAAGAAGATTCTTATGGTGCTGAGAGGTTAAGTACGTGAGCAGGCAAAGTTATCATTTCAGCCAAATCTAACCTGCCCATACACTAATCCGGCTGGCGAGGAACCATGAAATTTCTCTCATATATGGTGGAAGTCTTCCGTAGTGAGCAGAGACGACATCTCGACTAAGATGATATCGGCGGTCACGGTTCCGGCGGCGGCAAGGAGGTGAGGCGAAATGAATCCACGGGGTCAGGAGAACCCAACCATTTTGAGGGCAAATCTTGCGGGTTCATGAGAGGGGATAACAGAGGCTATTACAATTCCATGAACAAACCTACTGACTTGAAGCTTTTCAAGTCTGATACCAGATGTTCGGAAGAATGCTGGTGCTTCGGCCCAGAAAATCTAGAACACAAAGTAGAACAATTAGCCACAGTCATAAGTCTGAACGGGAACGTTCGATGACACCCGGAAGAACTAAAGTGCATGGCAATTCAATTGAGAAGTGGGAAGGATTTGGCGACAGCGGAAGACGGATAGAAGAGAAAGAAGAACAATGGCTTGATTGAGCGGATGAAGGAAGAAAGAAGACCGAAAAGAAGAAGATCTTAGTTTATGCTCTTGATACCATTCCATGAGAGACTTCAGAAGTAAAGAAAGCAGGTTTCTAAATTCTTGGATATTTTCAAGAAAATAGAAATAAATATCCCCATTTGCGGTGATCGAGTCAAATGCCTCTTTATACAAAATTTTGAAGAGAGTAAAGAAAAGAAAGATGACTGAGGAAGAATAGTGCTTGTTCATGCGGTGCCATTATCAACGAGCTCCGGCAAAGATGAAAGAACCTGGCAGTTTCACTATTCACTTTGTTCTGTAGGGAAATGTGAGTTGAAAGCATGTGACTGGGCAAGTATAGAGATTCCCGATGCCTCTATCAGTTGTGGGACTTAGTTTGGGGAACTAACTAGCAGCAATTACTTCCTGAGATGGTGGATAGATCATTAGCTGTGAGACGAAACGTCTGAAGATGTACTTCGTCAGGTTGGGAAATTCATTTTCCCGATAGATTTTGTTATCATCTGAGATAGAGGAAGATCCTCGGATTTCTCTGTTCTTTGGGAAGACACTTTCTTAGCAACGGGGTACCTTAGAATTAGCGTCTGAAAAGAGTGGCCAACACTCAAAGTTAGGAATGAAGCGGTATTTTATTAACTAATAGAATTACAGAACATCTAATGTAGGGAAAACGGTTAGTATGTTCATGGAAAGCGATAACCTCAGTGATGAGTGAATTCACGATTGTATCATTCAAAATTCTATCGTAAATTGAAGATGAATTTTTCGGTACCATGAGCTTTGATTGTGAAGTTACGCAGCGAAAATTGTTTAATAATGAAGCAGGTCTACCGAGTATAAATGAAAGCTTGATCAAGATGAGTGAGCGACCCGGACGGCGGAAGCTCATGGGCCGTCTTATGTCGTGAGAGCCTTTGTGGAAGCGCAGAAAATTGCTTTCTACTCTTGAAAGGAGATGCTGGCAATAGTGTTTGCATCATGTCAGGCCATATATTTTGAGTCCCATGTTGTTATACACCTGCGATCATGCAACAATTAAATATTTAATGGCAAAAAAGGAAATAACCAAGATTGTTCAGTGGGTATTATTCACGAGTGATTAAAGTCCGTAAGAAAAACTGATGACAATGTGATAGCGATAAGCTTATCAGACGGAAAGGAACCCTTTATACAAAGGGAAATAGCTGAAAATTTTCCAGGATGGCAGTCTTAATTTATCTCCAATCACAGTATCTTTGTGTTGTGAATTTCTCATTCAGATTATTACTTGAGGTCGGCTACGTGAGAGAAAGTTGGGATGACGGTACATCTGGGGATGATCTGTTGTTTAAAAAGATGAGCTGATCTTATTATAAGGAGATGTGTGCAGAAAGAACAAACAAACAAGATTTTACAAAAAATGTCATGTCGCATGGAGGACACTGCGGGAGATAAACTTGACCCGTAAAATTCTCAGTGGAATTTCAACCTCTAATTAAATTATTTTGAATAAGATTCATGTAAATTTAATGTGATGAAATACCAAAATATGGGAATATCAGCCCAAAGGCATATTGAGATGCTTACTGTAAGGTATCTGGTGGTGCAATTGTTTGATGTATAGAATGGATTTTATGGGCCTTTTTAGTTTCATTTGGGGAAATATACTCCCATACTCCCAAGTATGGATATCTATCAAAATGGGTAAACTTGACGGCTTATCCTAGGAAATAATCTATCTGATTGTGAGTTTCTAGAAATAAACTATTAGCGGTTAGGACACCGGAACTATAGTGTAGTAATCAGAGAAGCCATTTTGCAGATAAGGTGTTTGTGAACTCATGGTAGATATGGTATCAGAGCACATTTAGGAGCTTGGCTTGTCATCACCGAACAAATGGCGTTTGAAATTTCAGAGAAATAAAAGAAGTCTGAAAAAATGTAAGTTCTTAGGGAAAGATTGGTCTTTGAGCTTGATGATGCATTGTAGATACGGGAATTTGCTTTAAGAGCTCCATTGGAATGTCCCACGTACGGACTTGTCTTTGGAAAACCATATCATCTCCCTGCTGAACTGGAATACAAAGCCATGTGGGCCGTAAACAACTCAACCGATTTCAAAATTACTACGAAAGAACTACTCAAGGCTGAATGAATTTGGAAGAGCGAAAGCAGAAGCCTATGTGATGCTAGAATATACAAGGACAAGACAAAGAAATATGATGAGATTATGAGGAAAGAGTTCGAGAGCGGGGATCGGGTATTCTTCATTTAACTGCAGGTGGAATTATTCCAGGGAAGCTAAAATCAAATCGATGGACCATACCAGAATTATCAAAATACTATCTTTAGGCTTGGTAACACTCGGGGTGATCTTTGAGGAAGAATTCGAGTTGTGGGCAAGGCGAAAACTCTTTATCTCGGCGAAGGGAAAGAAAAGGAAGAACTCCAGCGGGTGAATCTCAAAAAAGAAAAAAACTTAAAACAGCTAGTCGACTAAGGACTCAAATCTCTTCATGGAGGCAACCCATATAGATATTTTTTAATTTCTTTATATAGACTTCGAATTTTTTTATTATTACGCGTTTTTGAATTTTTTTTTTTAGTTCTAGTCATGATTTGTTAGAAATTGCTAGGTTAGTATCAGATTAATTTAATCCTTTTGGAATTATTCTGGTATCTGAATGAAGAATCAAATGGCTCAGGCTGAGGCAGAACAAACTCGAGGACCTCCCAACACTTCACGGAGACGAGCAACTCGAAAAGGGAGTACTTTTCTCCTATGGGTGAAAATTGAATAGAATACATTTTTTGAAGTGCTATGTGAATGATTAAATGGATGCTGGGAGTAATGCCAGTGACCAAGGTGAAAGGCGTACGATGCGTGAATTTATGGCGAAGTGCGGACTAGTGGCGACCGGAATTGATATTGGCGACGAAGTTGAGTCTCAACTTGGTCGATCTTGAAGGAAGAATACGAGACGCGGTCGTGACCCGGTATGTCGTGACGAAATTGAGATTGCGACGGGAGCATTTGGGTGCATGACGAAAAATTCGCTTCAAAGAGTGGTGAGAATTCGCGGCAAACTCAACTATGTCATAAAATACCAAATGTCACAGCCTAATGATAACTTGTCCTCACGGAGTTGCCATATCGCGACAAGCGATAATAGGTGGCGACGCAAGAAAACTATATACGACTGACAGTTTTTAATTGTGCCACTAAATTTAATGACGACCTGTAATGCAGCTTTGAAATTAAAGTGACAAGCACAAGCCGTAAAGTAATAAAACCTAATAATAATTAGTGCAAGCGTTGAGAAACTCCTCCACTACCATCTCTTCTTGAAAAAATACAGCCTTTCATCATATATTCTCAGTTCCGATTCTGCAGAGCCCTAGAAATCACATTTTCTTCTAAAAACCATCATTCTCTATCAATGAACCTTCAACCCTCGTCCCAAATGGCGAAATCATGGAGGGTATGCTCGAGCCAGGAAGTTCTCTAGAACTGAAAAGGAAGAACGGCTGTGGAACATGAAATTCGACCGGTTACAAGGCGACGGAGGAAAGGGAAAAGAAGCGTAGTAGGGAAGGAGAAAGGAAGCTGCAGCTCATCTCTCAGCTTTAAAGGAATTAATAAACTACAAAGAGGTTAGGAGAATTAAACATCGAGAAAATTTGGATATGCGTGATGTCAAGAATTTCTCGATACGGTTAAATAAGGAGAACTGTGTTTGTGTCGGAGGAGTTTGGGTGCCTTATGGAGGCGAAGACTATTAATGAAGTAGTATGGAATGGAAGCAGAATGGATCAAAATTAAAGTGATGAACCTTCTTGGAAGGAAGATGGCGAGAAGGGTGACGGTGGTAAAGGGCGTGGAAGAAAAGGAGATCAAAAGACCTGCACGAGCGGGGTTTGTGAAGAAAGCAAATGTGGTTCTCTTTGTAGCCTCTTGTTATGAATCCCCACTTGACATGTTGCATGGTAAGAGCGAGAAGCGATCCTTCTCTATGCTATGTTGAAGAGTCTAAAGATTGATCTTAGAGCGATTATTAAAAGATCCTATAATAAGTACCGTGAAGAGCCAATAAGAGGGTTTGATCCTCGCTGCTTAACCATCACGAGGCTGTATTGAAATTTGGTGTGAAGGAACTTAGGAAGAAAGAGAAAGAAATTGCCCCGAGTTTCGCTCGGCTTGGCGGGGGGAGTAACAAGGGCCAAAAATATCAAAGAAAGGGGGTCATAGTAAGAAGCGAGATTCAAAGGGATGAAAGTAAAATGCAATCCCGAGAGAAGACATATACGGTGGCGGTCAAAGAAGAATAAAGTCTAGAATCACATCAGAAAAGGGAATACTTTATGTTTCAGAGGATGAAACAGAAGATAGAAGCCCCAATAGATTTCTCAGCCCACTTGTGGCTCTCTCCTATGAAACGTTGATTTGAGGAGAACTTTGGTGAAAGCTCTAGGGGGCTTGGGGAGAATAATCGAATAATGGAAATGCTCGATTCAATTCAAAAAAATGGAAAAAAGGAAAACAATGGAACCTCCCGGCAAAGTTAGAGAGGAGGTTTATGAAAAGAATTGAGAGAAGGGATCAACAATTGAAGAATGAGCAGGAAGAAAGTATATGAAGTGAGATGAAAGAGAAGGGATCAACAAATAGGAAGAAAGAGATGGCGAAGGAAGCGAGATAAAGAAGATCCTCTCAGACACAAGAGGAAAATTTAAAGAAAGGAAATGGAGGGAAAGAAAGTCACAAGATCCTCTTGAAGAGAAGTTAAACTAAACTAGCAGATCGTTCTGCAACAATGATACAGTGTGATTCCTCAACTCCTAAAACTGATAAAGGAAGGTTAGGATCGAGAAGCCAGAGACTAAAGGTAGATCGAAGTTCAGAGTTCCTATGCATGTCCCGGTAATGTCTGGATTTGAAAGGATGAAGGGCGAGTCAGGAAGCTTGATGACAAGTGCCTTCGGAAGAAAAGTAAACTTGAAAATTTGGATTTGATCAACAATAATCTTTCAAATTTTTAGAAGTCGCATGAAGGCTGAAGCCGACCTTCAACGAACACCACTGACACGAGCAAAGATAATCCCAATTTCAAGAAAGGATGATCACCAAATGAAGCTGATCAGAAACAGATGAAGTGAAAATGACAGAAGCTGAAATGAAATTTCCCGAATTCAATCCTGGTTGGCTGCTCTTGATGCGGATCCTCCCAGCTTATTTTTCACGTCCTAAAAATAAACACTTCCATTGATTTATCATGCTACCTCTTCTGATTGTTGTTCTCATTGTTATCACATCATGAATAAAACAAGAAAATTTGTGAAAAGAAATGTTTGCCTTGTAGTTAGATTTTATTGTTATTTTATTTATACTTACTTGAACTAATTAGTGGATTTATTTAAGTACTTTAACTAACTAATAAAAATAGGAGCTTGAATAAAAGCGGAATTAAGGTATTTCTTATTACCATTTAGATTGATTTAGTTGCAAAATTAAGTAGTTATCTTGATGAGCAAAATACTTGATTAAAATAATGTAATTAGACGGTGAGAATAGTACAAGTCTTGAAGAAATATTACTATCGGTCAGCAAGACTTTATGGAAACTTTTGACATGAATTGGAACATGCTTAAGGAATTCGAGTTTAGAGTCACGGTCCTAGAACTTGTTTGATTATTGATTGAGGCTGAAATTCTGGGTGAAAAAACCAACAAAAATAATGAGGCCATCCTTGGCAGCAGGCCTTTAAAGCCTACCACAAATATCTGCCAGCATAATAATTCCTCTAAGATTCTAATTGAGCGAATAAGCCTTATTTCTTCGATAAACAGCAATTGAAAACTCAAATTCCCTTCCTTGCAATAAACCTGTAGTAAAGAACCCAAATTATCCAGTTTCTAGTTCGGAAGTTTAGTATAAAGGAAGAAACAAGTTTGGGAATAATATTCCCAAATTTTGACAAGAAGGGGTTGAAAAAGAAATGAGAAGCGAAGCTAGTGAAGTAAGATTAAGTTTTGTCTTGTGGCCTATTTCCTTGAGCAATTAGGCTCAGTAGGGGTGTTTTTAACACCTGGCACCCTAATAGTGGTATGGGAGTTGCTTTGGCAAAGTTCTCTCTAGAGTAATAGAAAGCCTAAGATAACATTCACCTCTTAAATCTTAGAAAATAAAAAACAAAGGGTTATCACAAAAATATACAAATCAGTACATATGGAAGTTGAAATTCATAAGAATTCAAAAGGAGAGGAATATTTAGATTGAGGAGAATCGGGAAAGAACAAAGGAATGAAAAAGGAAGAAAGTTGGAAGCGACAAAGTGAAACAAGATGGAAACTACTTGGTAATTTACAACCTAAATTTTTTCCATTATCTACCCGATTACCTAAGCCTGACTTATTCTGAAATATAAAGACCTCATTGATTTTGAAGGTTGAATTACTACATTTAGTGAAGTCAATATGAAAAACAAGCGTATGGGACTTTGTCAACAATCTAAGCTCCCCGGAAGATTAACTAAATTCAACATAGAAAGATAAAAGAGATTGATGACTGCACACACACGGGAGCAAGACTTTGTTAAATCATTGTTTAAATACATTAGTTTATCGAGAAATTTTAATAGGAAGTACATTGCACTTGTTCTTATATTCAAATTAGGAAATTTGAAATAATAGTGATATCTTAATTCATATCGGAAGGGTGGAATGAGAAAGAGAGCTGTGGGAATAAATACAAAAAAATGTCGCTAAAAAATTTTCTAAGTTTATTTGTTTAGGACAAACAATTCTTCTTTCTTTGTAGGGACAAGCAAAATTTTAGTTGGGATTTGATGAGTCCGAAAACTCTTTGATAGTTTACTAATCCCATTTTCTGAGTTTGTAATGAGAATAATAATGGTGTGCACGAGAAAACGATAATTGATAAATTAATTTGCGGAAATACCTTGAAAATCAAATTTTATAAAGGTATAAAAATCAGCACTGTAGCATAAATCAATCACTTTAAATTTAAGTGTGACGGGAAGTGCGATTCAGCAAATTCAAAATCTGGCTCTCCAACAAGAATTGGCCTTGAAGAAGGCGAAAGTGAACAGAAGTCGTGACACGAAGAAGGAAGTTGAGACAAAAATGATTTAGTCGAACAAAAGAGCGGAGTCAAATGAAGAAGTTCGTAATACGACATCATTGCGATGTCTAACTAAAGAGATAAATGATGTCGTGATACCACCATGAGTCATAACAAGAGAAGCATCTTCAAAGCCACAAGAACAGCCTTCTCGAGTAGAAAGAAAATGCAACTAATTTTGAAAAAGGACTTGATGTGTGACCAGAGATGTAATGAAAGATTAACACGAGTCATGACAGAAACTCGAGTCGGGCTGACGAGTGTGAAGACGAGACATGATGTCGCGGCACCATACGAGTCAAATAGTGAAGTTTAGCGGTAGACATGGAGTTTGTGACACGAATAGAAGTTGCGACAAAGATTTTCAGAGATTAAGACATAGAGTCTGACGGTTAGAAGAATCGCGACATCAACCTTTGGATACAGATCTTCGCTGACATATTCGGTGGTGGCGACATCGGTACATGGTATGAGTCGCAGCGTCATGATGGCCGCGACATCGATTCTAAAGGGATTCTGGCGATAACCAGTGGCGTCGCCGGCGCATCAGCGATGAAGATGGAGTGACGTCATTTATTGTGTAACATCCAAATCGAGATGCGAAGACAAATCCACGACCATCGCTTGGCGACATCAAAGCGAACATAGCGGAGCGGTGAAGTCGCGACGTGAAGAAATTACGACGTGAAGAGTCAGTCGTGACACCTGATGGGTGACATGAACAAACAAATGGGCCAGTTATTTTGAAATCAAAAATAAATTGCATCGAGTTGGGCCCAACTTCTAAACCTATCATCCCAATGCGCTGCGAAGGAAAGCGGCTCTTGCAGCGGCTTGAAAGAAGTGCAGAGTAACGAAAACTCGTGTACCAATTTTACTGTTTCTTTTCTTTATTTGATGTTTTTAGATTGAATTAGAGTAGATTGTTATTTGATTTGAATGAATACGGATGTGGTGTTGAAGTTGAAGATGAATGCGAGATGATATTTCTTCGTCTTGCTGGATTACGTTGAAGTCCCAAACAAATTTTGGAATTTGAACTTCGGTTCAATTACAGTGGTTCTTTTGATCGGGAGCTCTAGATTAGTGTAATTAAGTAATTTAGAAACCCATCTTAGTTGAATTTTCTGTTGTTAAATTATCTCATGAAATTGTCAATCACCCGAACAGTCTTGAATCTGCTAGTTTTTGTTATTTTGTATCTGATCAAATATCGTGTCTATACCTATAATGGGATTGTTTCATGCTGCGATATCGAGGCCCTGAGTGACACGAAGGCATTCACGAGAGTATTGAATGATTTCTCGGGTATGCGAACTTAATATTGGGGATCTAATGGGCTCTGTGAATTTTAATCGATAAATCTCTTTTCATGAAGCTAGAATGAGTTGGATTGACATCAATTAAAATGAAGCGGAGAGTTAGCCTCGATTCGGTGATAGTTCAATCCGTGTTAGCAGGATCTAATCAAGAGGAAAAAATGAAGCTGTTTCAATTTGAGGATGAAACCGGTATAATTATGACCATGCTTATCCATATGTCTTAGGAGCTGAGTTTGATCCATGTTATAGTATAAGTATTGAAAGAAAAATACCCGAACAAGGAGACTCGAATTAAAGTAGTTATCTAATCTGTCTTTGAAAAGCGAGGAAGATTAGATGATGAAATATCAGTTAAGAGAGAAATCACAACAGCATTACCATCTTCCTTGGGCGGATTCTAAATACGGGGTTCATGAAACAAGAAATTCTGAGAGTTATGCGAGGAATTGATGTTTCCACAATAGGCATATTTTCAATGCATCCTTTAAAGCTAAGCTGACCGATCTATTTCTTTAATTTTTTATTTAGTTTAAACATTAGTTCATTTTGTTCTTAGTTTACATATTTTCATTTTATTTTAAAGGTTGCATAGGAATTTATCAATTGCCTATCATAGTTCAAATAGTATGGAAAGCGAGTAGTCGAGGTAGTTGATTGAAATTCTTGAGATCTCTGTAGGATGTCATCTGGACATAAATCCACTAATACTTAATCCAATACACGAATGTGGATCAAAATCAAAAGAAGTTATTGCTCTTAAGGAAACGCTTTTAATCAATATAATTTTGAGAAATATGGCTCAAGTTTCATATGTGTCTTGGAATTAGATAATCCTTGGGTAATGGTTATAAATTTATTGTTGATGTTTTTGATCCATCACTCACACTTTACATAGTGGGAGGGGTAGTTATCAGAGCAAGTTTTTATACAGACTTAAGAATTTTCTTGTCTAAGCAAAGAAAAGAAAAAATTGTTTGTCCTCGACAAATATTAGAAAATTTTCAGAGACATTTTTCTGATTTATTCTCTGATCTTTCTCATTCCACCCTTCTGATATGGAATTAAGAGATATCACTATTATTTCAAAATTTAGTTTCGATGCAAGAGCAAGGCATAGTGTACTTCTATTACAAAATTTCTTGATAAACTAATGTATTTAAACAGTTTATTTAACAAGTCTTGTTCTGTGTGTGTGTGCAGGTCATCAATCCTTTTCATCTTCATGTTGAATTTAGTTAATGTTCTTGGAGTTTTCTTAGACTGTTTATCAAAGTCCCATATGCTTGTTTTTCATATTGATCTCCACTAATGTAGGTAAATTCAACCTTGAATCAATGAGGTCTTCAGGGCTTATAATGTTGAGCTTAGGTAATTGGGTAGATAATGGAAAAATTTAGGTTGTAAATTACCCAGTTTCCATCTTGTCTCTACTTTGTTACCTCCAACTTTCTTCCTTTTTCATCTTTGTTCTTTCCTGATTCTCCTCAATCTTGTACTCCCTCCTTGAATTCTTTTATGGAATTCAACTTTCCTATCATGGTCCAGACAGATTCCTTTGTTCTTTGCTCAGCACCTGCTTTTATTTCTCTAAGATTTAGAATAGTGCAATGTTTTGTCTTCTTGGGATTTCTGTTACTCTTAGAACTTTGGGCTAACAACTCCGTACCAGTTAGATTAGGAGTACTAGGTGTTAAACTCACCTCCTCTGGACTTAATTGTTCAAGGGAAATAGGCCCTGAGACAAAACTTATTCCTTATTTCACTAGCTTACCTTCTTCACCACTATTACTTGTCAAAGAAAATTTGGGAATATTATTCCCCAAACTTGTTCTTCCTTTATACTAAACTTCTGAACTGGCGGATAATTTGAGTTCTTCTTTTGAGTTTAACCACAGAAGAGGAGTGCAGGCTTTCAATTCTTTGTTTATTGGAAGAATAAGGCTTATTTGGCTCAAATCGGGAACTTAGAATGTCTTAAATATTGTTTCAGGGAATTAGGCTTAAGGGCTCAGTGCCAAGGATGGCCTCTATCATTTCTTGTTGGTTGTTGTCACCTAGAATTCCGCCTCAATCAATAGTAAAACAAGTTCTAGAATGTGGACTCTAAATCAATTCCTTAGAATGTTTCTAATTCATCAAAAGTTTCACCATGGTTTGTTGGCCAGGTGTGTATTATTTCTTCCAAGACTTGTACTTATTCCTTGTCTACTTACATTATTTAACCAAGTATTTTCTTCCATATTAATAACTTAAATTTTCCAATTTTTACCTTCTATTGAATCTATGTTGATCAATATAAATTCGTTTCTTAATCAAACACGATTTTGCAATTATTTGTGTTCAAGTTTATCTCCTAGATCAAACTACTTCAACTAGTTCAAGCAAGCAATAGAAATAACAATAAATCGCGCAAACAACCAAAACATTTCCTTTTCACAAATTTCTTGTTTTATTCATGATGTGATGCAACGGTTAAGAACAACAATCAGGAAGAGGGGAAAAGAAGGATAAATCAATGGGAAGGTCTATTTTTTCTTTGAGGCGAGAAAAAAATGTGGGAGGATCAGTCAAAGTAGCAAACTAGGATTAATTTGGAAATTTCATTCAGTTCTCTTCTTCTTCTTGTCATTTTCACTCTCTATACATTCTTCTGGATCAGTTCATTTGTAGAATCAACCTTCTTGTTCAGATCATCTTGCCTGGGTGCCCGGTGTGTTGGTTAATGCGTTCCATTTGATCATGACTTCTAAAATTTGGAAAGATTATTGTTGATCAAATCCAAATTTTCAAACAGTTTTATGAAGGCATCTTTGTCTCAGCTGTGATCTCTGTCCTTCATCCTTTCTGAAATCCTTGAACATTGTTGTGTATAGGAACTTGAATCCTTTGATACGCTCTTTAGTCTAGTAACTGATCTGAATCCCTTTCCTTTATGAGTTTTAGGAGTTAGAATCAAGTCATACTGATTGTTGTAGAATGATTCATGGCTTAGCTAACTATTGATGGAATCTTGATCTCTTTCTACATTTCCTTCTTAATTTTCCTCTTGCTGCTCTAGGATCTTCTTTGTCTGCTCTTCCCATACGCTCATCTCTTTATTCCCATTGTTGATCCTTCTTTTCATCTCGGCTTCATATGCTTCCTTCTATTCTTGTTCATCTCCTCTTTCCCATTGTTGATCAACACTACGCGATTCTTACTACTTAAACCTCCTCTTGAACTTTTGCTGGAGGTTCATTGCTCTTCCTTTCTTCCGCTTTCTTTTGAATGAATTGAGCATTTCCATTATTCGTTATTCTCTGGGCTCCTAGAGCTTTCACGAGTTCTCGAAATCAACATTTCTTCTCCAGGGGAGAGCTGGCCGGTGGGGTTAAATCTATTAGGCACCATCTTCTTGTTCTACTCTCCCAGGCGTAAAAGTGTTCACTTCTTGATGTGCTTCTAGATTTTATTCTTCTTGATCATACGAGAAGGTGTCTTCTTCTGGATTGCACATTTTCATTTCATCCTTGAATCTGCATTTCTCTGTGACCCCCTTTTCTTTTGATTCTTTGGCCTTGCCTCAGTCAAGTGGTGGAGTGAGGCAAAGTGACTCTTCTTCTTCTAAGTTCCTTCACCAGCCACAATACATGGCCTTGTTAGTTTGTGGGTGAGATCAAATACTATTACCTTCATGGCTGCCTCATTATGAATTTTTCAATAGGCGTTCCAGAATCAATCTTGTACCCGTAAACATGGCATGAGAAAGGGTGCTTCTTGTTCCTCTTCTTGTGCGAACTTGTGCTTGGTAGGGACTCTGAGGCTGGGGTGAAACCACACTTGCATATACATCAAATCTCTGCTCGAAGTCTTCTCTCCTTTTCCTTTCTTCCTACTTGCTTTGCCTTCTAAGTGTCAGTTTTCTGTGTGCATCTTCTCACAGTTAGGTTGTTCATAAACTAACAATTTTTGATCCATTCTTCTGCCCCTTCCATTTCCATACATTTCATTGTAGTCTTGGCTCATAAGGCACCCCTGAGCTCCTCTGGCTACATGAGTTCTCCTTATTCAACCGGACAAATAAAATTCTCGAGCAGTATTTGCATATCGGTCTTCGATGTTTGCGGAAATTCTCCTGACCTCTTTGCTGCATTAATTCATGGGGAGAGATGAGTTGGGTGACCTCTTTCTCCTGCCGAACCCACTTTCCCGGCCCGTAGTGCTTTTCTGGACGGAAGAAAGCTGCACACAGGCAATTTCAATCTTCCTCTGCTTCTTCTTTATTTCCTTTTCCTTTTTCTCTGTTGCTATTGTGGCTGGTTGAACCTGTTAATTAAATGACTTGTTCTCCTTTCGGGTTCAGATGAACTTCCTTGATGCAGTATCTTGCTCATGATTTAGCTCAAATTTGGGATGAGGGTTGAGTTCGGCCATTAGAGAAATCGAATGGTTTTTAGGAAAGAAGTTCGGATTAGGGTTTGAATTGAACGGAGAATATGCGAATCAAGTTGGCTGAGAAGAGATCGTAGTGGAGGGAGTTTCTCGCAGTTGCAATTCAATTGTGTGTGGGCTCTTTATTATACGTTTATTTGTGCTTGTCGACTTTAATTCGAAGCTGCGTTGTGTCTTATCGTTAAATTTAGAGACACGATTAAGCACTTGTTGTATATATTTTCTCTTATGTGCGACCTATTGTATTTGCTCAAACCACATAAATAACTTTTGTCAGAGGACAAGTTATCATTAGGCTGCGACATTTGGTATTTTATGACATAGTTGAGTTGTCGCGACCCTCACCACTCTTTTGAAGGAATTGTTCTTTCTCCCGCGACCCAAATGTTACATCCCACGACCTCGGAATTTACTAATCATGACATAAAAATCTGAGGTCACGACACATTGCCCATATTCTTCATAAATGCCGGCTAAGTTGAGACCTCAATACATCGCGTATATCAATCTCTAAATCGCAACAGTACTGCATTTGCTGCAAATTTGATGATCGTGTGACTTTTCACTCCTTATTGGTGCACGTCTTAAGCGTCTTCAATCATTCACGACGATTTAAAAAGTATTATTCTATTCAATTTTCCCACGAGAATCTCTCAAACATTCTCCTTTTGAGGTTATCTATCTGTGAAGTGTTAGTAGTCTTGGAGTTGTTCCTTCTACTTTTGAGCCATTTGATTCTTCATCACATAATATATAATTCAAAAAAGATTAAATAAATAGATACTAACTGCGATTTTCTAACAAATCATGACTAGAGCCCAAAATTCATGACATTAATAATAAAAATTAGAAGTCTATAAAGAAATTAAAATATCTATATGTGTTGCCTCTATGAAATTTGCTCCATTTTGAGTCTTATTTGGACTAAATTTGTTTTAAGCTTTCTCTCTCTCGATTCACAGTAATTCTTATTTTCTTTCTCTATTGAGATAGTGTTTCGTGTTGCCCATTAACTGAATTCTTCCCCGACATCAGTCACATTACGCAAAGATAGTACTTGACTAGGTATATGGTCCATCCGTTTTGATTTCGCTTCCACAGAAATAATCTTAATCTGGGTTAAGCAATGAGACGATCCTGCTCCTTTCTTTCCTCTCAATCCTTTGATCCTCCCATTTCTTTGTCTTGTCCTTGTATGTCACATTGTCTAGAAACCGTTTCTCGATTCTTCCAGTTCATTCGGTTGGAGAGTCTCTCTTCCTTTGCTAATTTAAATCGAGTTAATTTGTTTGATGGCCCACATGAAGCTGTATTCCGGCTGAGAGGAGATGACATGGTTCAAACTCAAATCATATAAGAACATTCAATGGGAGTTTAAAAGCAGTTCTGTATACCATAATCTGTCATCCAAGCTTGAGCCAATCTCTTCACTAAAACTCCCGGTCTTTTCGAGAATTTTCTTTATTCTACTAATTTGAAATTTGAACTGCTTGCATTTGTTGAGATGATAAGCAAACTCATAATATGTTGTCATGTCTACTCATCAGTTAATAACCTGTTGCAAAATGGCTACTCCATCACTAATTATATAGTTAAGGTGTCCCAATCGCTGAAATATTTCTTTATAAAAAACTACAATTAATTATCTGTTGTTCTTAGGACAATTCTTTCCTTCTACCCATTTTGATATAATCCTGACTAGGAGTATGTATATATTTCCAAATGAAACTAGAAAAGGCCATAAAATCCATTCTATACATCTGAAACAATTGCACCACGGGATTATGAGGGCATCTCATGCCTTTCTTTGTCTTCAATCTTTGGCATTAATCACACACCCTACCCATTAAGCAAGTCATGTAAAAATTGTGAGCCCGATAAAATCTGGCCAGAGGAAATTTTGTTGGTTGTTTTATCTCTCTAAAAATATCTTCCATAGGTGATGCATGACATTCTTGTAAAATCTTGCTTCACTCACTTTCTGGTACACATCTCATATAATAAGATCGGCTCATCTTTTAAACAAATATGAATCATCCCAATTAATTGCTGTATCGGAGTCATAACTTACTCTCTGTTTGGTAGGCGAATTAGGTGGCATAATTCCACAGAAATAAAAATTCACAATGTCAGGCACATACGGGGTGATTGGAGTGGCAGCTAAATAAGCTGCTCATCTGGAAAATTTCACGCTTTCTTTCTCTTCCCTTTTCTTATCTAATTCAGGTTCTCTTAGAAAGTGATCGGCTATCACATTATCTGCCTTCTTGTCTTTAATTTCTAAATCAAATTCCTGCAACAATAATACCCACATGATCAATCTGCTTTGCTTCCCTTGCCATTAAATATTTAATTATTGCATGATCAATGTGGCCTTAACAACATGGACCTTCAAAATATATGGCTGAATTTTTCTGTACAAACACTATTGCGACATCTCCTTTTCGGTAGTAAGTGATTTTCTTGTAAGCTATTAAGGTTTAGTGGCATGAAGTAGATGGCCTTGAACACTTTTTCATCTTTTACGATACGATAAATACATTGCGAATCAGCGTCTGCGTGATCTCAAATTCTGCATTCCAATCACACAGTTTTGCCATGATGAGACCTCCCACGCTAATGCAGTTTGATTTCTTCAAATGCTTCTGTGAGGATTCATCGAAATAAGAGCTTAACATCTACTCCGACCAGTCTGCATGAGTGAATTTTAGCAATTTTGAAATCTCGATAAATCTTCTATAAATCAACATGTCCTAAAACTTCTGAGTTCCTTGAGCGTAGTGGGTGGCGTGGGTCTTATAATTGAAGAACCTTTTAGCGGTCTGCTTGACCTCTTTGCGAAACCATGTGCCCACAGGGCAATCCTTTTTGTAACCATAAAATGGCATTTTCCCCAATTGAAACTAGATTTTGTCTTTGCACCTTTGATCTTGTCCCAGGGTTATGGGGCATTGTTCAAGCGGATCCATACAACAGTAAATCATCTCATGAAAATCTCACTTAACTATTGCAACTAGATCAAAATATAGACATCATGCATCTTTGGAAGGTACCGGGAGCATTACCACAGTCTAAGTGCATTCTTCTAAGCAAAGTACCGAATGGGCATGTAAAAGTGGTTTTCTCCTGATCTTGGTCTGATAGCTATTTGGTTATATCGGAGTACCCCATCAGAAAACAAAAATGAGGTGTCACCTTGACTATCAGCATTTGATGAAGTCCGAGCAGAATTGGAGAAAAATGATTCGCCTTCACGGGATTCACGAGTAATTCACCAAAATTTTCATGATGATCCCAAACCCTCCGCTATCCACGGTTCTTGTAGAATAAGTTCATTCTTTTCATTTAAATTCTGATGAATCTTACCTTTCTTGGGAACCACGTAATGCTGAGCTTGCCCGAGCGTACGATATAGCATATATGAAACGCATTTAACCTTAACCATTTGAACTTCTTTGACAACTTTAACTCGCATGGCGGCCCAGGTTCCAGCCTCGCGTGCTCAACGAAGTTTTTTGGCCATCTTCCGGCGTGTACGCACATACAAATAAAGGGGCGGTACCAGCCAGATCTTGATTGACCCGGCGATAGCTTCGCTTGTATTTTCTCAAGATTACCGGCAACGCATTCTTGACTTGATCATCGTGATATGATAACTAGTTTTTCTTTTACGGCTCTAAAACTCCTTAATATTTCCAAATGGCCCGACGTAGCTCCTTCAGTATTAACCCATGCGCCGCGTTTCCTGCCCGTGAGGTTCTTTGTCCGTCATTGCTCACTTCATCTTATTTGTTTTCATTTTATACAAATTGTTTCATTATTAAACAATTTGAAGGTAGAACTTCACAGTGGCTCTCAAGGTACTGAAAAGATTCATCCAGATTTCAGTGATAAAATTTTGGACGTTACAATCAAATTCACTTCCATGTTAAAATTGTTATTCTTACGACCACTCTATTTGTCTTCTACTCTCATTAAGGATGTTCGGACTCTGTGTCTTAATCTACCTTTGCTTCATTCTATAGTGTCGGTTCAGACTTTAATCGTCGAGTCAAGGCAGCTCTGTTGCTGAAAGGTCTTCCGATATGAGAGGAACTTGAGGATCTTCACTCCATCTTTTACGATAACAAAATCTGTGAGGAAAATGAATTTCCCAGGCCTTGTGAGCATCTTTGAAGGAATTGCCTCTTAGTTTATTGCCATTGATCTATCATATCATGTAAATATTTATTTGTTGAGGTTTTGGTCCCTAAACTAAGTCTTACTAGTGATGAAACATCAAATTCCCTTTATATCAAGTCACATAAGCTTTCTTGAACTCCACATTTCTGTCGAGAAGCAGAATAGTAAGCTGCAGGAGTCTTTTCCATCTTTGTGAAGGAGCTTACAGTGGATAATGGCGCTTGTGAAGCAGTCAGGGTCATATTCCCTCCTCAGCACTATCTTCTTTCTTTTGCTGTTTACCTCCTTCAAAAATTTTATAAACATTTGTGATCATCTCTTTGCAATGGACATTTATTTCTATTTTCTTGAAAATATCCAAGAATTTAGAAAACTGTTCTTCTCTTTTTGACTTTTGAAGTCTCTGTGGGAATGGCACTGCAGGAGAATAAGCTAGTACTCCTTCTTTCTTTTTCTGGTCTTTTATTCCTTTCATCTGTTCAATCAGGTTGTTCTTCTCTTCTTTCTTTTCAGTCTCTTCTTTCTCTGCCTCATTCTCTTCTTTCTCTTATCTTTTTCCGTTCTTTGCTCAAAATCCTTCCCGCTTCTCAATTGGATTGCCTTAAGTCTTTTAGGTTCTTTTTAGGTGTCAACTGGGAATGTTCCTTGTTCGATTTGGCTATATTCGGTTAATTCGCCCTACTTGTGTCTACAGATTTTGGTGAAGCACTAGGCATTCTTGGAGCATACGGGTATCGAGACAGAGTTTCCAAGTCGGATAAGCTACGTTCATGGAGATTGTAATAGCCTCTTGTTATCCCCATGAGCTGGCATTTGTTCCTCAAATGGTTGGGTTCATCTCTGACCACTGAGTATTCCATTTACTGCCTCACCCTCCTTGTTCTTCTTCTTCGGAACCTTAGTGGCTGGCGATATCATGTTGAGGATCTTGTCCACGCCTTGAGCCTGTAATGCCCCTCCCACCATATGAAATTCTCATGGTTCCTCAGTGCTGGATTGTAGTGTGTGGGCAGGTTAGGATTGGCAGAAATGATACTTCTTTGGCACCGTTCACGTGTAACCTCCTCGGCACCATAAGAATCATCTTCTTACGTTGGCACATCAGCACTTAGCACTCATCAATTCTCTTTCTCTTGCTTCTATTTCATGAGCGAGTGTGCATCTTCCTCTCTTGTCCATCAACAGCCTCCATGGCATCATCTTTCAGCTCTATGACCCCTTTTCTCTGCTCTTACCTCTTGAAAAGCTGGATGGAGCTTTCATATTGCATTTGCAGGTCTGCTCCAGATCTCTTACCTCTTGGCACTTTTAAGCAGATATACAGCATGAAGCATCGATAATACCCTTGGGATGTATCATTTAGGCGTGATACATATCCATCAGGTCTTCAAGTTTATTCCATGCATTGAGCACCTCTTAAATGATCTTTGGATCTTTCCCACAGCGACATGGGCTCTCTATCTTCCTTGTTGGAATACAATTATCTCTCTTCGTCTCTGCGGAAGTAGGGAGATAGGAAAGAATCTGCCTAAATGGCTTCTACCAACTCTTCCCCAGTATCAACGGAACCATATGATAATGATTCATACCATGTGGGTACACTAATGTCTCTGAAAATGGGAAGAGATGTAGTTTATCACCTTTGGTCTCACCATAGTTCAGCTTCCTTTGTATTAGCCATTCTGAGAAATCTTCCCAGGTGCTCATTTAGGTCTTCGGTGGGATGACCGATGCGTGATGTTCTTTGAACCATTGTAATTAAAAGCGGCTTTAGTTAGAAATTGTTTGCATCAGCTTGTAAATTTAATACGATTACGAGAATACTCTTCTTGAATAATAGGCCTCCAGAAATCCTCCATTGTGTCAGTAATGGGGGGTCTTCTGGCTGTTGTCCTCTGTTCCTCTGTTTGGTCATGTATCTCTTCTGCCATAGCTGCGTTTTCTGCTCTTTTTGTCTTTCTTAAGCTCCTGAGCGTTCTCTCCAGATCGTGTACCATGGGGTCCGAATTAGGATCTTTGTTTCCTGTAAAATAAGTTCTGAAATAAAAGCATACTCCTTTTATTAATAAGGATTAATTCAAACCTAACAAATATTTTTCAACATGACATTAAAAATTAGTGACTAATGATCCTTGCTTGAAAAACTATTTTGTTCTTTTCTTAAATGTAAATTAGGTATTTTCTTTGCTTTTCCGTCGAATATTGATCCTAATTAATTCTTTTGATCCACGGCCTTGGCGCCAAAGAAGCACATTTAACCAGATCTAGTTCTCCCACATATGGATGTTTAATTGTTGGATCAAAACATCTAACTTTACAAATTTATAACGTCATTACCCAAGGATTATTATCTAATCCCCAGCAATAATGCCATGAAACTTGTTTGTTATATTTCTTTGCAATTATACTGATTAAAAGTGGTTTCCTTAAGAGTAGCTGAATTTATTTTTTATTTTGATCCATGATTCTGCAAGTGTACAGGTCGAACAAGTAATAAAGTGGACTAGAGATTCAAGATATCGATCCACGAGAGATGCAAGAATTACGAATCAACTACCTGACTTCTTTCAGGCTCTATACTATTTGAACTATGATAGAGCGGTGATAAATTCCTATACGACCTTTAAAATAATAATAAAAGAATGAAAATATGTAAACTAAGAACAAAATGAACTAATGCTTAAACTAAAATAAAAAAATTGAAAATAGATTAGTGGTGGCTTTTAAAGGGATGCATTAAAAATACGGCTATTGAAACATCAATTCCCCACTGCAGAGACAACTTTGTAACTTTTGCTTCATGAACCTCGAGATTTGCAAGATCAAATCAAGGAAGATGGTAATGCCATGTGGATTTCCTTAACGTGCGTTTCAGTCAAATAATTCTTCCTGTTTCTTTCAGACGGAGGATTGAATAACTACTGTCGAGTCTCCTTGTTGCGGGTATTTTTCTTGCCAATACTTCATACCATAACATGGGCGCAAACAACAGCTCTAAGGCATAGGCTAAGCATGGGTTTACTATCTTTTGATTTCTCATCCTCCAAAATTGGAGCAGTTCATTCTTTCCTTAAGATTCAGATCTTGCTAATAACTGCAGGATTGAACTACTTTGTTCGAATCGGCGAAACTCTGCTCAATTTTAATTGATAAGTCATTCAACTCATTCTCGGTTTCAGAGTGAGAAGAGATTTATCGATTAAAATTCACAGGCGCCATTAGATCCCGATATTAGGTTCGCATACCCTTGAAGTCATTCAATATTCTGGGATGCCTTCTGTGTCATAGAGGCCCACGGAAATCGAGCATGAAGCGATCCATTACGGGTATAGGACAGCGATATTTGGATCGGATAAAAATAAACAAAACCAGCTTTAAGCGGATTCAAGGTGAAGTTGGTAGACTTTGATAGATTCTGCTTGAGAAAGATAAATTCTATCTGCTTGAGTAAATTCAGCGAATTTGGGTTTCTAAATTCACCTAATTACACTAGCAGTGGCTCCTGATCAAAGAACCCTTTATGCATCCAGAGCGAAGTTCGAATTCCAAAATTTGTTTGGACTTCAAGCGAACTGATGATAATTTGAAAATATCATTCTACATTCAGCTTCAACTTCCAACAACTAACATCGAGATCGGAAATTCCAAATCGAATAACAATCTACTCTAATCTAATCTAAAATAACGACAAAATAAAAAGAAAAAGAAGAAATAAGCGCCAAGAGGAACATAACCAAGGCTGCCAAAGTACTTTCCTTAAATAAGCGACTGCGTGTTTATAGGAGTTTGGAAGTTGGGCCCTAACTTCGATGCACCTATTTGTGGATTTCAAAATAGCTAGCCCATTTGTTTGTTCATGTCGCGACTTCATTTGTGTGTCGCGACCTTGACTTGATGTTGCGACCTTGACTTGATGTCGCGACCTCTCTTTCACGTCGTAACTTCACTATTCTACTTATGAGCTGTTTTGATGTCACGACTTCAATCATACGTCACAACTTCACCTTTCCGCATTGTAATCTCTTTTGAGGTCGCGACTTCAATCATACGTCGCGACTGCTTTTTCTCGTTCGCCCCAGAGCATAAGCTTTTATCCTGGCCGCGACTGGGCTTTAACACCCCTCGATCCATGTCGCGTAATTCACTAAACTACTTAATCTTCTTCCTTTCGTGAATCGATGTCGCAACCACTTAATGGCGCCGACTTCACCTTCAGACAGGAGCTCTCGAGGTCGTGACTCTCAATCATAATGGGCCGCGACTCAATGTTATGCTTATGAGCTCTTTCCGATATCGCTGCTTTTATTCGTCGTGACTCGCCTTCAAGATCTCTCGATTTGGAGGCTCCGCAAATGTGCCTATTCTTTTTTCTAATAATTTTAATGAATTTCAAGCTTTCATGCAAGAAATAAAGAACCAACGAATCATCATGACTTCCTTTATGGAAGAAATGAAACAACAATCTCAATCCATCCTGGAGAACCTTAGACAAAGGAGGCAACCAAGACAGGAAGTTGCTTCTAAGCTTCAAAGGATATTTTCTAACAAACTCGGGGGGCAACATTTTGAGAACCTACGAGAAGTTGGTGAATTTCACCGCTCACCTATGTAGGTAGAGGCTAGAGACCTTTCTCTCCATATGAGAGAGGGTGGTAATCTAGCAAATGTAGCAAGGGAAAGACCTAATACAGCCACAGCCCCTTAGAGGATTTTTTTCTCAAATTAATCCACTACACAACTGAGCATACAAGTGGGGCTTTTCTTTAATGGAGTCTGTGGGGCATCATGCAACGCTTGCTACGAAAGTGAATGGCACATGGGACAACAAGTTCAACAAGTTCTTTAGCGTACTCTCATAAACCACACCCCTGGGCACTTAATTGGGAGCACTGTAGAAAGTACAAGAAGAGTTATACGGGCCAAGCCTTGTGCAAATCAAGCCAGAGTTCTACAAACCTTATTCGGAAGTGACAGATCGGGAGAACCCCTACCCAAGAGGGTATAGGATCCTTGATTTCTCCTTGTTTTCTAAAGAAGATGGTCAATCCACCCTGGAGCAAGTTGCTAGATCCACTATGCAATGTGGGGAGTTGGCTAACTATGAGAATTTCTATCATTTCAAGCTTATATTGTTTCCTAACTCTTTGATAAGGGAAACATTCACTTGTTATACAACATTTCCAAGAACTCGATCTGTCGGGGCAGAGATGGAAAGGCAAAGCCACACTTGGGCTTCTTCTGCCAGCCCAAGTGTGCATTATAGAACTGCCCGCAGGAATTAATGAAACTGCAGATCGCCGATTTTTTTATCTCCGATTTATTAAAGATGAGGAAAACAGATAAGATCCATCTTCTAGAGATAGCACATGAAAATGGCCTAAAGAGGTTTGGACATCAGTTAAGGGAAAAAATCTCCAAGGGAATTTAGAGATTTTATGAACTTCTGTAGCTAAGGTGACAAAATATGAGGAGCCAAGGAAGCATATCGTATAAGACGTCCATGGGAACCTATTATCAAGAGGTGAACCAGGAGGTGGTAGTGGTCGATCTATCTACTACAGGGACATTCACTTGTCCTCTTTTGGTAGAGAAGGCACCTATTTTTGTGGAAGAAGGCACAAGTCAAGGTGATACGGTGCTTAGTATACTTCGAGGTATTAAGACATAGGAAATATTTACGTGAAAGAAAAATTCATTACCTTCCCTAAAAACCACCGGATCCATAGCAAGGATGAACTAAGGGGAAAGACTTCCCAGAACACCGTGAATTCTTGGAACCATACTAGCTAATGTATGTCAAGTCAAAAATGTCATACATGACAAGATCAACAGTGATGCCTGCCCTCACAAAAAGAGGCTATGGCAATCGATGAAGATCCTTTCCCACCAGTGGCTTCAATAAACACTGCTAGCTTCAACCTAAGAGCACTGATAGAATCCAAGAAGGCGAAAAAACTCTTTCCAAGAAAGGTATGTGTAACACCCCAACTCCAAACTAAGGGCGTTATTGTCAATTCACATATATGACTCTAAAACCACTTAAGTACACTCAAAATTGTTATGAATCTTATTTTTTATAAATATGCTCACAAAATTTTAACTACTTCATAAGAATAATAATTTCAAATGACATGAACTCTTCCTTAAAGTATAACAATATATATAATTAAGCTAACATCTTCTAACAAGATAAATTCTCCAAAGCTCTTAATCTCAAAACATAACATTCTAGCAATATGTAATTCCTCTAAATGAAAAGCTACAAAACATCCAGACCCCAAAACACCAAAGTAGTCCAATAATTTTAAGTCTTCCAACAAGATACTAATTGAAAATATTTCAATTCTCATCTCATTTACCCCAAAGATCACACCTCACTAAGTTCTAAGGTACCCGAAATGATCAACAATAAGGATGAGCTAAAAGCCACAAAGAATTTTTAATACAGTTTCATGGATTAGGTACCTAAAATTTCAAAATCGAGATATAACATATTTTTCCCTTTCCCTCAAAACCCATAAAATCCTTGAATACAAGAAAATAAGAGATAAATATATTTCAAACTAATGTTCATCATATTTTCTATTTCTCAAACAATTCCATATCATACTCAATCCACCAATTTTTTCTTTAAAAAAAAAACACATATACTCATGATTTTCATAAGTGTTTATTTCAAATAAAATGTCAACTATTCTAACCCGTTGACGAGGGCCATTTTGTCAACTACTACAACCCATTTACTGGAGCCGTATGTGTCAAGTTTATACCCATTGATCGGGGCTGTATTTTTCAAGTTTATACCCATTGATAGGGACCGTATTTGTTAAGTTTATACCCATTGACATGGGTCATATTTGTCAAGTTTATACCCATTGACAGAGGCGGTAGTTGTCAAGTTTATACCCATTGACAAGGTCCATATTTGTCAAGTTTATACCCATTGACAAGGGCCATATAAACCAAAGTCAAATATTTCTTCATGTTTCCAATTTCCTAAGAATACAAAAGTATATCTTCAAAACTTCCAATCTTTACCATAAATATTCTCAAATCAATTTTCCAAACAAAACACGTATTTGATCCATGCATGTGATTTAAATAACTAGAAAATTCCAAAACTCATATTCACATATACTAACAAAATATTTTGTTTGATAGGAAAAGCTGCATTAATCTTCCTTACCTGGTATTCCAATGTACTAGCAAAAACTAAGAAGTCTCAAGGAGTCACAAATAACCTGAGTAATATGAATAACATCCTATTAGACAAAAAAAAAAATCCTAATTTTCTTTTCTAGGAACCAAAATATTTAAATCTAAAATCTCAAAAGCTCTTTAGCTTGAGAATTTCAAATAAATTAGGTCATTTTCCACAAGAGCCTCAACATCACCCACTCTTCCAACTCTCTATCAATTCCTTAAACTCAAAATTAGGATTTTGCCATAAAAACATGATTTTGGGTTGAAATTTCTAAATCTTTTATGAACAAATGGCTCTTTTGTAACTCAGTGGAATCCTAGGTTTCAATCCAAAGTTTGCTAGTCCAAGAACTATCAAAATACATCAAATACGAATTCCCAAACAAATTTCATACTTGAAAGTTTAGGTAATCTTAGGTTTTCAAATCTAAGTTTCCAAGAATGAGAATTTGCCCAAATACATTAAACATCAAACCCTAATCAAGTTTCTTGGCTATATACATCCTAATAACTTCTAGGGTTTCATATTTTCAAGTTCTAGAAAACCCTAGGCTTGCAAATCTAAACATTTGAAAACCCTAACTACCAAGGATCAAGAGGGAAAAGAATACTAATTACTGGGTCAATGTTTCTCAAGCTTGAAGCCACTCTCTAAACCCTAGTTCATCTCTCATCTCCTTGAGAGAAAAAAAAAAGATGAAGAAGGATAGGATTGTGTAGGGAAAACCCTAGCAAAACATTCATCTATTAATCAAGAGCCTCTCCCAACTTTGAGAAATTACAAAAAAGCACCTCTTAATTTATTATTATTATTATTATTATTATTATTATTATTATTATTATGGGTATTACATCATCCCCTTTCTTGGTGTTAAGTTTACTCTTAAAACTTGACATTACCTGTGTTATAAAACAGTTCTGTGCTTCTCCTTTAACTCGCTTCCTACCTCATGTCGGGCTTCTCGGCCTTCATGGTTACCCATCGAACTTCTTTACTAGTTTAACACTTGCTTCACGAAGGACCTGGTCCATGTGATTACTAACCGAATAGGATATTCCTCGTAGCTTCAAATTCTCATCCAACCCGACCGTTCAATCTCTACTACATGGGATGCATCATAAACATATTTCCTTAGTGATGACACATGAAATACATTATGGATTTTTTCCCAACTTTGGGGGCACACTCTATATGCTAAGGAACCAACCTTCTCAAGCACTTCAAATGGTCCTTCATACCTAGGGCTAAGCTTTCCTTTATTCCCAAATCTCATTACATTTTTCATTGGTGACACCTTTAGGAAGACATGGTCACCCACTTGAAATTCCAATTCTCTCCTCCAGTTGTCTGCATAGCTTTTCTGTCGACTTTATGCTATTTTCAACATTTCTCGTATTAGCCAAATCTTTTTTGTAGTTACTTGAACCAAATTCGGACCCAAAAGTTTCTCTCACCCATATCATCCCAACAAATTGGAGATCTTTATTTCATGCCATAAAGAGCCTCATATAGTGCCATCCCAATACTTGTTTGAAAGTTATTATTATAAGAGAATTCCACCAATGGCATATGGTCTTCCCAACTGCCTCCAAAATCTAATACACATGCTTGCAACATATCCTCCAAAATTTGGATTACTCTTTCTGATTGACCATCTGTTTGTGGGTAAAACACAATATTAAAGTTCAGTTGAGTTCCAAGAGCATTTTGTAGGCTCCTCCAAAACTTGGAGGTAAAACAAGTGTCCCTATCTAAAACAATGGACACTTGAACTCCATGTAGTCTAACAATCTATTTAACAAACAAGGAGACTAACTTATCCAACATAAAGGTAGTTCAAATTGGTAAGAAGTGAGCTGACTTTGTCAATCTATCAACAATCATCCACACTGCATTATTACCTCCTAAGGATTTAGGTAACCCCGAAACAAAATCCATGGTAATATTCTCCCACTTCCATTCAGGAATAGAAAGGGGTTATAGCTTTCCCCCAGGTTGTTGATGCTCAACTTTCACTTGTTGTCAACCTAAACATTGTGCTATAAACTCTGCAATATCACATTTTGTAAATAGTGCCACCAATACAATTGCTTCATATAACTATACATCTTCGTTCCCCTAGGATGAACTATAAATCTAGAGTTATAAAAATCTTTTAAGAGTTCTCTCCTCAATCCCCCAACGTGGGGAATACACAACCTATTCTTAAACTTCAAAGTGCCATCATCCATCAATAAAAATCGATTTATCCCTCTTTCTCACCTTATCCATGATGGCTATTAACTCTAGATCATCCTTTTGTGAAGACTTAATCTTCCCAATTAGGTCTGGTTTTACATTAAAATTAGTCCATAAAACTGTAGGTCTAGAAACTTGAAATCGAGTTTAGGATTTAAATCAAAAATAATTGAAATAATCTCAAAGTTGACATATATCCATATGACTTCCTGCACAAGGCATCATCAACTATATTTGCCTTCTCGGGGTGATATAAAATGCTACAATCATAGTCTTTAAGGAGTTCAATCCACCTTCTATGTCTCCTATTTAACTCTTTTTGGGAGAATAAATATTTCAAACTTTTTGCGGGTCTATATAAATTCATGTCTCACCATACAAATAATGTATCCAAATCTATGCAAAACCACAACCGCCAACTTGAAATCATAAGGAGCGGGGTAATTTTTCTTGTATGGCTTCACCGCTTGAGGCATATGCCACCACTTTCTCTCCCCATGTTGCACAAGTACGAACCCAAACCTTGGGAAGCGATGCATCACTATAAACAACAATCCTCCTAAATTAGGACTTTAATAGCCAACACTCTGAGCGAATATCAACCTCTTCTTCACCTCAAACTACTCTCTACTCCTCGTTTCCACACAAAATTTTCATTCTTTTGAGTGAGTCTAGTAAGTGGTAGGGAAATTTTGGAAAAGGCTTCAATGAAGCGTCTATAATATCTAGCCATGCCCAAAAAGCTTCTAACCTCAAACATTGTGTTAGGCCTCTTCCAACTCAACACTGCTTCTACTTTGCTGGGGTCTACTAAAATTCCATCCTTGGAAACTACATGGCCAAGAAAAGAAATTTGATCAAGCCAAAGCTCACACTTCTCAAGCTTAGCAAAAAGTTGGTGCTCCTTTAGGGTTTGAAGAACAACACGTAAGTGCTTCTCACGCTCTTTCTTATTCTTTGAATACACAAGAACATCTATGAAGACCACCAAAAATTGATCCAAATAAGGTTTAAAAACCCTATTCATTAAATCCATAAAAACGGCTGGGGCATTAATAAAACCAAATGGCATTACTAAAAACTCATAATGCCCAAATCTAGAATGAGTGCGCCTTAATATGTCTTCCTCCTTCACCCTAAGCCGATAATACCTAGATCTAAGATCTATCTTTAGAGAAAAATAAGACCCTCAGAATTCAATCAAACAAGTCATCAATCCTAGGCAATGAATATTTTTTCTTAACTGTTACCTTATTTAACTCCCTGAAATCAATACATAACCTCAAAGTCCCATCATTTTTCTTTACAAAGAGCATTGGGCCTCCCCAAGGTGATACACTAGGTCTAATAAAACCTATATCAACCATTTTTTGCAACTGTGCTTTTAGCTCCTTGAGCTCTAAAGGAGCCATTCGATAAGGTGTTTTTGAGACAGGAGTTGTCCCTGACACTAACTCGATGGTGAATTCAACTTCCCGTGGTAAATTCGTAATTCTTAAAATACATCGGGATAATCACTTACTATAGGAATATCATCCAACTCATGATCCTTATCATTTACAACATAAGCCAAATATCTGCAACCTTTCGAGTAAGGATTAAGCCATAATTGAATTTAATTGACAAGATATCGCTGTAGCTCCCTTCAAAACAAAACTGTGTCAGCCCTGCACTATGATAGTTACCCTTAGCAAAACAAACAATCAACTAGGGTATGGTGAGTCAAGCAATTTCAATCAATTCCCAAGGATATCAAAATCATGTAATTGAAACAATATCAAGTCCACATGCTTTCACTCCCAAACACAATACTATCATTCTTAACAACTCTAGTAGACAAAAAGGATTTTCCAATCGGGCGTGAGAGACAAGACATATCAAATTGTAGCAAGCTGGGCAGATAAGCCTCCAACAAATCAACAAGAGAAGCAGAATAAAAAATGGGTAGCTCTCGATCAATAAGCCTAATCGTCAGGAATGAAACCGAATAATATACGTGACAACCCTGTACCGAGGCTCGAAAGCATCTTGTTCGGTCATGGAAAACACTGGTCCTCGAGAATCCTTTGTTCGCGGGCAATCTCAACAAAATGACCAAGTTCACTACACCAAAGGTGCGCCAATCTCTTTCAGAGCACATAGTACCAACCATGTCGCTTGTCGCGACTTACTACGGAGGACCTGTTTTCCCTTACTTCAGGTAGTCGGGTCCGACAACCTTATCTCTGAAGTACTTCGGGTCGCTTTCGTGGCTCAACACCTTAAGGATAATCAGATCTACCTCTCTTGTGTTGCTTCCTATACCGTTGGAGTTCTTTGGCACTCCTTTAAGCTAGGAAGGCACTCTCTACCACTTCTGAATAGGTTTCCAACTTATGAATAGAGAGCTTATCCTTCAAAAATGGACTCAAACCTTCTTGAAAATGGAAGGATTTTCGTTCCTCATTAGATATAAGGTCAGAGGAAAAACGAGACAACGGGGTGAACTTAGTCTCATACTCCGTAATTGTCATATTGCTCTATCTTAACTGTATGAACTCAAATTCCTTTTGGCAACGCACACTCTTTAGGAAGTATTTTTTGAAGAAGACTTCTTTAAACTTATCCCATACTAATGGTTCCTCATTCCCTAAAATCCTTTTCTCCACCCTTCACCAATGTGTAGCCTCGCCACTGATGTGACCAAATCATATATACAAAAATTTCTGCCACTATTACCAAAGGACTATTACCTAAACCCTAGTAAAGGCACCAAAAACTTGTTTAGACAAAATAGAACTTGTATGCTCATAATAAAAATGGATTTGTCAATGAATTTATTGTAAGATTTTGTTTGGTCATAATGCTGCAAGTGCACAGGTCATACAAGTAATAAAAGTGGACCTATAAGTCTAGATATCGTTCCCATGGAGATCGAAAAGAATTTAAAATTCAATTACCCCAACTACTCAAGTTCCACACTATTTGAACTTCCATTTCATAGAAGGTTCAGTAATTGAACTAAGGATTCTACTATTTAAATGTCTACACTATGTCTGTTGAAACATAACTAAACTAAACTAATAATCAGATATCACCCAGTCTGGGACACTCGGGATTTCTCATCATTGTGGAAATTATCACCTCGCAACATAATGTAATTTTATTCTATCATGAATCGAATTTGAAATCATAAAGATGCAAGGTAGTATAGTTTGGATTTCTCCCTTAACCATAAGGTAGTATGTTTCATTTTTGAAACATGTTTCTAATCAATTACTTGTAATCAGAATTTTTTTATAACATCTGGGTATTTTTCTTTTCCAATACTTCATACCCATTTCTTATGCCTGCAGATTTCTTGCTTCCCAAGACAGGGCCATTCAAAGATTTCTAAAAGATGAATGATGCCTTATCCTTGAGATCTTAAAGAGTTCTCCCTTTCCTTGATTAGATCTAAGTTAACACGGGATCAAGATCATTCCTCAAGACCAAGGAGAGATCTCTAAGTGATTAAATTGATAGATCAGTCAACTAATTCTCAAACCATGAGTAAATTGAAGATTTATCTAAGTAATCTTTCAGAGCTCATTAGTTCATCAATATTAGTCTAGCATACCCCTAAGTAACTGATCCAAGCTCTTAGGAATCTCCATCACTATGTCACTCAGAGGGCCTCCTGGAAATCAGAGGCCGATTGCATTCCTTTTATGGGTATAAGTTACTAATATTGGGAACAATTCACTACATGAACATCGTCATTCAAATAATTTCAAGACTCTCAACCCAAGAAATTTCTTTCTAATTGTGCAGAAAAGACCATAACTAACATTAGATCTTTCCACAGGTTGTGTTTCGAAACCTGGATTACAAAGGAACACCGAACATCGACAAAAATTCCACTCAAGAACTCGCAATCAACTAAAGAAATGAATTCCAACATTTCTCTAGATTTCATTGAATTTAGACAAGAATCTATGAATTTCAACCTTTAGCTCACAATCCTAAACTTTTTTGAACACCATTGTTTCAGTCCAAAGAAACAAATTGAAATTTATGCTAAATCTAATCTATGAAGAAAAGAAAATAAAAATAAAAAGAAAAGAAAATATAATACAAAAGAGTCCTCAGCTCCCCAAATGCTCTGGTTTTTCTACCTACTACTGCCTTGCTTTCCTCAATTTATTTCTTTTTATAGAGCTTCCAGAAGTTTGGGCCCTAAATTCGAGGCTACATTGTGGATCCCCAAAATTCTGGCTCAGATTGCATTCTCTATCGTAACCTGAAAGTGTTGTTGTGACAGAGTTTTAAATCTTTATTGTAGGCCTTTGTTGCAACATGCAGTAATCTGTCTTGACCTACTCCCTGTGCTCCTTCTTGGATTCAGTCATGACAAGGTTCCCATGGTTGCGACAGTATTCTTTTCTTTAGCATATTCATTATGTCGTGATAGAGTTTCCTCTATCGTGACAGATCTTTCTTTAGCTCTTCAACAATCTACCTTGCCAGGTTTTTCGTTCTATCCGTTCTATGTCGCGACCATCTTATTGAAATAGTTATGTTGCGACATGAAACAGATAATGTCGTAACCAGTGTTTCTATCAGCTTCTTCAATTTGTGTCGCGACCCAGTTTTTAATGTCACGGCGACATTTCTATTGGTTCTTGTTGCAACAATGTTTCTTGTATTGTCAGCATTTCTATCTAGACCCGAGAAACTACATCCGCGGCAAACAGTATTATGCGCCCGCCTTTGAATTCTTGTTGTAGCTTCATTTTGATCTTGTGACACAGCCTCTTGGTGTTGTCGATGTTTTCTATCGCAACCTAGTTTTTATGTCGCAACATGACTTTTCTGTATTCAGCTTCTCTTTGTGTCACGACCTAGTTTGTTATGTCGCGACAAGACTTTTTTGTATTCTACTTATATTTTTGTCATGACCCAGTTTGTTATATCGCCACAAGGTTTAGTCCTGATACCAGCTTTACAGCTTGGTATCAGAGCTTAGGTTCACGAGTACCTAGGGCTTGGGGGACTTAGGCTTAGGCCATGGTCTTAGAGTGTAGAGCTTAGGTATACGAATACCTAGGGCTTGAGGGAATTGGGCTTAGGCCATGTCATTAAGGTTTAAGAACATCACGACAGCTTAGTATAGCTCGATGTTAGGGTTTAGGTAGGTGATTGCCTGGGAAGTCACTTGGACGAGGTAGAACCTTTGCATGCATTGTGTTTTATGTGTGAATGGTGTGCATAACATGAGTTGTTGTGTATGAATTGTGTGTGGTATGTTGTGTGATTGTGTAATTAGTGAATAGCACATAGGAAAAAAAACGATGTGAAGAAATTTTTAAAGTTTCTGATGTGTAAAAGCGGAAAAAAAATAAAGTAAAATAAATTTTGATAAATTTATTTAGTTTCTTTAGAAAATGAAAAAAAAAAAAAAATATATATATATATATATATATATATATATATATATATATATATATATATATATATATATATATATATATATATATATATGAAAAATATTGAAAAATAAAAATAAAAAGTAAAGCGTTGAAGAAGCATGGAATGAGCTCTTTTATCTAGTCACGTCTGATGGATGTATCGTGACACGAGGGTTAAGGAGGTTGGGTTGGGCGTCTGGCGGAGGCCGCGATGCAGTGGCGTACGCAATGCGATACTACGATGCGGCCCGGGATCGACCTCGCGATATTCTTGGCTGCTTGGCGTGGGCGTTCCCGAGCCTTCGGCGGCGCATGGCTTGTCCCGAGGAGAAGCCAGCGATACAAAGTTATTATGGTGGGCGACCTTGTGGGTCGGTCGGCGGCGAGTTGTGCGTATGTTGTATCGCGGACAAGCGCGACCGCGGTCGCGAGGGGCGCCACGTGCAGCGTTGGAGGCTCGCGACACAGCGCCCTACTCAACAATACGGTGTGCGATAAGGAGACACAGGGCCACGATACGGTCGCCTAGGCCTGCGACATAGCCGACCAGGCCTGACCTGGTCGGCCACAAGCCGCGTCACGACGGTAAGGCCACGAGCATGGGCGCGATACCTGGCCAGGCTGGGCGTAGTGCATGCGGCTGTCTTGTATGAGCTAGGCCGAGTGTGCACTAGTACTTTTGAGCCAGTTTTGACTCGATTAATACGATTATAGAGTCACTATTTGAAGTCTTGTTCATGAGCAACATTCACAAGGTTTTAAAATAAAATAAATTCAAATCAAATCAAATGAAATAAAATCTTTTAAAATGAAATTTTCTAAAATAAAATTTTTTAGAAAAAAAAAATTGGTTTTGTTTTGTTGAATATGATTTAAAATATGAACTTATTATGCTTCATTACACAGCAGATGCATGGACGTGTGTATGAAATGAAATATTTTCGGTATATGGAGTAGTGTCTCGGGGGTTATGTTTACACCTTAGAATCTAACATCATTTAATGATAGAGTTAGGCTTGGAGGTTGAGACCTTGGAGACACTTGTATATGAGTTCTCACACAGGGATTAAAGTGAGGATAAGTTGATATGTCGTGGTTGTGAGTTGGGAGTCCTGGGGTTCTACTCACGATTGGACACAGTGCTGGACATGTATATCGAAGTTCGACGTCATCCACAGGGGATGGATTGGTGGCGATACCAGGGTCGTTATCAATTGTGGCGTGGGAGGTTCTAGCTACCCATGAGACGATTACTCGTGTTATGTTCGAGACAAAACTTGATATTTTGCCCCAGACGATGTGAGTCAGTGTCGGGGATAGTTATTGGGTTAGGCTATGACCTTACCTAGAAGAACCAGTGAGGCCAGAACTTAGATCTACCTGGTAGTTTTGCGAGTACGAGGATGTTTTTCGGGATGAGATGCAAGGTTGCCTCATGAAGGTTGTAGATTTGATATCGAGTTACACCTAATTGCTTCGCCCATCTCTATGACTCATAGGATGGCACAGTTAAGTTCACGAGACTTCGAGTCCAAGCTCACAGGGAGCTATTGGACAAGGGGTTCATTAGATCGAAGCACTTCACCATGGGCGCTCGGTTATTGCGAAGAAGAAGGACAAGACCCTTCGTACGTGATTATAAATGATTGAACGGAGTTTACAATCAGAATCGATACCCATTCTTTGAGGATTGATGATTTGTTTGACCGATTGAAGGAGCGCGATGCCTTTCTAAGATAGACCTTCGCACTAGTTACCGCTGAAATTTGAGGGTTAGGGAAGCGGATATCCACAAGATAGCGTTTAGGGCCAGCGTTATGGGCACTTTGAGTTCTGAGTGATGCCCTTTGGATTGTGAATCTTCGGCGCATTCATGGACCTCATGCATAAGATTATTCCCGACCTATACTCTAGATCGGAGTTTAGCCGTAGTCGCCGTGGATGACATTTTGATCTCCGGTCGGTAGGTGCACTTGATTATCACTTGAGGATCGTTTCTGATTCTTGAGAGATCATCGGCTATATACTAAAAGTTAAGTAAGTGCGAGTTTTGAAAAACTATTGAGGTAAAGATTTTTGGGACACGTGGTGTTAGCATCAGGCGTGTCAGTGGACGAAGAAAGTCGAAATTGTGATGAGTTGGGAGAGGCCGAAGTCGATCTTGGTACACATAGTTTCTTAGAGATTAGTTGGGTAATGGGAGATTCTGTGAGGATTTCTCGATTAAGCGGCACCTATGACTAGATTGACCGGAAGGAGGTGAAATTTGATTAGGATGGCCGTCTGAGGAGCGTTCAGAGTTGAAGGACACTTGCCCCAGCTCCTATCTTGATAGTCCGAGACGGGACGAGAATTTTCCTGATGTATTGTGATGCCTCGAGGCGGGATGGGATGTGTTTTGATGCGATCAGGGAGGTAGTGGCTTATGGTTCTGTCGGTTCAGAGGAATCATGGCCCGAATTACTACATGGGTTAGCGACCGTGATCTTCGCCTTGAAGATTTAAGGCATGTATTTATATGGCGAATTTTGAGGTGTACTCGGACCACAAAAGTCGAGTATATTTTCAAGCATGTGGACCTGTGAGGCAATGCAAATGGATGGAGTTCCTAAAGGATTATGACTTCACTTTGCATTACCATCACAGTAAAGCGAATGTAATGGGCGATGCACTCGGTCGGAAGTCCGCGGGGGCATTTACTTTAGTATAACTTCGAGTGGCGGATGCTCGAGGCGTGGGACGGAGTTTGAACTAAAATCACATGGCGAGGCTCGGGTCGCGTTAGGGAGTTTAGTAGCTACCATCTGTTGGTAAAGTGATCAGTCGAGGGCGGGAACGCGAATAGTGTCCATCGAGGATCGAATCGTTCAGTCTCACGAGGTGACGAATTTGGGCGAATCCACGCGGATAAGTGGTCTTGATATAGAGGACGGGTAGTGGTTCCCAGGTTGGTAGATTTGAGAGATGATTCTCGAGGAGTTTCATTACTCGATTTTTGGTGCATCCAGGTGGCCTTTGAGTGTCTGAGATCTTGATGCGTCGATATTACTAGAGTGGAATAAAGAGAGCAGAGTAGGGACTTTGTTCGTGATGTCTCACGTGTCGGCGGGTTAAGTGAGCATCGGAAGCGTGAGCTGCTGGCCATTGGAAGTGTTGGTGGAAATGGGGCAACGATCGCGATGGATTTGTGACCCACTTTGCCACGGGCTACCGAGGACATGATGCGGTATGGGTGATAGTGGGCCAGGCTCACGAAGTCGGCACATTTTCTGGCGAAGTCGCGGATGACCTTCACATTGGAGGATTACAGGTTGTACATTAGAATGATCAGGCTTTCATGGGTATAAATATCATAGTGTGGGATAGGGACCAGGTTCTGGTGCACTTTTGGAAGAGTTTCCAAATTTGTGATATAGCGATTGACCATGGTGCAACCCACTTGCAGACCAGGATGGTGGTCGAGGAGAGGACTATCTGAGGTGTTAAGAGGACATCTTTGAGCATCGTCCACGGATCATAGTTAGGAAGAGCATTTTTGCAGTGGAGGTCACTTTCTGACAACGGTTGCTCGAGCTGATATACAGATGGCACCAGCATAAGGCATTGCCATGGGGAGGCCGTACGAGATCAAATATGTTGGACGAGAGGTGGAGAGAGCTCCGTCGGTCACGTCGATTAGAGACACCTCCGAGAAGGTGAGCTTGATACGATAACTGTAACACCCCGAAATATACCCCAGCAGTTTTCGGACTTGTTTAGGGTATATTATAAGCTAAATAGAAATTTTTGAGAAATAAAACGAGAGACCCGAAATGAATATTAGAGACAAGGGTAAAGTGGTCATTTACCACTTGAGGACATAAAAGGCATAAAAAAATAAGGTTATATGCAATTATGGAATTTGAGAAAAGATGAAACAGAAATTGGAATGAATGGAAGGAATTAAATGCAAAAATGAGAAAAAGAGTTTAAAAATGCAAATGCCAAACATGGCCTTAATTCAAAAAAATTGGAAAAGAAGGCAAATTGGCATAAGGTAAGCACTTTATGGCCTTATTACTAAAAGGCAAAATATCTTTTGGTCTACAAAAATAAAGGGAAGCTCAAGCGTAGAAAGAAGAAAAGAGGAAAAAGAGAAGAAGAAGAAAGAAAGAAAGAAGAGAGAAAGAAGAAGGGGAGATTTCAAGTATGGAACTATGTGTAGTATGGATACATGTTTTAGGTTGTATAGAAGCAACATGGAGATAAAGTTTCTTGTTTGGCATTTGATCTTTCTAGGGTTTTGTTAGGATTTCATCCTAACCCTAGATTTCTTGAAAATTGGGGTGGTAAAACCCTAAATGCTACAAGATGAGTATGGAATCCTCCCTTTAAGGTTGGATTCATGGTTTAATTGTAAAATAATGGAGTTTGGGTTAGAAAAAACCCTAACTAATCCTTGTGTTTGGTTTATTGTATGGAGTTATGACCCATAATGGGAGTATTTTGGGAGTAATTCATAGGTTTTGAAGAAAAGATATGTAATGAAAGAAAAGATGATTAAGTATAATAGAGGATTCTGAGATGAATTTGGAATTAGTTTTTGATGTGTATATAGAGTATTGAGTTTATTTGGGTAGCAAATATGGAAAAATGGGAGAAAAACCACCTTTTCTATAAATTTTGAGGGTGGTGCAGTCACAGAAGCAGTGGTACCGGTACCATAGAATATTCTGTCTGATGCAGATCTTGTGCAGGTACACTGACTCTTTCTGATTTTTGGTAGTGTTAAGTATTTGGCCATAACAGTGAATTCTTTATCCGATTTAGTGATTCAGATTTGCTGGTTAAACTAGGCGTCAGAAGAATAAAACACCACGAAATAGCTACCTTCCTAATTACGACTCTGTATGTGACAATTCCTCAAAGTGGGGCTATGTTCAAAATTCCAATTCTGCAGTTAGGTTTTAAACATAGAGTAGTCTGGTTGTTTTAGGACATATCTCTTGAGTATCGGTGCTCCGATTTGGGTGATTCTAGTTTGAGGAGAACCCTTAGCACCTTAGATTTAAAAGAGCGCCTTAGATTCGTCCCTGAAGAACCAGGTGTCAAATATGAAGTTAAGACTGTAACACCTGATTATACCTAGAGTTTTATAACATATTTTGGGTATAATAAACGTAAAAGGTAATGTTGTGGACAAATAAAGATTAAGTATAAATAGATATTGCATGGATTAGTGCAAATAATAAAGAGAAAGATTTGAGGCTATTGCAAAATAACATAAATTGATTTGCAAATAGTAGAAAGTTGAAGGACAGTAAAATAAAGAGGATAAAGATCAAATAAGGATAAGACCAAAAAATGCTCCTTATTTTGGTCTTGGAAAAGAGAGCAAATACGGACAAAGGAGAAAGAGAAGAAAGGTAGAAGAAGAAGAAGAAGATCAGTACGGATACATGTCTTGGGTTGTATCGTTGGAGTAGTTTGTAGGAAACTATGGGAATTATGGAAGTCTAGTTTTGGACTATAAAGTTTAGATACATAGTTGGGCTTATGTTTTTGAGTATATGGTTTAGGTTTAGAACTCCTAAACTCTGTTTCTTGTAGAGGTTGAGTTGAGGGAGAGCTACAAGGCTCCTATGTGTTTTGAGAGATTACAGTTTGTAAGTTGAACTAGAAAATTCCCACTATTGTCGATCATATACGTGTCAGGATCTTAGAGCGGGTTTTGGGTCAGAAATACAGGAATTCAGAAGTCGTCCTTCTAGTAAATTGCTTAGCCACATCTAATGAACTTGATGTTGGGCTTTCCTAATTTCTCGATTTGGACTATCTATGGAGCCAAGTTATGGTCCTTTACCGATATTAGTCCATTTAGGTCTGAGTAGTGTCAGTTAACCGAGGTGGTCCAATAACGGACCTTAGAACGAGTTTTTGAATGCCAAATAAAGCGAATTTGGCAGTAATTCCCTTCTGTGAGAGTGCCACATTAATAGACTTGATGTTGGAAGCTTTTGATTTCTAGGTCAAGATCTATGAATCAGTTGTAGTGTTCTTTTCTGCTGTGAGCGATCCGAAGGGGTGGTGGTGCGTCAGCGATTAGATCCAGCGATGGTCGTCAACGATGGTGGCGGCGGTGGTCGTCGGCGGTGGTGTCAAGCGATTACTCGCTCAGCGGCGCTCGTCAAGCGATTACGTCAGCGATCTTCATCGAAGCAGTCTTCGTCAGAAAGCGATTGCGCCGTCAAATAGTGCTGGTGGCGCCGATTTTCGTCGAAGCGATGCTGATGAAGCAGTCTTGTCAAAGCGATTGCTGCCGTCCGCCGATGCGACAATGACTGGTGAGGCCCGGGCTTGTCGCCCGGTCGCGACTCCGTCGGTCGGTCATTTCGTCGGCCCGACTACGCGCGACCGCCTCGACTTCGGAGTGCGTATCTCGCCGTTTGAACTCCGTTTGGGTGTTCTGCGAGGCTCACATCGAAGGCGTTGAATTCGAAGTCCGTCCGCCTTCGCGCAGGGAAGATATTGGATGTCGGACCGGGGTGCATGTGGGACCGGGCTCGTCACTTCAGTGCAGCTCGTCGATCCGAAATTCGACTCGTGGTATTGCGCGCGACCCTCCGACCCCGGTCCTTATCTCTGCCATTGACCAGTTGGGTGTTCTTGGACTGCATGCGGCGGTAGGTGAGAATCCATTCTATGCCTGAGGAGAATATTAGATGCACGGCCAGGGTGATAGATGAGCTCGTCCGCCCGGTCAACTGGTGATCAGGTCGGCTCGTGGTTACCTCGTATGACCTCCCAGGCTTCGGAAGGTCATGTCTGCTTCGTCCGAACTCAGGTCGGGTGTTCTTGAACTACATGGAAATCCCATTGAGTCAAAAGTCATTAATAGACAGCTTGATAAGATGGGCTTCCATTTAGCTCGAAGAAACCACGAAAAATAATGGTACTATAGTACCATAGTTTATTCATTTTTATTCATTCAACAGCGAATTCATAAATAGCGTAGCATACATAGTATCTTTAATTATGCATGTAATGAGACATGAAAAATGCAGAGATTATGAATAAATGAATTGTATTTATATATCCCATGAATCTAGAGATGGAAATAATTATTCGAGATACTAAGGATATATCTGAACATAAAATACATATTGATTGTCTGCTTAGAACCTGGTAGAGGGATAGATGGGCATACCAATTAGGAAAACCAAATTCTGCGGCATACAAGTTCGATATTGGCACAGTTTGGGCAGATGACATAGATCCAGTTTGGATCAGTGCCACAGAAAGGGTCACCCTGGCCTTCTCAGGCCCTCGTGGAATAGTCTTTATCTTGTCTGGTGATGATACTGCTCGGGTATAATATATTACAGCGCCCTTCGGGCCCTCATGGACCAGCTGTTTCCTCACAGGTGAATGTGCGCCCTCGGGCCTCATGGGCCAAGCTGTTTTATCTGAGTGAATATAGCATCTCCCGGGCCCTCTGGACCCTTTATTTTATCTGGTGAATGCGCGCCATGGGCCCTCCACTTGGATCCTCAAGTATTCCTGTATCACTTCTAAGGTTTATACGAATGAAACATAAAGTAATAGATATATGCAAAGGAAGTGTAGAGGAATACACAACATGATAGAAGCATAGCCTTGCTTTATGCGATGATAGTATCTGATTACAAGACAAAGTAAAAGTACAAGATTACATGAAAAGTATGGAAGATGATAGAAATGGCTGGATTGTGAAAGTATATATATATGAGAAATGATAAGAGTCTTTCGTGTTATATGTATTATATGGGTATAAAAGTGTGGTGAGCTCTTAATAAGTCATCATTCCCCTTAAGCGTAAATCTTGTACGAGTGTTCAATCGGGTGTAGGTCTGAGAAGAGAAATCGGAGGACGGGACAGTCCACATCAGCGTTAAGATACACATCAATAGGTGCTTGTTTGGAGAGACCTTTGGAGTCTCTTTTTGTATATGAAATTTTTGCTTAAACCTGATATGAAATATTGTAAATGTTGAACATTTCATATATGGAGCTTATATATATTTTGTAATCCCATTGCTCTGAATGTAATACAAGTTAATTGTTAACATTATATGATATACAAGTGTAAAGGTTATATTTTTTAAAAAAAAAAATGACCCTCATGGCTCTATCACAGGAGTTGGGCGATCACGGGTTCTGAGTAGTATCAGGCTTAGGTTTGGCGTTAAGAAAAAGCCTAGGTTTCGTCTTTCTGGGGAATAGAATATATGATAGAAAATTTGTGTGTAGTAATGTATTGGGCTGATGTGGATGTCCTTGTGTTTTTGTATAGATGGATGTCAAGGCTCTTGAGAGTGTGCTTGAGAAACGAGGTTATCGACTTAGAACCGCGGAAGTAATGTACTGTGGGCAGAAGCCTTCTTGAGATATCATGAAGACATGGCTCGGGTTTTAGATGGGTGTGCGCCTTTTAAAGCTCAAATAGACACGATAAGAAGACAGACGAGGAGGAATTCCATGGGTGAGGCATGGAAGAGTCGGAGAAAGCGAGTTAAGTTAGAAAAGTTAGAAGGGTATTAGAAGGGTTAGATGCCCTCGAGTGAGAGGAGCATCATGTGCGGTCTCAACTATTGGGGGTGAGCATATGATTGTAGTGGAAACTAATTGCTCGAGTCAAGTTGATCACGACATGGGTTCTTTGTCCAAGAGTTAAGGGCAAAGTATGTTACCGAGATGTATAGGGATTCCAGTGGAAGCGGTCTGACGTTGAGCGAAGGAACATCGGGGTGGCTAGATGAAAGAATTTGGTCGTCTTAGTAAGTATGCCGAATTGGTCCTCAGAACTATATGTTCGATCTGACGATTTGAGGATGGTTGCATGATTCCATCGAGATATTTAACATGACTTCTCTCAGCGAGTGGATTTTTGCTCCCGGTTGGTCAATGACAGCTGAAAGTTGAGGCCCAAGCGACAGCAAAGAAGATTTGAAAAGAAGAAGTTTTCTAGAGGGCTTAGTCCTCCTGGGAAGAGCTAGAGACCTCCGGCTCGTGGAGATATGGTTCCGCTACGAGGGAGTGAAGGCAAGGTCTAATGTAACCGCGTAGTACGGGTAGAAGGTGCCCCCAGGTTGGACGGGAGAAATTCGAATGCCCTCATTACCATAAAAGGCATTTGGGGTTTGCGGGATATTGCGAGGAGGTGTTTCGGTGTGGAAGCCTTGAGCATTTGAAAGCACAGTGTCCCCGAGAGTTAGGGGATAATAGAAGCCAACAAGGAAGTGGCAGAGGAAGATCTGCGGCACCACTTCCGACTCGTGATCGTGGTAGGGGTCGTAGTAGCCCATCTCAGCATAGAGGACGAGGAGGCATAGTTTCGGAGACAGTAGATCGTCCTATGCCTCGCACCAGCCTTTTGGTATATGTTATGAAGCTCGTGAGGATCAGAATGCTCTGAGGTCATGGCTAGTATATTTACTTTATATGATATAGAGATGTACGTGTTTATCTTGGATCTACTCATTCATGTGCTTGTGCATGGAGCATGTATTTGACAAGAAAGTACCAGCAAAGAGAATTAGCATATGACATGCATGTAACTAGTCCGTTGGGCTAGCGTTAGTGTGAATGTGTATCAGAAATTGCCCCATTGTTATCTGAAACCAAAGGGAGTTTCGCTGATTTGATAACCTTACCCTTAAAGTTGGCTTGATTCTAGGAATGGGTTGGTTGTCTAAGCAGAGCTATCGTTGATTGGACAAAGATAGTAGTGTTGAGATGCTCGACCCAGTGAGGTAATAGTCTGAGGCATTGGATCCAAGTGTAATGTCTAATGTCATCTCTCCACTATACGAAGCTAGAGTGCAAGGAAAGGATGTGAGGCATTCTTGGCTTTGATACTTGACTCAAGAGGTCGAGTTGATGTAGAAAGATCGATAGTAAGGGATTTCGAAGTATTCACTGAAGGATTACAGTGTTCCACATAAGAAGTGGACTTAGCCATAGAAATTGTACCGAGAACGATCCGCATGTCAAGGGCCTTGCGTCTGAGATGGATTCAAACGAATTTGAAGAAGTTAAAGAGTCAATTGCGAAACTTTTAGATAAAGTTTGTCGGAGCTGGTGTGTCCCCTTGGGGTGCACATTTTATTTGAAAAAAGAAAGATGGCACTCTGAATGTGCATGATTATCAAACGGATCAATAAGGTGACAGTGAAAAGCAGTACCCATTCAGAAATTGAAGATCTTTTTGATGTGGTTGAAAAGGAGCGGGTGTCTTTTTTCGAAGATGAACTGCGATCGAGTATTATCGGTTAGGGTAAAGGAAGGATATGCAAGAAGACAGCATTTAAGAACTTGATATGGTCATTATGAGGTTTTGGTCATACCATTTGGGTTGGCTAAAATGCCGCCGGCATTCATGGATTTGATTAATAGGGTCTTAGACCACATGTGGATCAAATTTGTTGTAGTTTTTATTGATGACATCCTGGTGTATTCTAAGGATGCACAGGAACATGAACAGCACCTGAGAATAGTCTTGGAGGCTTTAAGAGAAAAGAAGTTATATGCTAAGCTCAACAAATGTGATTTTTGGCTAAAGGAAGTCCTCATTCTAGGCCATGTGTGTCTCTTGAGGTATAAAAGTTGATCTGCTAAGATTAGCAGAGTTGTGAATTGGAAATCACCTCAAAATGTAACCGAGGTGAGAAGTTTTCTGGGCTTAGTAGGTTATTATAGAAGATTTGTGAGAGGCTTTTCGGTCATAGCTATAAAGCTCACGAGATTACTCGAAAGGAATAAAGTTTGAGTGGGCGAGACAAATGTCGAATAGTTTTTGAGCAGTTGAAAGGGATGTTGGTTGGAAGCACCGGTATTAGCCTTGACCTACTCGGGAAAAGAGTATGCCTTGTATAGTGATACTTGGGCATTGGTTTGAGATGCGTGTTAATCTGAGATGGGAAAGTAGTGGCTTATGCGTCAGGGCAGGTTGAAGCCACGTGAACAAAATATCCCGCTCGTGACGCTAGAGTTAGGCTGCGGTAGTGTTTGCTTTAAAAATATGTGACACTACTTATACGGGGAAAGTGTAGAATTTACACCGATCATAGAGTCTCGAGTACTTGTTAACATGAAAGGATTAAATTTGAGACAAGCGAAGTGGTCAGTTATTAAAGGATTGTAATTTGCATCATAGATTACCATCTAGGAAAGGCTAATATAATGTAGATGCTTTAAGTAGAAGAGCGATGGTAGCAATATCCAACTACAGTATAGTGATTGGGAGACTAGGAGATGAGTGATGGGCTATGTTGGCTCGATTAGAAATGTGACCCGTTTAAAACAAATGATTATAGATCACGAAGAAAAATGATGAAGGGGATTCTGAGAGAAAAAGGATTTATAGATGGTTAGAGATGAGTGACAGACAGGGTTTTTAGAGAAAGAGGTGGAAGTTTGTATTTCCGAATAGATTATGTGCGGATGATAAGAGCTAAAGAAAAGTTGCTATTTGAAGAGGCTCATGTCACAGTGTTACCAATAAATCCTGGAGGGGAATAAGATGTACGGGACTTGAAGCAGTTTTATTGGTGGAAAGGAATGAAAAGAGATGTGGCGAATGTGTCCTAAGTGTTTGACGTGTCGGCAAGTCAAGCGCTAAACAGAATTACTGACGGGTTTGTTAAAATCCTTCCGATTCCTCGATGGAAGTGGGATATGATACCATGGATTTTATTGTCAGGTTTACCCCTCACAACAAAAACATGACTCACAATGCAGGTGATTATAGATAGACTCTGAAGTCGGCCCATTTTATACCGGTCGAGATTAATTTATTCTATGGATCGACTAGGCCGGGTTATATGTAGATGATTGTACGATTACGGGGTGTCTGTTTATGCAATTAATGTCGGATAAGAGATCAACGATTTACATATCTCAAGGTTACGGAAGAATTCTGATCAGCTTTAGGCACTTAAAGCTACAGATTTTAATCTGACATTCCATCCTGTGAAGCGGATGGACAATCGAGAGGGTGATTCAAGTGCTCGGTGTAGCGAGTTGTGTCATGGAATTTTCGGGAAGTTGGGATAGGTATATTCCATTGATAAATTTACTATAACAATAGTTTTCCAGTCAAGCATTGGTGGCACATATGAAGCTTTGTATGGCCGGAAATGTAGAACTCTGTGTGTTGGACAGAGATTGAATGAAGCGACTGATAGGTCAGGACAGTAAAGATCTAGGAAGAGGAGTACAAGTTATTCGGCGGAGAGTTAAAGGCGGCTGATGATCGGCCAAAGTCGGTATGCTAACTAAGAGGAGATATTGAATATAAAGTGGGAGCCAAGGAGTCTTTTTAAAGGTATCTGTGGAGGAAAATTCTTAGGTTTGGTCGGAAAGGCAAGTTGAGTCCAAAGGTTCATAGGGTATATGAGATTTTGGGCAGTATTGGCCATGGCTTATCGATTGGCACTCCCTCGGAGTTGTGGAAATTACGTGTTTCATGTGTCGATTTTAGATACCTCTCTGATGAGTCGAGACATACTACGGTCTGAGAAATACAAGTACAAGAAGATTTGTCATATGATAAGGAGCGAAGACCATTTTGGCTCGAGAGGTGAAGCAGTTCTTGAACAAACAAGTACCATTAGTGAAAGTTCTCTTGGAAACACCACGGTGAGAAGAAGAACACTTGGGAGCGAAGCAGTATGAGAGCTACCGATATCCATGACTCTTGAATCGGGTATGAATTTCGAGGACGAAATTCTTTTAAGGGAGAGTTGTAGCTTTAAATTATACCCTACTTAGGTTTATAACATGTTTGGGTATAATAAACGTAAAGGTATATTTATTCTAATAAAATAAAGATAAAAATAAAAGTAGGAATATGCATAAGTTAAATTACAAATAATAAAGAAGATTTGAGGCTATTGTAAAATAAATATAAACATCTAAATAGTAGAAGAGTTGAAGGACCAGAGTAAAATAAAAAGGGGATAAGATCAAATAAGGATAAGACCAAAAGAAATATCTTATTTTGGTCTTGGAGAAAGGGAGAGCAAATATGGACAAGAGAGAAGAGAGAAGAAAGGAAGAAGAAGAAGAAGAAGATCACAGGTACGGATACATGTCTTGGGTTGTATGGAATTTGAGTATAGTTTTGTATGGAAACTATGGGAGTATGGAGGTCTAGTTTTGGACTATAAAGTTTAGATACATGGTTAAGAACCCTCTATTTTGTGTATGGTTTGGGTTTGGGAACTCCTAAACTCATTTCTTGTAGGGTTGAGTTGAGGAGAGCTCTAAGGCTCCTAGATATGTGTTTTGAGAAGGGTCTAGTTGTAAGTTGAAACTAGAAAATTCCCTATTGTCGATCATATGCAGTATCCGGATCTTAGAACGGGTTTTTGGGTCAGAAATACAGGGAATTCAGAAGTGAGTCCTTCTAGTAATTGTAACCACATCAATGAACTTGATGTTAGGCTCGAATTTCGATTTGGACTGTGAGACCAAGTTATGGTCCTTTTACCGAGATCAGTCCATTTAGATCTGGTCGGGTCAGTTCTGCCAATTCGGGTCAACTAGCCGGACCTTAGAACGAGTTTTTGAATCATAAATAAAGCGAATTTGGCAGTAATTCCTTCTGTGAAATTGTAGCCACATCAATGAACTTGATTTTAGTTTTCTTTGAATTTCAATTCGACCTCTATAGACCAAGTTATGGTCTTTACTCCGAATACCAAAGGTGAGTGGTCACAACAGTGGGTCAGCCCAACGTTGGTCGCCCAACGTTGGTCGCCCAACGCTGGTCATCCAACGCTGGTCATCAAACAAGACTCGCCAAACAACTCGTCAAACAAGATCACAAACAAAGGTTTCGCCAAACGCGCTCGCCAAACAGTACTGGCCAAATGTTGGTTAGTCAAATGCTGCTCACAAACAGTGCTCGCCACTTCGCATACCTGTCACCGTCAAGATCGAGCTCGCCACTGCTGCGCCGTCACCCAGTCAGCTCGCCAAGATCGACCGCGCATGACCTCCAACTGGAAGGTCATATCTCCTTCGTTTGAACTCCGATTTGGTGTTCTTGGACTCTATGGAAAGCCCATTGAGTCAAGAATCCATCCATATGCCTGAGGAAGATATTAGATGTCAGACCGAGGTGTCAGACCGAGCTCGTCACTTCAGTGCAGCTCGTCAGTCCAGGTCAGCTCGTCAAGACTGACTGCGCATGACCTCCAACTTCGGAAGGTCATATCTCCTTCGTTTGAACTCCGGATTTATGTTCTTGACTCTATGGAAAGCCCATTGAGTTAAGAATCCATTCATATGCCTGAGGAGAATATTAGATGCCTGACCAAGGTGATAGGATGAGCCTGTCACTAGGTCAACCTTTGCCAATCCAGTCGCAAGACGTCAGATTTGCCTACGTATGACCTCCAACTTCGGAAGGTCATATCTCCTTCGTCCGAACTCCGATTCGGGTGTTCTTGGACTCTATGGAAAGCCCATTGAGTCAAGAATCCATTAATAGACAGCTTGATAAGATGGGAACTCATTTTAGCTCCAGAAAACACGAAAAACAGTAGGCACTATAAGTACCATAGTTATTCATTTTATAAATGCCTATTATGAATTCATAAATAGCTCGTAAGCATACATGGTAAGCATATTTAATTATGCATGTAATGAGACATGAAAAATGCAAAGTTATGAATAAATGATTGTATTTATATATCCCATATGAATACCGAATGGCAATAATTATTCGGGAATATGAGATATACACTGAACATAAAATACATATTGATTTGTCTCAAGAACCCGGTATGGATAGATGGGCATGCCTATTAGGGAAAAATAAGTCTCGCAGTGATAAGTTCTGATATTCCTACTGCTCGTCGATGACATAGATCCCGTTTGATCACGGTGGCCCCGGGAAGGGTCACCAGCTCCGGGGCCCTCATGGAATGAAACACTGCCTTGTACAAAATACGATACTCAGATAATATACAGCGCCTTCGGGCTCTCAACAATGGACCACTGTTTACTACGCTGAATATACGTCCGGTTCTCATGGACCAATGCTTTATACAAAGGAATATAGCACCCGGGCCCTCATGGACCATTGTTTCATAAAGGAATATAGCACCTTCGGTCGCCATGGGATTATAGTATTCATGTATCCACTCTAAGGCTTTTATGCATATGAAACATAAAAGAATATGACAGATATATGCAAAGGAAGTGTAGAGAATAAACGACATGATATGAGAAGCATAAAGACGCTATGCGATGATAGTATACGCTACAAGAACAAGAAGTAAAAGTACAAGAATGGCATGAAAAGTATATGGAAGATGATAAGAAATGAAACTGTTATGAAAAGTATATATATATATGAGAGAAATGATAAGAGTCTCAGAAATGTTATATGTGTTATATGCATTTGTATAAAAGTGTGGTGACTTTAATAGAAGTCATATTCTAATTAAGCGAAAGCTTAAAGACGGTGTTCAATCCGTAGAAAAGGTGAAGAGGAAATCGAGACAGACAATCCACATCACACCAAAGGCCACACATCAATAGGTGCCTACCGGAAGATCTCTTTAGGTCTCTTTGTATATGAAATTTTGTAAGCTAATGTAAATATTGTAAATGTTGAATATTTCATAAATGGAGCTTGTATATATATTTTGTAATCCGTGCCATGTAATGTAATACAAGTTAATTGTTTAAATATTATATGAATATGCAAGTGTAAAGGTTATAAGTTTTAAAAAAAAAAAATGACCCTCACTACACCCTATGCCGAGTCAGCGCTACAAGACTTCAAAATGAGTATTACAACCCGTCCCTAGTGTCATCTGGTGAACCGACTAGTTTGGCATGAAAATGCAAGAACTTTAGTTTGGATGATTCAATTGAAATGATTCCAATTTCTAAGTAAAGTAGATTCATAGAGGAACAAGAATACATGAATGAGGTGTGAATACATAGGTATCCTACCATACAAGTATATGAAATGTCGTATGCAACAGACATGAAATAAGAAAAATATAGGAAATGCAATATGTATAGATGTGTTTATGAACATGAAAACGAATTGAAACATGAACATGAACATGAAAGGTAATATGTCATGAACACAGAATGTGATTAAGATAGGTTATTAGTTTTGAAAGACATATGATCGTATGACTACCTAGGACCGAAGAACGAATTGAGCGGACTTCCAATTTTGAGTTTCAAGACTCTCATGGCTGCTACGACACTTCACAGGTGGCAGCACATTCCTCGATCGCTGGTTTCAAGACTCCGGTGCTACGGCATCACACGCCGGCGTGCATGTTCTGATAGGTGCTTCGACACTCCTACTGGTACTACAGCACTTCTGTTACGTGGGCAGGCACGTATCAGTTCAGTACTGTATTATACCTTCGAGTACTTATTGTGTTGCGTCCTACTCATTTCTTATGATTGGTCTAGGTAGTCAAACAATTATATGATAAGACTCTGAATAAAGAATAAGAGTTAAGAATGAATATGGTAAAGATCTGAATGTACTTACGGGTACGTCTGTATCTGTTCAATAGTACCTATGGGTACTTTTGTACAAGTAAAATCTCTGTAGTACCTACGGGTACTTCCGTATCCGCAAATAAGTATGTTCAGAATATAAGTATAAGTCCAAAGAGTACCTACAGGTACCGTATAATGAATCGTAGTACCTACGTACTTTGTACTGTTCTTGGTGATTTATAGTAAATCTGGCTGTGCACGTATCGCTCACAGCACCGTATTATACCTTCGAGTACTTATTGTGTTGCGTCCTACTCATTTCTTATGATCGTCTAGGTAGTCAAACAGCTTATAGCGATAAGACTCCAATAAAGAATAAGAGTTAAGAATGAATATGGTAAAGATCTGAATGTACTTACGGGTACGTCTGTATCTGTTCTATAGTACCTATGGGTACTTTTGTACAAGTAAAATCTCTGTAGTACCTACGAGTACTTCCGTATCCGTAAAATAAGTATAAGTTCTGTAATATAAGTATAAGTCCAATAGTACCTATGGATACCTCCGTATAATGAATCTGTGTAGTACCTACGGGTACTTTTGTACAAGAATAAGCTACGTATAAGATCTGAAGTACAAGAATATGCCCTAATACAAGTATAAGATCCGAATACAAGAATAAGTCTCAGAACACAAGTATAAGATCCGGCACAAGAATATGTCTCGTGATTACAAGTGTTAAGATCTGAATACAAGAATAAGTTCTGTAACACAAGTATAAGATCCGTAAGACAAGTATAAGCTCCGTAATACAAGTATAAGATCTGAAATACAAGAATAAGATTTGAAATACAAGAATAAGCTCTGTAATACAAGTATAAGATCCGTAAAACAAGGATATGCCCTGTAGTACAAGTGTAAGATACGAAGTACAAGTATAAGTTCTGTAGTACCTACGGGTACCTCTGTATCTGATTAAATTATGTAGTACCTACGGGTACCTCTGTATAAGTATAGGTCTCCAGAGTACCTACGGTACTCCAAACAAGTGTAATCTCCGTAGTATAAGTATAAGCCCTATGGTATAAGTATAAGCCTTGTAGTACCTAAGGGTACCTTTATATAAGCATAAGTTCTCAAACTCCCCACGGAGACTGAGATATATAAGTACCAAGTACGTGTATAAGTATCTCCAGATAAGCATAAGCTCAGAACTCCACGGAGATCCGGAAGTATAAGATAGATAGAAGTATGAGTACGTGATAAGTACCTCCTTCTAAGTATATGTATAAGTTCAATACGTATACAAGGAATCGGAATAAGAATAAGTCTGTCATCAGTGTAAGATCTGATTAAGTATAAGTTGCTCTAAGTATAAGTTCAGTACCGTAGACGAGAGATCTGAATAAGCATAAGTTTGTTACAAGGATAATTATGTATGTAAATATGTTATATGAATTCCTGAAGATTTTGAGATCGGTTTCTGTTATATGTTATTATGATTCAGTATAAATGCATGTGTATCAATATAAGTTATAAGATATGTTTCCCAATTGCCGCAGTGTTTAGCACTCCGGTTTTTAATCCGTAGGTACAGGAGAAGACGTCCTAAAACTTCCGTGATACCGAGCCAACACACCAGTAAAGGGTCTACCAAGCATGTAGGTTCCGCGCTTCCGATTTGTAAATGTAAAAGTACGCTTTGTATATGTAAATGGACTCGCATATGTGTATAGATTTTGACGGACACCACTCCTGGTAGTTCTTTGCATATATAATGATTTTTGTTATTACAGAAATTGTTTGTATACCCAATGTACAAGTTCAGCTTCGAAAAAAACAAGCAAAGAGAGTCCTGAAGATATATTCTCGCGCCTCGAACTCCTGCCTCTGTGATCCGACATCTACAGACTAGGACCTGGGTGTGATCAACGTCTTCACCCGGGCCGTGAGCTCCTAAGAGCTATGCTAATGTACGACGTCTAATTCTAGAGTTTGAGGTTGGAGATCATTTCTTCAAGGTGATGCCTAAGAGAGGAGTGGTCGCCTGGGTAAGCAAGGAAGCTATCGAGGTTTATCAGCCCTTCGATACTCGAGAGGTAGGTACAAGAGCGCATCACTGGGCTTTTACCACCCAGCATGTCAGGTGTCCACGAGGTATTTCACGTCTCCATGCTCCGGAGGTACACCCGCATACGCCATGTAGTGGATCAAGAGATCGAGTTGACACCTGACCGGACCTTTCGAGGAGGGACCGTGCATTATGGATACCGATCGTTTCGGCAACGCAAGACCGTGAGGCCAGTGAGAGTGATATGGCAGCACCGTGGAGTAGAGGAGTCAACGTGGGAGCACGAGGACACGATGCGGGCCACCTATCCATTCTTGTTTAGGGATGAAGGCACGTATTTAGCCAGTTAATACTAAATGACTAGCTTTCATATGCATGGTATAGCGCACGTTGAATATGCATGATTTGTCAGGATTGTCCATAATTTCGTGACTAAATTCTTTAAGAAGGAGAATGTAAAACCCGAGAAATTCCAATTTTTGGAAAAGTGGTAAAATGGTCATTTCAGAAAATCCAAAATTTTTCTAGATCTCGATACGAAACGGACTTCACCATTGGAATCGCCTCGAATCTAGCTACCACGTCATTTCACACTCTGGGATGGGCCAATTTCACGTTTCAAGCCACCGAGCGCCGGTGTCAGAAACGGGTTTGAAAGACATGTGATGTGATAAAAGTCGCCCACTACATGTACTCATGTTACACATGTTGCATGACTAGAGAGATGATGAAATGAATGGTCGAGATTGTGCAAAGTGTCAAAATCAAGACCAAAGGGGACATAAGTGGAATTAATGGAAAGTTTAATGAGATAAGACAAAACTTAAATAGTTGTCTTCTCAAATGGAAAAGAGAAAACGTGAATGAGATGCAGTGAGTGGGGTTTGTGAGTTTTAGAGAGAGAAGGAGCTCCTTCTCTCTAGATTTGCTGTCGTTCGAACCTTCGGTTTTCGACGAAAGCAATAGTTAGAAAGTCGCTCTACATGGCGCCACGCATGACATCGATTTGGTGGAGTTCGACTAACCCGGCAAGAGGTAGGATCTTTCCTACTTGCGATTCTTTGCCAAGAGCCGCAATGGTTATGAATGTCTGAGGGCTTGTTTTAATCAGAACGGCCTCAAAAGCTACACAACAGAACCGAAAGTGGAGAAAATTCTATTTAGGCGTCAGAATGTCACCCTGAGGTTTCACTGTTCATGTGAATAGTGATGTGAATTTTTGGTGTGATTTTATGATGTTGAGTGATTCAAAATGAATTGTTTGTGTTTGTCAATTAGCCCATGTGAGCTAATTTTGGTGTTATTGGTTGTGAATTTGTATATCATGATTTATGTAAATTAATTATGTTAATATATATGCATGTGAATATATTAGCATGAGTTTGTTAGAATTGGCATCATGCATTCCATATGTAATGGGGCACTCTAGAATATTAGGAGTGACTGCATGACATGAAATTGAAAGAAAAACAAAAATGTTTGTGAAAGGAATTTCAAGGAAGATTTTCCGAAGAATTGCCTTGGAGGATTGTCAGTGATTCATGCCGGAGCGAGACTGGCGGGCATTTTCGAAGAAATATCCGACCAATTAAGCACAGGAGGGTAGTCAATGTATTTACGAAATTCGGTAGTGAGTTTTCGAGAACAAAAAGCTTTTGTTTTGAAAATTTGATATTTTTACTCGCATTCGGCTTAGACATATGTAAGGGAGTCAGTGAGGATTCGGGACATGGGATTGGTCATGTAGACATTCGAGTAGGTTCATGAAATTGCTTGAATGTGATTGTTTGCCATGCATGTGCACTTAAGTGGGGAGTAACCCATGTAGGAAATTATCCTCTTTGGGCTTTGCCTGCACAGCTCGAGGATCACTAATTTCAGGTACGGGTGTGCACGAGGACGGAGCTCACTAGAGGCCGCGTTTAGAAGAAAGCGAGATTGTGGCATTGGTATTGATTTTGTATAACATGTATTAGAATTGTAAATTTTAATATATGTTGAATTAAATGTCATAAAACTTTTGAACCATGTAATATATTTGGATTTGGAATATATATTTTGTAGTATTGATCACGGGGGCCCAAGTGGCCATTATTTTACTCGCATGTGGACCACAATAATGGTCATTGTAAACTTATTGGGACGGTTATGTACCTTAGGTAAAGCTCCCCGTACAAAGGAGACTATGCCTGATTTTCGGGAGTGGTGTCGGGTTACCCGACATTCACGAATATTCTGCGAGTTGTCAAGCGGTTTTGTTTTGGGGCGTCACAGAAGAATTGCTAACGAGGTTTCAGCATTCCGTGAATAGTAGCGTGATTTTGGTGCAAATTTTTATGATGTTGAGTGATTCAAAATGAATTGCTTGTGTTTGTTAATTAGCCCATGTGAACTTATTTTGGTGTTATTGATTGTGAATTTGAATAACATGATTTATATGGATTAATTATGTTAGTATATCGTCATTTTATATATTAGCATGGGTTTGTTGGGATTGGCATCATGCATTCCATATCATAACTGGAGCCTTAGATTATTAGGGTAGTCGTAGCGTAGAAGTGAAAGAAAAGCGAAAGGTTTGTGAAAGGAATTTCAACAAAGATTTTCGAAAAATTTCATGGAGAGTCGTCCAACGAGATCACTTCGGATGAGGACCATAGCGCATTTGGAGATTTATCCGACAATTCGCCTCGGAGGAGTAGTCCAATATATTTATCGAATCTCGGTAGTAAGTTTTCGATAACAAAAAACTTTTGTTTTGAAAATTGGATATTTTATTTTTTTAAAAAAAATATTTTTTTAGCATTTTAGTTGAAAACAAAGCATCATTTACCTAAGGTTAAAGGATAAGAAAAGTAAACATGACAAGAAAATGTTATCAAATAAATAGCAGCACTATTATGCAAATAAAAGAAGACGAAAAAGATGATAAAGATGCTTAAAATGATCTATCAAACAAGCAAAATATTAAAAATGGTGGATAAAAGAAGATGAATGATTTATTAAAGATAAAATAACTAGCAGATAAAAATTGTTAAGATATTAAGAAATGGTTTTTAGGATAAGATATATATATATATATATATATATATATATATATATATATGCTATATATATATATATATATACTTCAGGATAATATAAATTAATAATCAAAGATGTTAAGGGAAAAAAACATTTAGCTGATTTTTGGTGCTTAACTGGCTTTTCTTTTCCTAAAGTGGATGTACTATTTCAATTTTTTTTTTTGTTCAGAATTTGTATGCCATATTTGTTCCCAGACATTTTCAGTGAACTGGAATGTGCATTTTCCCTAAAATATATCCACAAATAAAATGTGGTCAACATTTGCAGGAACAAGCAGCAAAGGAAGCAGCTGCAGCAGCTGTTAAGAAGGCCTATGAGGCCAGTTTTAAGGATGATCCAGAGGGCTTGAAAGCTGCGCAGGAACTTGCTGCAGCTACTGCAGCAGCTGTGGCAAAATCAAGAAAGGTAATTAGTCTGATTATATCATCTGTGGATGCTACTTTATATGTCTATAATGGAAGTAGCCCTTGACTGCACGGAATCACGTTCTGCTTGTCTTAACCATTTTATTCAATGTATTAGTCAAATGACATGATTCTGAATTGTTACGATGAACGACGTGTGTGTGTGTTCTATCTTAACCTCAGTCTATTTATTAATGTCAAAGATGGGAAATTTAATTATGCTAATTTGTACAAATATGAAATATGAACTAGATTTTGCAACTTTAGCATAGCTCCAGGAACAAATCTAGCCTTTTTACTATTTGGTGATGTAATTCAATAATATAATGTGCACTTGGGTGTGTTGGATATGAATCCTAAGATGCATACATGAGGTAGGGATAGGTCTCTTTTCTCCTGTTTCCATGGAGATATCATTTTTAGGATATGCTTTAGTTTGTGTAGAACATGGCATATAGCCTTCACTTGTAAAGTTGAATATGCTGGCGTGTTAATGCCTTGTTTTATTTGCTCAATAGTCGGGATTCGCAACTCTTACTGGGTTCATGTGCAAGCAACCATCAAAAAGTAAAAAAAAAATGGTTTTGTGTGCAAGTAATAAAGTTGGTCTAACCTTCACTCTTTCGAATTATTCAAACCCTTGAAATCCTGGGAATTTTGGACCTTCTTCTTGCTATCATGACCTTTATTTGCTGTGAATAGAAATGTTGTTTGAAGAATTATTAGGATTAACAGAGGATATGCCATTTCGGCTTCTATATTAAGCTGCTGTTATTTGCAGTAAAAGATGTCAGATTGTTAAATGATGTTTCTTCTGGGTTGTGGAATTGTACAGTGATCATTCTTACAATTCCTTCAGTATTCATGGACATTATTTTCACTTTCATCATGTTAGACTAGTTTAGCAAAGTTACTTATAGGTTCAGACTAGTGCTAGAAATCGTTCTAGAAATTCCTCCAGAATATACCAAGATTATTTCACATTTTTTTGTTCGACTAGTAAAGAAATATGATCTAGATCAGAGTAGGGCTGAGATCCTTCTTGCAATTCCTTAGGAATGTGTGGATATTCTTCACTGGTGGGGATGTGGTTGGTTGTGTACATGTGTTTTTTCGGTGTTGGGATTGGTGTAAAATCTGATAGAAAAACTATGGCTCCTATGGCCCCACATAGACTAGGTCTGCACAAAATTGAGAAGTTGAGTGAGTAACTGGACATAGAAGAGCATGCATAAATGAACACACATATGTCCTCTCTCTCTCTCTCTCTCTCTCTCTCTCTCTCTCTCTCTCTCTCTCTCTCTCTCTCTCCTCTCTCTCTCTCTCTCTCTCTCTCTATATATATATATATATATATATATATATATATATATATATATATATATATATATATGTGTATTTGAAAAAGAATTTCCAAAGGATCCTCGATAGGAAATTTGTAGTTGCACCGATCAAGCAGAATGGTTTGTGAATGGCTGAATGCAGACACCAAGTAAACATTTTATTTATTTTTAGATGAAGGAAGACTACGAAACAGGACTATGACATAAACGATTAAAAACAGAATCACAATAATTCTCATAACTAATATTTGAAACATCTTTATGGAAATTTGACAACCAAAAACTTGAATCTAAAATACCAATACCTTTTTCAGCTAGAAAATCTGCAGTTCTATTTGCTTCTTTATAAACACGTCAGACATTCATAAATATTTAGACCCTGAGACAACTTCCAAATGTCCTCCATTAATAATAAAATATAACTAGGTATATTTATCCTATTATTATAGCATTCATAACATTTTTTTAAGTAATTAAATTTGATTCTTCCAAATATGGAAGGTATACAACAAAAGATCAAACACAGCCTGAGAAAGAATAGGACCAGAAACAAGGCAACAAAATACCATTTAGAACAAAGCTCCATGCTACACTACTAGCATGAACATGCACCACCACCAACACCTTGCCCTTTGTATCGCTGTCAGTTTCCCCCTCATTGTATAAACTCTAACCACCCTATCGACAGTGATATCGATTTCAAGGTGCATGATGTATACTAGCCGCCCAGCTCCTATGGTTGGCATAGCCTGCCTGCCTGGGTTATTGACTTTCTTTTTATGCAAGTAAATATATTGCTTATTGACATGGAATTTTCTTTGTGCTTAGAAGTTTTTCATGTGCTCAGTGGATCTTTATTTTTTGGGAAAGGCAGCAAACGTGCTGCATAAGCAAAAATGCAGTTTCCCGCTCAGACTGCTACCAGAAGCTGCACGCCAAATGCTAACTAAGAGGTATTGATGCTAAGTGGAAGTATGAACTCAAAAGTTAATCTCTACTGAACTACATACTAGGGCTGTTGGCAACTAAATGAATGGATTTGTGAAAGGTCCTGATCCAAGGATTGGGTCTGAACAATCCCTTGAACTAGAGTGAGCTGTTGATACCTGGCTCAGTGGTTAAGGGTTGGGGTGGGCATACAGAGGGGACCGGGTTCGAGTCCTAATTGGGACAAAGAATGAAAAAAAAAATTTTACCTATCAAAAAATAAATAAAAAAATCCTTGAACTAGAGTGGTAGTACAAATCTGTCATGTAGGAAAGACAGAATTTCAGCTAGTAATCTGGATCCATCAATAGTGTTGAAGTCATACATTTAAAACTTGCAATAAACTAGAAAATTAATTTTTCTAGGGAATTAGAACAGTGTTGCAAAATGAGATCTTGGTTTTGGGTGCAATCAAAAGGTAGCTGAGTGACTATATATATGTATGTCAGATACCGATAGGTGACCGGCCAGCTTGCAATTATAAGGTTTTAGCCTTGATTAACATCTTTTTAGGTGCATTTCATGACTTGTGCACTAAAAAATTAATTATTACTAAGAAAGTTGAAAGAATAAAGGAAAAGATTCACTCAGCTAATTCTTCTTCTCTAATATAATTATTACTAAGAAAGTTGAAAGAATAAAGGACATCAATGAAAAAATCCACAACTACAAGTAGAATAGAATATAATAATTGGTGAAACTGAAGAATGTAGGTATCTGACCATGGACGCCATTTCATTCTCTGCTCCGATATAACCTAGCTTTGATGCTTTTTCTTTTCCTACCTCACGTTATAGGCCAGCTTAACATTTTACATTTCTGTGTTGAAATACTGAACATAGAAAAATTTGTGACTAGCATGTGGTATTGCGCCGTATCTTGGTCCAACATGATATCCATGAACATATGCATATAAATTATACTATTTTGTTGGCGTAGAATCCTTCTAGCATGTTTATTGCTCCCGGTACTGATATATAATAATATGGTTTTTTTGGCAGAGACTTAGTTGGCGTTTGTTTTTTGAACATCTTTGGTGAATAGCTTTCGACATTTAAGCTATTTAATTTTTAAAATTTTTACGACTTATTGCTGAAATTTTTTTAAGAAGTTCTGAATAGAAAAAGTGAAAATATTTGAGCACTTACATTCGAGGAAAAGAATAATTCTTTAAAGCCAGAAAAACTGATACATTCTTGAAATGAAAAATAATTAGCAATATACACTACTATGGATGACAACGGGAGGGTTTGGGAAGAGAAGCGTCGTCCCTGCATTTCGTTATTTTGGTCTCGAGCTTGTCTCATTTAAAATTCGCGAGGATGGGGGGCGGAGATGGAGAAATTCCCCAAATTCACCCCGGATTTACATTTATTTTTGTTTTTTTATTTTTAATTTTAATTTTTTATATTTGCTTTTTATTTTTATTATGTTAAAATTAATATTTTCATAAAAATAAAAATATTATGAACATCTATGTGTTATTAAAAAACATTATAATAATATTATTATTTATATTAAAGTATAAAAAAATAAAATAATAAAGGTATTTTTAAATATAATCGTGGGAGCTTATTATTATTATTTTATATATATGGTTCATATTGCTTCATTGAGTTCGTTTATACCCGAAACAATTTATTTCTTTTGATTCACTTTATTTTAAATTAACTTGCGGCCGTTTCATTTTTCAAGATTTTCGTAAAAATCTTGTCTCTAGAGTTACTAACAACTTATCACTCAGAAAATCGGAAAAAATTTCGTTTGTCTTAGAATTCAACGAAACTTTTTATAGGTCACTAGATTTCACGAGGCAAAATTGCCAGCGTGTGATCCGTTTGATCGTATCCGAGATCTAGAAAGAATTTTATAAGCTTCCCTTATTAACATTTTACCATTTTTGAAAATTTCTAATTTTCTCAGGTTTTACAGAAAGTAACAATACCTGAACCCGTGTCGGATTTGAAAAAATAAACTCAAGCCCATTAAAAACCCGATTAAAATTAAATTAAACATGTGGCATTAAGAGCGAGACGGGACGGGAACCCAAAATAATATGTCTCGTTGTCATCCCTACTCTCTACCTAATGTTAAAAAACAAACAACTTAATACTTAATGCTATTAAGTGTTATTCAGCATTAAGCTCAAAAAAAGTTCTATTCAGCATTAAGTAAAAAAAACAAACACCACCTTAGTTCAAAGATTAACTATGATGTATTGGAGAAACTTTTTGATGACTCTGTAAGTTTTTTCTTCTTTGGATTTCAATTTTTGAAGTTGTACAGTTTCGGTTTTTCTTTCTTTTGGTATTACACAATTCTGTTAAAGTCGTCATAGAATTAACAACAGTCTTCTCGTTGAAGAGCGTAAAAATTTTCTGAGAATTCTCATCCATTGAATCATTTGATAGTTTCTACACCTACTGCTTATACTTAGAAACAAACATTTTAGTGCAAACTTACTGAACAGAATACTTTCTGATAACAAAATATAAAATCAAGTTCAATCTTGATGAGGGTGAGAATGGACAAAACCCTTGAACAAATGCTTAACAACTTGAATTAAAACACAATATGATTCTAAATCCTTCAAACCCAAGTTTGATGGAGCCAAATAGATCATGTGGTGGCCATGGTGAGAGAACTGAGATTTCATCCAGCAGCCAGGAGCCCTGAGAATTAGGACTTGTTTGGTTATGTTTTTGAGAATTGTTCTTGAGAACAATTTTAGCATAAGAACACCGTTTGGTGTTTTAAGCTGTATTATTCTCTAAATCTAGGACTTGTTTGGTTATTGTTTTTGAAAATTATTTTTGAGAACAGTTTTTGAAAACATAGAGAACACCAAGTGAGAGGATATAGAGAACAAGCCCTTCATTTTTCAAAAACGTGTTCACTAAAATAAAGATATTTCATTTTAGTGTTTTGCATTGTTTACGTGTTTTCATAACAAAAAATTAGAGACCCAAACGTTTCCTTGGTTCTTGTTTTTGAGAACAGAAAATCAGAAACAGGAACCAAATTAGCCCTTAGTCTTCAGAAATTTATTGAAGCATCAAAAGGCTACAGAGTATCTCCATTTTTAAATGCACTTGTATACATTCACTTGTTTTGACAAGAGCGAGAACACCATTTTGGTGTTTTTTGAAAACTATTATTGTTTTCTAAATCTAGGGCTTGTTTGGTTACTGTTTTTGAAAACACGGAGAACATTATTTTGGTGTTCTTCGAAAATTGTTCATGTTCTCGTCATTTAGTGTTTTTCAAAAAAAAAAAAATTGAGAACCCAAACTCTTTTTCCCTGTTTTCTTTCTTTTCCTTGTTTTTGGGAACAGAAAGTAGTTTTCAAAAACAAGAACCAAACAAGCTCTTAGTCTTCAGAAATTTATTGAAGCATCAAAAGGTTACAGCGTATCTCCATTTTTAACTGCACTTGTATGCATTCACAGGTTCCTTAAGAGAAGCCGAAGAAAAGTCGAACAGAATCAGAGACTGAGAATAATGACCAGAAAGCCCCCATTGGCAACAATAAGGTCGAACCAGAGGAAGATGACTTGGCACCAGAGGATGAACATAAGGAGGATGCTGGAGGACTGTATGACAATGATTTATACGCGGAAGGATATGATAATAACGACGATTATGGTGATGATGGATATGACTAATGAGACTATCCCCTCTTTCTCTCCCTCACAGTATCTTCTCCTGCTATCTTGGTAGGAGCTGAAAAGAAATGGGAAAGAGGATGGACAAAGAACTGGACTAAAATCGAGTTATCGGCCTATCATCATGCCATCGGTTATTTTGGTATGGGCTCATTCCTTTCCTGTAATCTTTTTCTGTTAAGTCTTTTTCTTTGAAATGTGATTTAAAGCAACGAAAATAATAGGGTTTTTGTTTATCCTAATGTATTGACAAATCTTCCTTTTCATTTTCCCCTTCATTTTTTTTTCATATGTTTTCTATAGTGAGGGTGTTGAGACACTACAGCTGAGCTGCTCTGGACTTTACTAACTGGATCTAATATGAATGATTTTGTTATTCACTCACTTTGTAACAATAGTTCCATTCAGCAATACAGTTATTCTCCTAAATAAAACCTAGGTTCCACTTCAAGTCTCTAAGTTAATGGGGTTTTGTTAGAGTTTAGGTGGAAGAATGAAATAGGCTAGTTTGGTTCGTTTTGAAAAGCGTTAAGTGAGAATGGTTGAAAAAACAAAGAATATCATTTTGGTGTTCTTTAAAAACTATTATTGTTATTTGAATTTAGTGTTTTTTGTGTTCTCTGTATTATTCAGAACAAAAAAAATTGGGAACCAAGCCCATTCTCCCTTGTTTTTGAGAATAGAAAACCGTTTTAAAAAACAGGAACCAAACATGTCTATTATATTTTTGAGAACCCCACAAGAACCCTTATGAATCACTTCTTGAACACAGCTAATGGGTCTCTATGCAATCCAATATTTTTTTACGTTTATAGACATTCAAAGTTTCTACATTGAACTTATTGTTGACATTGATTTCATAAACTTATTATAACCTCCAAGGGTAGCTATGGGATTTGGTACCTAGAGGTTACATGATTGAGTTCCTTTGGGAGCATTGGAGGGTTTATTCGGCCAATCACTCTAAGGTTTCGTCGAATTAATTGAATTACGCATAAGTTGATCCGAACATCCACGAACATCCACGTTTATAAAAAAAAAAAATCTTAATCATATATATAATGTTAAAGAAGATGATTGTACTTGGATATAGGGAAAGAGTTTTGGATTAAAATAGGGTTTTTCAAAAAAAAAAAATTACAAAATTAGTTTTAGTTTGAAAGTATTGCTCAAAGTAGTATTTTTAGGCCAGCATGACAGCGGCTTAACAAACCTTGATTTGCCGCTGTCATGGACAACGACTTCACCTTAATTTGCTACTGTCCATTGTCGCTTTAATAATCTGGTCAGTCTTCTTCCTCCCCCATTTCTCTCATTTGCTCTCTTGTGAGTATCCCGTTCCTTTGTCGGTGACCATTAGAGCTTGGAAATCAACTGTCTTTTGATCCATAATTTGTCTTATAGAACCCCATTCGACTCCAAAGTAGGTAACTCCATACAGAATGGGGTTCTAAAGGCTGAATTATAGAAACGAAGCCGGTTATTCAAGTTAAGCGATCATCAACAAAGAAACGGAGATACTCTAAGCAAATAGAGAAATGGGGAGGAAAGGCTGTTCAGGCTGGCTCAACATTCAATACTACTTATCCATGACAGCGGCAAATTAACTAAGGTGAAGTCGTTGTCCATGACAGCGGCAATTTAAGATTTGTATCCGACATGGCCTAGAAGCACTACTTTGGGCAATATTTTAAAACTAAAACTAATTTATCATTTAAAAAACCTATTTTAATCCAAACTCATAGAGGAGAAGGAGGAAGGAAGGAGGCCCCCTAAGAAGCTACAGAGTCGAGGGAATATCTGAGTAAGCATCCACAAGAGGAATAGAAGCAACAATCATGAACATGGGCACCCACCACTCTGCTGCAAACACATAAACATGCCATGACTCTATTTTTAATGATTCATAAAGCAAGAAATATATATATATATATATATATATATATATATATATATATATATATATATATAAATTCAGTGTACTGTAGCAATAATAATCAAGGTAGACAAAGATGATAAAAAGCTGAGGCACCAAACCAAGAATGATAGAAGCATACCATTACTCTTCTCTCTCTCTCTCTCTCTGTATGTTAGTTTCTTTGAAGTTTATGGATCTAACCCACTTTTAGAGGGCATTGTCCCACTAAATTCATTAGTGGGAATGCAGCTTTCAATAATGTGTGTTGTGTGTTGCCACTGCCATGTGTGTAGGAGTTGTCCCCTGCCAAACAATTTTCAACACAATAATTCTGCTCTTTCTTGAATTTCTGGTCTTTGTTTCTCAACACAATTGTGGGTTTCATTTTAGATTATAATATTTTATGGGAAAATGTGTATAAATGCCCAAAATGACGCTTAGCTATATGTCCAATCTCTGCTCCTTAATGTTTTTTTGGATCCAATCATATCCTTAATGTTTTCGTCGTGACACACTTATGTCCCTACTAATGATAAAATCCACAAATAAGCAAACGGGGGGCGTTGACATTATTGACATGACTCTTTTCATGTTCATTTTTAGGTAATATGGCATCTTTGCACGTGATTCATTAAACCCAAAAATTATTTTGATAAAAATGTCCTTATCCCTAACCTTCCTTAGTTGCCGTATTAGCTAAAAACACACATGTGAGTGGTGCCTCATCAGCAACGTTAACGTTTTGTTTGCCTATCTATGAATTTCGTCAATAACAGGAGCATAAGTATGTCATGGTAAAAATGTTAGGGGCATAGTTGGATCCCAAAAAAAGTTAAAGGATAGATTGGACATACAACCACACGTCAAAGACATTTATACACATTTTCCCAATATTTTATTGTACAAGATATTTTATGCTTCATATATATTTTTTGAAGGCTCATTCATTTCACATCCTGCAATTTCTAGAAAAATGTGTTTTTTTTTATGGCTAAATACTTTAGTTACAATGAAGTAAACTTTTACATTAGGACTCGAACCTGAGACCTCTCTCCTCCATATGTCATATATTTTTAAAACGTTGAGCGCTCTAGCACATGAATTAAACATAATGGATTTAAAATATGTTTTTAATTTATTATTTATAAAAATTTGAAATCCTCAAGAGGTGTTTTACAAGAGCTGTTTAGGTCAGGGTTGGTAAAAGCCAAGGCATAATAATACTTGGCCTTTGATTCCTTGAAAATGATAAGAAAAGGAAAAGGGATGTTTGAAAAATATATTTGGTAATCAGGTATTATGAAAGAATGTGAGAAAAAATTGAATAAAAAAAAAGAAAGAAATGTTAAAGGATTTTATTCACTTTCATAGCTAAATATAGAAATTTTTTTAAAAGAGAAGTACACTGCATAAATATAAAGAAAAACCCTTCCATAATAGAAGATTGTAGGTTTCTATTTTTTTAATTTCAAAATATTTCATTGATAGCTGAGTATATTGCGGAACTTGTTAGTTGTCATGAAGAGTTTTTATTTCAAAAACAACATATTCACATTAATTATGAGATTTTTACAATAATCAAATATAAAATATAACTTCTTCCCAACAGTTTTACACCCTTGCAGTCCTCTCCATGCCAATTTTCCTTATAAAATGAGTCAGCTATAATACCTAATGATTATCGAACATATAGATGAGATGCTTATGGTATCTTCTAATTTAATAAGAGGTCTTGAGTTCGAACCCTGAGAATATAGCTATATTATGTGGTAAATTTTTACTGTCATTGTGATCCATCCTGATTCAAATGAGGATTAGTCTGGATATGGTATGGCTTAAAGACACCTTCCATGTATGTACAAACTTGTTCAGGACACCTCATGACTTGATAAAAAAAACTATAATACCTAATGATAGTCAAGGTGTTATGGTATTTGGCTTAAATAAACAAAACCATCACTCTTTTTTGTGTGTAATTAACATCAATATTATAATTCAAATATTGTAATGATTGAACGCCCTTGTTTAATCTCACTTGAATAAATAAAAATGATAAAACTATTTAAAATATTATCATGAATACGAAGCATATTACAAAGAATATTATTTGAAGAATGAACAATCTTATAAATGATTACGATGCCAATAATACGAGCAAGACTCCAAAAGAGAGACCAAAGTATAAACAATACGATTAAGGTACAAACTTTAATAATGCATACTATACTTTTAATTATCTTAGTAAAATAGATTTATGAAATGGTAGGACTTATTTATTTTATTTTATTTTATTTTTAAACGTGGTTGCATTAAGAATCCACCATTGGAAACATGGTCAGCAACAACAAACAGTCTGCATTGTGGGAACATAACAGGTAAGAAAGTTGATGTTTTTCTTTTTAGGTACACGTACAACCTTGATAGTACCATTATATATATAAGAAGATTGCACCACTATATTATTATTAATATTATTAATATTATTATTATTATTATTATTATTATTCAAACTCAAATCTGGTCATGCATTGGTTGGTGGTGACATTTGTTAGCCTATGTTATATGTTTTATTATACTTGAACAACTTAGGCCCTGTTTAATAGGTAGAAATTTACATTTACGTATTCAAACTTTAAAGAAACAAGAAAAGCAGCGTTTAATTACGAAAAATAAGACGAAAACAAATTTTGAAAACAAAGAAAATGAATTCACTATTTTCAACATTTTATATATGAATCGAAACAGTAAAATTTGTTTTCCTTGTTTTCGAATTAAATTCAACCAAATTCAACCAAATAGGGTTGAAAATGAAAACATATTTTCAACCAAATTCAAGTACGAAACGTATTTTCTGAAAATGAAAATTAAAGATTAGAATACATTGAAAATTTTCATATTCTGAATTTTGGATAGAGTTGAAAATTTTCGTGAACTAAACGGGACCTTAGTCATCTAAGAATTGATGTTTATCAATTCATTTCGTCTATCTATCTATCTATTTATCTATTTATGCCTACTAGTTTGCTTTCAACTAGGGATCTAAGACTTGGCTTAGTACCTAAAGGAAAGAAGTCAAAATACCTAAATCTAATACAAAAAAAAACTGCTATAATATAATAATCACCTCCTTGGGCTGTGGTTAGCTAAAAAAAACCTAAAGTTCTTTACACGTACGTCAAAGTTGAGTAATAAGACTCAAAAATTAAATTTCAAAGTATGTGCTCAACATTAATTAACGTCAAAGTTGAGTAATAAGGCTCAAAAATTAAATTTCAAAGTATGTGCTCAATATTAATTAATTTAGAATAAATATTTTTATACAAAGTACATTATAATGCCCTCCTTTAATGCAAAACATGTGGTTTTATGAAGATGAATGGTGATAAAAGCCTATCTTAGTAGATATGACATTGGTAATATGATATCAAGTTTCTTATATTATTGATTCTAATTAATATATATACACATTTGTCCCTTAAGATTTTCCCATCAACCCTCTTCATGTATGGAAACTTGAAGTTTATCATGCTCTTGTTTAATTCAAATCCTTATATTTGATGTGTCATTATGCTAAGTCCTATACTTATGAACTCAAAATTGGCAAAAATTATGCTCTTATTAAATGTTCTCATTTTTCATAACCTACTCTTTCTTGATAGCTTTCATCTTATATGCAGTATATGCCGTCTCAGCAATATCAAAGTGGATACAATCAAATCTAGTGAATTTAATAATAGATGCATGTTGGCATTCTAGTCTTTCTTTTCCTTTCAAGGCCTATTCGGAAGAGAATCAATCCAATACTTTCGATCATGAATAATATTTCAATTGAACATGGACGCTCCTGCGGCTCACTTATGATGAACTCAAACTTTATCTGGTCGTTGTCCATGTTTTAAATTAATTTATTTTGTAATGGCAAATGCGTTCTCCATTATTTCCTCTGTCATTTTCATTGTCATCATGATTGTAATGACAAATGCTATTCAGTCTGTTCTCCACTACTCTCTCTGTCATTTTCATTATCATCATAATTGTAACGACAGATGCTATTAAGTCTGTTCTCCACTATTCTCCCTGTCATTTTCATTATGATCATCATAATCTCCACCACTATCTCTATTATTATCTCTCTTTAGTGTTTCTCTCTATAACTAATTAGAAGTAATAATACTATGCTTGATTTAATACTCTTGGATCAGTACTACCACCATGAGATTGTGTTGATGGTTGTACTGCCCATGAAATGAATTTGTTGTATCTTTGTTAATATTGTCACTTTAAACATCATTAGACACCACTCTTTCAACATTAAATTGGTACTTGAATAAAAAAATGTGAGGTAATAATAAGATTAGGATTCCCATTATTATCATCTAAGCATAAGGATCTAACTCATTAGAATAACTAGTTATCTCTTCTTTGGGTAAAATGTATACTATTAAAGAAATTTGTCTTTGCAACTCTATTATTTATGCGTTCATCTTATACCTTTGGTTTCAAGTTGTAATAAATAAAAACCAATTTTTCGAGCTTAGGATTAGAAAGACGGTTTTAACATTTAGTGAGGATTAAATCAAATTTATCGATTATCTTTATTATGTCATATTTATAACGTTTTTAACTTTTTCCAATATTCTTGACTAATCACACTTGCATATATATGTAAAATACAAAAATGATTAAACCAATAAAAAACATTATCATGAGTACAAAGCATTTACATATATTAATGAAATGATTAGAATGCAAATAATATGACCAAGACACCGAAAGAGTGACCAAAGTATGAATAATATGATTAAGGTACAAACTTCAATAATGCAAGACGGTTTTAACATTTAGTGAGGATTAAATCAAATTTATATTATCTTTATTATATCATATTTATAACGTTTTTAACTTTCCAATATTCTTATTTAATCACACTTGCATATATGTAAATACAAAAATGATTAAACCAATAAAAAACATTATCATGAGTACAAAGCATTTACATATATTAATGAAATGATTAGAATGCAAATAATATGACCAAGACACCGAAAGAGTGACCAAAGTATGAATAATATGATTAAGGTACAAACTTCAATAATGCATACCTATACTTTTAATTATCTTAATATATTACAACAATTTATGAAATGGTAGAGCTTATTTATCAATTAATTTTATTTTATTTTTAAATGTAGAATCACCAAAGTAGGAACATGGTCAGCAACAACAAACAGCCCGCATTGTGGGAACATTCGAGATAAGAACAAGATATAAAGTCTATGTTTTTCTTTTAGGTACCTGTACTACCTGTATATATATATATATATATATATATATATATTTAAGAAGATTTCATCACTATATTATTATCAAGACATGTCCTTAGTTGATAGCCTTAAGTTTGCATGCATTATTAGGATAGAAGAAACTTGTTAACTTCTACTTACTATATGTGTTTGAGCCCATACCAAAGGAAATTGTAATTTTGAATAAGTTTTTGTAACACAATCAAATTTACATTATTTCCAAAGTAAAGCAAGGTCTTAGCACCATTGAATTGCTTCTTGTCTTATGTTTTACAATGCTTCATTTATGAACATTTTGTTTTATTAATTTGTAAATCCGTCTTCTTTTTTATAAGATTATGTAAAGGTAAGTAGTTGATGATAAATTTCCTTGCATTAGATGGGACTACTACCTTCATTAGGTTCTTCGCACCTTTGCAAGTAACTAACCATCATTATATATAGGTGGTTATCTTTATGACTTGGATTGCTCGCATTTTATATGATATTCTATATTTTTCCAATGTTTTCAAATCTTTCATGAGTCAGACTATGTCTTCACTATAGATTCTTCTCATTAATGTGTTATCGCATACAATATTTTATCTTCTTCCAATATCTTTAAATATAATTAACGTGTTTCACTTGAAGTCTAATATTGTCACTATCTTCTAATAAAATCATTTCAAAAAAAATATAAATATAATGTATTTTAGTTTTTTTTTTATAAAATATTGAAATAGAATATATTATCACATTTACAATATTCTATCTTTTCCCAATGTTTTCAAATCTTGTCTGGGTAAGACTATGTCTTCACCTCATATTCTTCTCATTAATGCGCTATCGCAAACACGATATTTTATCTTCTTCCAATATCTTCAAATATAATTAATGTGTTTCACGTGGCGTCTAATATTGTCACTATCTTCTAGTAAGATTATTTCAAAAAAAATAAAAATAAAAATAATGTATTCCAGTTTTTATTTTTATTTTTATTTTTTATATAAAATATTGAAATAGAATATATTATAACATTTGCAATATTCTATCTTTTTCCAATGTTTTCAAATCTTGCCTGGGCGTCAGACTATGTCTTCACCTCAAATTCTTCTTATTAATGCGTTATTATTATTATTTTTTTATCAATAAACTTCACAAATATATAGATCAAAAGAGTACGAAGGAAGTATTCAAGGCAAAAGCCGAAAAAACAGCAAAAGCTAAGGACAAAAAACAACAAACAAAAACTTACCATCCCTTAATAATGATCAGAAGGAGTGGGAAATACAATCGATAAAGAGAGAGATCTAATCCGCAGCAGCGAGATACAAGCCCAAAAAAAAAGAGAGTTACAAAAGGAAGAGTTTATTCTATCTAAGGAAGAAGCCACATCCTCAAAAATGCATGATCTTGTTCCTCTCTTTCCAAATAACCCATAGCAAACACATCGAGACAACCTTTCAAAGCTTGGAATCCTTTTTACCAAGGGGCATGATACTTTATCTTATTCCAATATCTTCAAATATAATTAACGTGTTTCACGTGACGTCTAATATTGTCACTATCTTCTAGTAAGATTATTTAAAAAAAAAAGATAAAAATAATGTATTCTAGTTTTTTTTAATATAAAATATTGAAATAGAATATATTACAACATTTGCAATATTTTATCTTTTTCCAATGTTTTCAAATCTTGCTTAGGTCAGATTATGTCTTCACCTCGAGATTCTTCTCATTAATCTTTGTCTCGCAAAACACAATATTTATCTTCTTCAATATCTTCAAATATAATTAACGTGTTTCACGTGACGTCTATCATGTCACTATCTTCTAGTAAGATTAGATTATTTCAAGAAATATAAACATAATGTATTCTAGTTTTTAATTTTTATAAAATATTGAAATAGAATATATTATCACATTTGCAGTATTCTATCTTTTTCCAATGATTTCAAATATTGCCTGGGTTAGACTATGTCTTCAATGTAGATTCTTCTCATTAATGAGCTATCTAATACACAATATTTTATCTTCTTCCAATATCTTCAAATATTAGATTGAATTGACGTGTTTCACCTGAAGTCAATATTTTCAATATATTATAACAAGATTATTTAAAAAAATATGGGTATAATGTATTTTAGCCTTTTTGTAAAACATTGAAATAGAATATGTTATCATATTTGCAACATCTATCTTTTTCCAATGTTTTCAAATCTTGCTTGGGCCAAACCATGCCTTCATCACATATTCTTTTCATTAATGCGGTATCGCATACACAATATTTTATTTTCTTCCAATATCTTCAAATATTAGATTGAATTGACTTGTTTCACCTGAAGTCAATATTTTCAATATATTATAACAAGATTATCTAAAAAAATATGGGTATAATGTATTTTAGCCTTTTTGTAAAATATTGAAATAGAATATATATGTTATCAAGTTTGCAACATTCTATATATCTTTTTCCAATATTTTCAAATCTTATATGGGTCACAGATTATGTCTTCACCACGAATTCTTCTCATTAATGTACGATTGGCATACGCAATATTTTATATTCTCCCAATATCTTCAAATACTAGATTGAACTAACTTATTTCACATGAAGTCTAATATTGTCGATATCTTCTAACAAGATTATTTCAAAAAATTAAATATAAGTCTAATATTGAAGCATGCCAATATAAGCATCAAGGAACTTCAACAAAGCATTATACATTTGAAGAATATGATAATGAACTTCTAATCAATGTCTTGACGACATGTATAATTAAATTTGAACTTTGAAAAAAGAAATAATGGAGTGTGGGACTAAGGTCAAAACCAAAAACAAATGGGTACAAAGATGATTTTTGGCACGTAGCCATTTCTAATTGGGTGATGACTTTTTGCATGAAGTGTAATTTTCCCCAACTATAGGATGACCACCCACATCAAGAATTTAATTTCTATTGAAGATGCTTTGCTTAATTCATTGACTTTTGAGTGAATCAAAGGTGAAAACGCCCCTTGCTTTTTAGGGAAGTCATTATCAAATTCTAATGCTCTTAGATAATGATGATGATTCTTGAACAACCCACTTTGTTGGGGGGCTTCACACTTCCATTTCCATTAAATTGTCCTTTCATGGTGTCTATATACATATGTTATTTTATGGCTTCTTCTCATCTTCAATGCTCACACCAAAATTTGTCTCTCAAGATGCCTACAGCCATAACTAATATAACCAATTAATATTATGCTTTCATCCAAACAAGTCTTTGTCTTGGCCCTCTCTCACCTATAATGTTGTTTGTTGCCATGTATATACTTTTTTTAGTGAAATAAGTGTTCTTTTCTGTAGATTTATTGTCTTTTGTTATTGGTTGCCTTAGGTTCATTGTTCATTGATGCATTGAGCTTTTTGAGTTTTTTTTTGTTATGTTTTGTGAGTGCTTAGATTTAGTAATTTAGTGTTGTTTGACGTGACCCTTGAAATCAAAAGTTTTTTGTCTTTGAGTTATTAAAGGGTTTGGCAGTTATTTTTAAAGCCTTTGTGAAAATAGTTTTTTGAAAATAAAAATACTTGTCGTTTTGGTATTTAAGCTATTGTGCTCTGAATTTAGTATTTTTACATGTTTTTCAAAACAAAAGGAAAAGAAAAAACTTTTTTGTATTTTTCTTGTTCTCCTTATTTTTAACAAAACATGGTTTTAAAAAACTACAAAGGCCCTAAGTGTCACTATTAATTAATTTCTCACTTTGCAAAAGAAAACCTAATATGAAATGGAAATACTTATTAATAGTTAGAGAACCTTTTTTTATTTTTTAATTCATTTGTTTCTAGATTATTCTTTTAAATTTGTGACTTCGACTTTAGATTTTGATTCAAGTTAAGGTTTGGTAACTACTTTCTATTACAGTTTTCTATTTTTTCCAAACTATAAAAGCACATCCGATAACAAAATCTATTTTCCTTTTTCTATTTTAAAGAAAAAAACATGATATTTTCAGAAAACATCATCGAATTATTTTCTAATATTTTCACATATTTCTAAGGATTGTTTTAAAAATTAAAAAACAAAACATTGTAAGTAAAATTTGTTTTTAAGACATTTAAAACTATTAAAAATGAGTTACAGTTTAGATTTTCCAATACACTTTTTTGAATAAAATATTACAAAACAATTTTAAAAACTGTATTTAAAAACTACCTTAATTTGAATATAGTTATCAAGCAAACTCTAAATTTCATTTTGAAAAATAATTTATTTATTTTACTAGAAGTAGAACAACTTGGCCTAAGTCAACAAGTAATATGCAAATTTTGGTCGAACTTGACTTCGCAGTGCTGATGCTGTAGACATGGTATGCTGATTTAGAAGAAATTATGTCATTGTCCATTGTCTATAGCACATATGTTAAATGATGTGCACAAATTCTTTGGCTCCCTTTGAAGTTCGAAAAGTATTAAGAAAAGAAAATATAGAGAAAAATAAAGATGAAAAATAAAAGAAAATAAAATTTGGAAGAAAATAAAAAATAGGTTTAAACTTAATAAATTAATTATATATGTTTATTTAAACTCGTTATATTTGTTTCTCTCAATTACACAATGACTAAGAAACTAAAAAATATATGTAAATTTTGAAATTTTGGTTATATTTGAATTTAACATATTTTAAATAAATGAAACGTGAGAAAATAATTTTCGTAGGTCGTTTGAATTTTCTGACCCAGGGAAAATCTTTTAGGAAGGAAAAAAAATGGTAAGAAAATGATTTCTCATATTTAATTCGCATGTCGAAATATACAAGAAAATCAAATAAAATCGAAATTTCTGAGAAACTATATTCAAGTTTAAATCTATATTTTATTTTATAAATTTTATTTTATTTTACTTTTCTTTTATATTTTCCTCGTTGTTTAACTATTTTGTCTTTCAGTTATAAATGAAGTCTTAGTATTTTTTTTTTCTTTCCGCAAAACATTTCGTGTTCCAAATCGAAACCTTTAATTTTGGTCATGACCCCTTCATCTCAATGAGATATATCTTTAAATCTTATCCTCTTATTTCCCCACCAACTTACAAATAGGTTGCAAAAAGTCTATTAACTAGGTATGAGGTCAATTATAGATGGCTCCAATTGTAGTCTGTTTCTTATCTTAGGATAAACATTCACTTAGAATTATGAATAAAAGGAGATTATTTCTATATGCTAAGGTGGATAATGAAATCACTTTCACCTTTATTTATTTTTGACTTTAATATCTCTTTTTTGACTTCACTATCTCTTAATTTTTTCGTCTTTAAAGAGTATATTCCCAAATTATTGTTTCCATAATATTCATTCACATCTTTGAAAGGTACATTCTCAAATAGTTGTCTCCATATTCATTCATGAGGATTACACATCATTTATACTTTTCCTTGAAGCTATTGGGTGGCATAACATCCGCATGTTTCATATTATTTGTTGGAATTAGAAGAAAGATTAAGGTTGTGTTTGGTTATCGGAAAGTCTTAAGGAAAGAAAAAAATTGCTAAAGAAAATAATTTTCTCATAATAGTCTAATGAAATTTTTTTAAAGAAAATAAAACATGAATAAAATTACGTAAAAAATTAAAAAATATTAGAGATTTGATGATCTTTTCTGGCCGGGGCGGGGAGGTGGAGGCGTGTAGAAGTGTCGGTAGGACTGGTATTGTGTTTGGATGCGAGGCTCTTGGATTAATGCAGGGTGGAGTGGGATCTATTGCAGTGTCTATGATGCAGATGAAGTCTTACTATAAGCAGAAAAGGGGTCGGCGAGGGCTTTGCCAAATGTAGCTCCGATGCCGTCAGTTCTTGTGAGAGAAAAGAGGAGATGTAGATTCTTGGTATTGACATGCGAGATGAAGTGCCTTTCTTAGATGGGGTGGTCTTTTGTATTTATAGGTGTATATTATTCCCGATTTGAGGTAAGTAAGGATTAACCCGTTGATGGGATATTTGTGCCTTTATCGGATTTTGAAAGAGATATTGAGGAGTAGTTTATTGAAATTATCATATTCCTTGTGGTGAGATCGGGCTTGATTGCGGGATAATATATTGTGAATATTATCTGTTTTATTAATGGTTAATTAAAGATTTAGTTAGATTCGCGGGATAATAAGTTATAGGGATTATTCTACTTTCTTATTGTGAGGAAGTCAATCGATTTGCGGGATATGGGCTTTCTCAATTATCCATAACCGACCTTTGGGCGAATGGGTGGGCGCCGGCTTTAGAAGTGGAAGCTAGGAAACTTAGGTGCTTCATCACGATGCGCTTCTTCTTTGGAAGCGCGAGTGGAGCTCTTGAGCCATTTTCAAACCCCATCGATTTGCCCCCGACCATTAATGCACGGTGTGCGTGGGCAAAGGGGCTATATCGTTCTTGTATCAGGGTTTGATTTCCGTAATCGACTCGAGAACAGATTAATTAGGGTTTTGTCGTAGTCTTATGTACGTGATGACTTTTAGGTTCTCGCGCTCATTTCTTATTAAGTATCCTCTACGGCCCAGTTCATCTTAGTTCCGCCGATCCGGAAGCTTTTTCTTTGCTTTTTAGTGAACTCGGACTTCTCTTTCTCTTATTATTCCATCTGAACAACCCGTGTGGAGTCCTTTTCGCGATCACGCTTGAGATAGCTTTTGGACCCGGGACATATGTAGCCTTTTCCTTAATGCATATTCATTTTATCTACCACTTCGCCTCTTCTTGTGCTCTTCGCGATGTTACGCATGAATTAAATGGCACAAATTGAGGTCACAGGTTGAAGCGAGTTGAGCTCTTCAAGGCGGCCCATTGAGGCTCCATGGGGTGACCGCTGGTGAATTGGTCTCGATTGGGTGTGGCACGGATTAGTGGTTAGGCCCTTTGGTAGGGTGCTTGTGCTCGCGTCGGTGATTTACGAGTTGGGCGGTTCCTGGTGCATGGCACGTGGCCAGAATGATTGAGCTCGTCAAATCGAGCGGATGGTATCCGTTGACAGTCTTGCCTGAGCTGATATGATTCCTGGATTCCATGACTTGTTTTTGGCAGAGCTCGTCAAATTGAGCGGCTGACCTCTATTGATTGATTTGCATGAGTTGTATTGATTTCTTGACTACATGACTTGTTTTTGGTGGAGCTCGTCAATTGTGCCTAATCTCGATGGGTGACTTCTGCGTAAAGTTGTCTTGATTCATGCTTTGCATGACTTATTTTGATTGGAACCTTCGTCAACCCGAAGCGGTATCCTCCATTGGTTGACTTGCATGAGTTGTATTGACTCGCCAAGTACATACCATTGATTTTGATTTGAGGTCGTCAAAGCGAGTGGCTGGGTAGAGATCATCCTTGTGAGCTAAATGGGAGGAGGACACAAGTACGTGCGAGACAATTGAGTGGGAGCTCGTCCAAAGTGGGCCCCGATGGGAAGAGCTCGTCGGGTGAACGGAGTTGAGCGGGAGGCTCGTCCATGTGAGCCCGAGGAAGGGCTCGTCAAAGTGAATTGTTGAGTGGGGAGAGGCTCGTCCACATGTGAACTGGGGAAGAGGCTGGATTAAAGAGAGGCGGTGAGTGGGGCTCGTCCATGTGAGAGGGGCGGGGAAGGCTCGTCGAGAGTGGTGTTGAAGGGCTCGTCCGTATGTGGGCGGGGAGGAGCTCGTCGGAGTGGACATGGTTGAGTGGGGAGCTCGTCCATGTGAACTGAGGGAAGAGCTCGTCAAAGTGAATTGTTGGCAGGAGCTCGTCCATGTGAACTGAGGGGAGGAGCTCCTTAGAGTGAATAGTTGAGTAGAGCTCGTCCGTGTGAACTGAGGGAAGAGCTCGTCAAAGTGGTGTTAGCGGGCTGGGTCCATGTGAGATTAAGGGAAGAGCTCGTTAAAGGTGTTGGCGGAGCTAGATCCATATGGAGCCCGGGGAGGGCTCGTCGGGTAATTTGTTGTAGGCTTGTCAGGTGTGTGAATGGGGCTGGAATCCAGTAGAATTTGTTGGGAGAGCTCGTCGGGTGGGGCTGTTTAATAAAGTGCCGTCCGTATGAAATAATAGGGCTCGTCGAGTAAGAGCTGGTAGAAGCTCGTCGGGAAGACTGTTATGAGAGCTCGTCCGTGTAGATAATAAGAGCTCGTCAAGTAGAGTTGGGAGATCTCGTCGGGTGGTTGTTGTAAGAGTTCGTCCGTGAATGTGGGCTAGGTGATAGGTACGTTGGGAAGAGCACGATCAAGTGGTGTTGTAGAGCTCGTCTATGTAGATAATAGGCTCGTCAAGTAGAATTTGTTGGGAAGAGCTCGTCGGGTGGGCGGTAGGCTCGATCCATGTAAATGGCCAGGAGCTCGTCAGTAGAGTGTTAGGAAGAGCTCGTCGGGAAGGCTGTTGTAAGAGCTCGTCGGAGTGTAGATAATAGGGCTCGTCCAAGTAGGCTGTTGTTGGGAAGAGTTCGTCGGGTGGTATTGTAAGAGCTAGATCTGGATTAGATAATAGGAGCTCGTCAGTAGAATTTAGGAAGAGCTCGTCGGGTGTTTGTTGTAGGCTAAGTCCATGTAGATAATAGGAGCTCGTCAAGTAGAGCTGTTGGGAAGAGCTCGTCAAGTAGACTGTTGTAAGAGCTCGTCCTGTAGATAAGACTCGTCGGGATTAAATAGTAGGGGCTCGTCCATCGAGGTTGAGGGATGAGCCGTCAATATGAATTAGCCAAGAAGGGCGGAATGCATGCGGGTGCGTGAGGGCTCGTCAATGTAAATAATTAGAGGAGCCCATGTGTTTGAAGTCCGGGTGAAGGGGCTTCGTCAGTAGTAAATAGTGAGGGCTCGTCCCGTACGAGTTGAGGGGATGAGCCTTGTCAATGAATTGTGAAGGGCCGATCACATTTGGAGTGACGGAGGGCTCGTCAATCTAAATAGTGAAGGAGCAGATACGATTTGAAGTCAGTGAAGGGCTAAATCAATGTAAATAGTAGGCTCGTCCGTACGGGTTGAGGATGAGCCTTTGTCGATACTCTGAATTATGAAGGAGCCGGAATCTTGTTTGGGTGCGTGAAGGGCTCGTCGAATGTAAATAGTAGGAGGGCGAGATCTCTTTGAAGTCCAGGTGAAGGGCTCGTCGATGTAAATAGTAGGGCTCGATCCATTTTGAGTTGAGGATGAGCCTAGTCAATATAAATTGAAGGAGCCGATGCATTTGGAGTCTTGTGAAGGGGCGTCGATATAAATAGTAGAAGGAGCCGTCGTTTGGAGATCCAGGTGAAGGGCTCGTCGATGTAAATAGTAGGAGCTCGTCCATGCGGGGTTGGGGATGAGCCTCGTCGATATGAATTATGAAGAAGACCCGTCACATTTGGAGTCAGTGAAGGGCTCGTCAATGTTAATAGTAGAAGGAGCCCGTCTGTTTGAAGTGCGGTGAAGGGCTTCGTCGATATAAATAGTAGAGGCTCGTCCATGCAGGTTGAGGATGAGCCTTGTCAATGAGATTGTAAGGGCGGAGTCACGATTTGGGTGCGGAGTGAAGGGCTCGTCAATGTAAATAGTAGGAGGAGCCCGTCTGTTTGAAGTCCAGTGAAGGGCTCGTCCCGATGTAAATAGTAGGGCTCGTCCATTTTGAGGTTGAGGATGAGCCACGTCAATGTAATTGGCAGAAGGAGCCCGTCTGTTTGGGTGCGGCGGAGACCGTCACGGTAAATAGTGAAGGGCGGAATGCGTTTGAAGTCCGGTGAAGGCTGTCAATGGGAATTTGTGGGGAGGAGCCCATCTGTTTGGAAGTACAGGTGAGGGCTCGATCTGAAAAGATAGTAAGATTCAGTTTACACTGTGTTGAAGGAGAGCTCGTCAATGAATTTGTAGGGAGGAGCAGTTTGTTTGTAATCCTGAGAGAAGGGCTCGTCACGATAAATAGTAGGAGCTCGTTTTGTGTTGAAGGGAGAGCTTCGTCAATGAAGATTTGTAGGGAGCCCTGTTTATGTGAAATCTGAGAGAAGGCTGATCTGATAAATAGTAGAACTCGTCACACTTTGTCTTTGAAGGAGGCTTCGTCCAATGAGACTGAGGAGCAGTGTTTGAGAGAGTATCAGAAGGCTCGTCTGATCGTGAGTAGGAGCTCGTGCTGGCGTGAAGGAGAGCTCGTCAATGAAAATAGTGGCGAGCCCGTCCGTCGAAGGCGTTATTTCGTCGAGTGAGCGGTCAGGACTTCGTCCATATCAGGGAAGAGCCGTCAATATGAATTGTAGGATGGAGCGTCTGTCCGTGTGCGGTGAAGGGCTGCGTCAGCGTGAATAGTAGGAAGGAGCCCCGTCACATTTGAGGTCGCGGTGAAGGACTTCGTCGGCGAATGGTAGGAGCTCGTCCGTCGGAGTTGAGGAGAGCTCGTGCTGGGTGTAGGAGGGCAGGTATGTCGGAGTGTGCAGTGAAGGGCTCGTCAATGTGAATAGTAGGAAGGAGCCCGTCTGTTTGAAGTGCAGTGAAGGGCTCGTCAAAGCGAATTGTTGAGTAGAGCTCGTCCATGTGAACTGAGGGAAGAGCTCGTTAAAGAGCGTGAGTGGGGCTCGTCATGTGAGGCGGGGAGGGGCTCATGCAGAGTGAATAGTTGGTGGAGCTCGTCAGAATTGGTGAGTGGGGCTCGTCCAAGTGAGCTGTGGGGAAGGCTCGTCAAAGTGGGCGTAGGGAAGAGCTTCGTCCAAAGTGAGCCGCAGGGCTCATGGCGCGGTGGCCTTGGTGGCGTTCAGCCCGAAATGGGTTGGTCTGGCTGGTTCAGGCGGCGTGGCCAGTGTTGAGTAGATCACCTCGTCAGGGTGAGCAACGGGGCTCATGGCGCGGTGGCCTTGGTGGCGTTCCAGCCGAAATGGGTTGATCTGACTCGTTTAGGCAGCGTGGCCTGTGTTGAGTAGATCACCTCGTCAGAGTGAGCAACGGGGCTCATGGCGCGGTGGCCTTGGTGGCGTTCCAGCCGAAATGGGTTGATCTGACTCGTTTAGGCAGCGTGGCCTGTGTTGAGTAGATCACCTCGTCGGGTGAACCTTGTGGGGCTCATGGCGCGGTGGCCTTTGTGGGCGTTCAGGCCCGAAATGGGTTGATCGACTCGTTTAGGCGGCGTGGCACGTGTTGATGATCACCTCGTCGGGGAAGTGAGCAACGGGGCTCATGCGCGGTGGCGCCCAGTGGCGTTCGGCCCGGAAATGGAGTTGATCGACTCGTTTAGGCGTGGCTGTGTTGAGTAGATCACCTCGTCGGGGAGGTGAGCCGGCGGGGCTCATGGCGCGGTGGCCTTTGTGGCGTTCGGCCCGAAATGGGTTGATCGACTCCTTTAGGCGGCGTGGCACGTGTTGAGTGAATCACCTCGTCGGTGAGCAAGCGGGGGCTCTCATGTGTGAGTGGCCTTTGTGGCGTCCCGGCAAATGGGTTGATCTGACTCCTTGAGGCAGTGTGGCCTGTGTTGAGTAGATCACCTCGTGGAGTGAAGCGTGGCTCCGAACCTTTGTGGCCGAGGAGTGGCAATGTAACTTTGGCGATCGACTCGTTTAAGCGGCGTGGCACATGTGAGTGGATCACCTCGTCAAATTGGCGGTTGGGCGAGTTCGTCCATGTGCGCCCCAGGAGGAGGAGCCGTCGGCCTTGACGGTTGGGCGAGCTTCGTCAATTGTGAGCTTGGTGAGTGGGGCTCGCCATGCGAGTTATTGGGCTCATGGATGGAGTTAATACGAGACTGAAATGGCTCCTTAGGTAGCGTGACCCGTTTGGATTGAACTGCTGCATGCGGCCAATCGACTTCTGATTCTCTTGGAAAGGTGCGATCGTCTTTAATGCGGATTGATGGGGAATTTGGAACGTTCGGGTGACTTCTTGAGTGCTTTGGCCTTCTTATAAATGGCGGCTTTATTCTTTGTGGGTTATTCTTTGTATATTTTGCTTTTAATTGCGTAACGAAATCGGGTGAGATGGATGGTAAATTCTGTCGTCTTGTGAGGATCCTTATGAATTTGGTTCAGTTTTGTTGGACTTCGGCTGGTGGGAGTTGTGTTGTCCTTCATGAGGAGGGAAGTTGCAACCTTCCTGAACTCGTCGTGTCTCCCGTGGTCGTTGCATGCGTACGGTGAGTTGCTCGCTCCTGCACGGACGTTGATTGATGAGCGGAGTCGCCTCTGCCGTTCGTGTTGGCTTGCATCGCTCCAGTAATGTCGGGGGCTGTTGTCTCGTCGCAGAGTGGAGTCACGCATCCTTGGCGGATTAGGCGTTGCTCTTGTGTTAGGTTGATACCATCGATGGCGGTGATCGGTTTATTTGTGAAGGCTGTCGTTCCCACCGGTGGCCTTGATGATGCTTTTCAGCGGGCGGGGTGCGGAGCGTGTAGGGGTCGTCGGGCCGGACCTGGACTGCTGGCGGGCTGGGATGCAGGCTCTTGGATTGTCTGGGCTGAGGTAGGATCGCTGCACTGTTGATCTGCAGGCCCCGATGAAGTACTTCTGCATAGCCTTGTAGAGAAAAAAAGGGGTCGGGAGCTTTGCCGTGCCAGCTCAAATATAAGTCGATTCTTCCTTGAGAGAAAAGAATGCTTAGATTCTTAGTATTATTGTCCCCGAATGGCGTCACCTTCGCGTGGGGTGGTCTTGTATTTATAGTGTATATTATTCCCAATTTGAGGGTAGTAAGGATTCTTTCCCATTTGATGGGATATTTATTGCCTTTATCGGATTTTAGAAAGAGATATTGAAGGAGTAGTTTATTGAGAATTATCCTCCTTCCTTATTGGTGAGATCAGGCTTGATTTGCAGGATAATATATTATTGAATATTATCCTGTTTTCCTTAATGAGATTTAATTAAAGATTTAGTTAGATTCACAGGATAATAAGTTATAGGGGATTATTCTACTTTCCTTATTGACGAAGTGGCTGATTTGCAGGATATGGGCTTTCTCAATTATCCATAACCGGCCTTTGGGCCGGGCGGACTGGGCATGGCTTTGGGAGCTGGAAGCTAGGAAGACTTGAGTGCTTCATCACAGTGCAGCTTCTTCTTTGGAGGCAGCGAGTGGGCCTGCGAGCCCATTTTTCAAACCCTATCAAAATTATTTAATTTCTATATTGATGAGTTAAAATAAATAAAATTTATTTGCAGTTATAAGTAAAAATAACATGTGAGATTTAACTTTATCTCTATTTTCCTTCATTTTCTCTTTCGTTCCACTTTTCCTCCCTATTTTTTTCCTTTGCATCTTCCTTAGCCTTTTCCGCGAACCAAACATAACCTCAATGATACTAGCTATGTTTCATATATATTGATATCGAGTTGGACTTACGATTCCATCAATTTTTTTTAGACATCTAATCACTTTACATTACATCATAATATTATGTTTCTCAATGTTTTATTCCTATTGGACCCGAACACTAAACCCTTTCCCTTCCTATGTTTATTTGAACTCTTAACCACTTGAGCTAAGTCTTATTAGCACGACTCTATCAAATTTATTTTTTGGTCAGGCCATGAAGTGTTTTGAACGGGCCCGTGCATACACGAAAGACACCTTTAAGTCATACCATACCCAGACTAATCTCTATTCGAGCCAGGATGGATCATAAGGGCGGTAAAATTCTACCACATAACACAACTGCATTCTCATGACTCGAACTCAAGACCTCTAGTTAAGCTAGAAGAGACCAAAACCATTTCACCTACATGTTCGATAGTACAACTCCACCAATTTTATGAGATGGTAAGAGCATTTCGGTTTAGTCACTCAAGCTAGATATTTATTAAGGTAAATAATTTTTATGTATTGTTAATTAAACACATTTGAACCAAATTGACATGGATAAAAAATAATTTTGCAAGAAACATAGGACTTATTTGATTCTTATTTTTAAAAATGAGAACAATTTTTAAAAACATAAAGAACACAAAAAAGATGTTATCTAAAAACTCTTCTTTGCTCTTTAGATTTACTTTTTTTTTTTTTTGTGATTTTTAGAAGAAAAAAAACTAACTGAAACCAAATATGTTTTTTTTGTTTTCTTATTTTTGAGAACGAAAAACGGTTTTCAAAAAACCATAAACAAACATGCCCATAGATTGTTTACGATACACGGCATCATCTCACCGTTTTTGGCATCATTTCATGTGTCCTAGTAACCTAATAAATAAATCGATAATAGGACACATGAAATGATTCCATATACGGAGATGAATTAATTAGATGATGCCATGTATTATTGTAAACCAATAACAAAATCTTATACATATAACTTTTGAGTAGATGATGCCTTTCCATTTCTTTATCTTTTCCACTCTCTTCTCTAATGGGCATATATGTTAATTTACACAAATCTTTTGAAAATAATCTAGCTATTAAATAACTTGAAGATAGGACACATGAAATGATGCTATACACGGATGAAATAATGAGATGATGTATCTTAGACCAATAATATAATATTATGTATATATAACTTTTGAGGAGATGATGATTTCTCATTTCTTTATTTTTTCTATTCTCTTCTCCAATAGGAACATCTCATAATCCACATGACACATTATCTCCGTTAAAGAATCTTATAAACAGAAATCAAGTTTAGAGGGATAAGATGTATAAATACTTTTGACTTATATGTCAAATTTAACCCTTGATTTTTTTTCGATCCATAAGTGTCCATGACTTCAGTGTTATAGCTTATCTATACCCCTAATGAACTTATAGATGGACAAACATGAGTCATCAATATAATGCTCCATCTTAACGGTGTTTTAACCTTTGTTTGTCCATTTGTGTAAGATCGTAACGACATGGACATAAATGAGCTATAACACTAAACATCAGGGGTATTTATGGATAGAAAAAAAAACTCAAGGGTTAAATTAGACATACGACTATAATTCAAGGACATTTATATATCTTATCCCCAAGTTTAGACTAGAATTTTTTTTAGCTATACATGTGGATAGTAAATGGTTTTAAATAGATGTTTTTGTAATAATTTACAAATTAATCTCATTAATTATATATTGGCATTGGCATGAGCCTAAAAAATTTTTGACAATGACAAATAATTAATGTACACAAATAGTATTCCAACAAAGATGTCTAGCTGTGAAAGTTCCATGTGGACTTAGCGAACTTACTTTGTAAGTTCACAATGCAATCTTTATCTTAAAACATTGTATAGATTAAGATGAGTGGATAGACACTTAAGTGGCTCCTACACAAAAGGCTAATTGTGAAACCCCTTAAAAGTATGGCAAATAATTAATGATCATATGTTTCAAGGGGAACTCAATAATTGATTTTGCATTGAGTGAGGGATGAGATAATGGAAATGCCTTCATCTTTTAGGACAACTCCTTGGACTTTTAAATTATAGTGTTGTTTTTTAATTACCAATACCCTTGTTTTGGACGCTAATAAGCACTAAGATTGTTAGTGGGTGGAGTAAAATTTGTTGTGAACTTTAATAAATAATATTTTTATTTCATTGAAAAAAGTATTATTACTTTTAATTAATAATATATTTCTAAAATAAATATAATAATAATAGCTGTAAAAAAAAATAGGGCCTATTTAATTGGTTCGTGCTTTTAAAAATTGTTCTTTAATAATAGTTTTTGAAAACACAAAACGCGATTGCAGTGTTTTTGGCTTGTGTGTTATGCGAATTTAATGTTTTTATGTTTATAAACGAGAAAAATTGGGAGCAGAATGTGTTTTAAATTGTTTTCCTTTGTTCTTTTAATTTTTAAAAATAAAAAATAGTTTTGAAAACAAAACGAAGAAATCCATAAGTAATAATTTATATAAATTATTATTTTAATAATAGTGACTTTATTATCGCGTAATAATTTAGTTGGTAGAAACGTTGAGAATTTAAAAAAGCAGATATCGGAAAGTAGAGAGGTTCGAGTTAGGCTTTGCATTTGAGTCGTAGTAAGAGCAGTTTAGGAGAGGAGTTAGAGTTGAATCATATTGTAGTCGTAGTAAAAGCAGTTTCTTACGTTACGATAAAGTGCTTAGAAAGTATTACTAAATAATGTCTCAAAATAATCTTATTCAAAGACAATTTCAAGAAGCATAGAATTCATTTTATTTTACAAAAGTTGTTATCTTTTCTCTCTCTCTCTCTATCTCTCTCTTTCTCTTCCTCACTTTGTTTGTCCGTATGCTCGTATTTTATGGTGGGCATTTCCTCACTTTGTTTGTCTGTTTGCTCGTATTTTATGGTGGGGATGGTGGTTTTGATGTCAAAGTTCTTATGTAAGTATTCTCAATCGTGTGAAGGGTGATATTGTCACTTATTTGTCAGCACTACATGTGACTATGTTGTCAAACTTCTTACCTTTTATCTATCAAGATGATGACACAAAGTCAACTATGTCCATGCTCCATCATTCTCCCATTTAGGCATTTATACATAAACTCCACATCTCAAGATTCTTTCCTCTGAAAATTTGTTGGCCTTTAAAAATTAAATATATAGAAAAAGACAAGGAAGAAGGTATTCCTAAAAGACTATAATAAAATTTGATGATACTTGCATTGGATCAATGTCATCAATCAACATTTTGTTTTGTTTTGTTTTTGAAATATCACTCAACATTTTTTTAAATTAATGCTATATTTGATTCCAAAAGAGGGAGGAAAAAAATTATAAGATAATTTTATGAAAGAAAGTAAGGAAAGAAAATAAATTTATACAATTTAAACCTATTTAGGAGTTGTATAAAAGTAGTTATATAAAAAAATAACATATAAAAGAATAAAAATAATATATCAATTTTATATTTATTCTAAAAAAAAATTCTTCATTTTTTATTTTAATGATTATCCTTTTTTTTTCTTTGCATTTTTAAAAAAATTCTTACAAGTTAATATGTCTCTTCGTAAGTAATATTTTAGTGAGGGGTTTTATTTATTTATTTTTTATTTTGTCGATGGGTAAAATGGTGGAAAGGAAGAGTAAAGTATTTTTATTTAATGAAATATTTATATTAAAATACTTTATGTTATAAAATTATTATACTTTTTTCTTACAAAATTAAAACCTATAATACTTTTTCTCTTATAATTTATCTTCTTTATTTTCTAGCTTTTCAAATTGTGTTTCTAATTTTTACCCTTTTGAAAAATATGAAAAAGAAAGCGATATTAAAGTATATTGAATTAGGGTTTTGGAAAGAAAAAGCTTTGATAAATAAAAAGAACTTTAGTTGATGATAAGTAACATTAAATAATTTACTTTGATCGAAAATAAAAATAATTTCATTGCAAAATATACTTACAGTGAAAAAAAAATCATGGGCATAAGAGAAAAAATCACTATGAATCTAAAACAAATTATAAAATACAACAGAATAGAGAATAAATCCTAATGTGTTGATATAACAAAATCGCGATCGAAAGGTTAAATAAAGCAGGGGCAAGCCCTTGCTTTCCTTTGTGATCAGTTGTGGGCCTCTGAGGTTAGATGCGTTACTTCAGCCATTTTGCTACTACAATATATTTCTATTTTTATTTTTATTTTATTTTTATAAAGTTGTCTTTGCTGATTTTGAGTTAGGCATTAAAAGTCACAAGCGGTGGGATTCTGATCGAGCATGTCTTTTGATACATGAATTGTGGAATTTATTTATAGGAGCATGATTTTGAAACTATATATGTTATAAATATGATAATAATTGATGCCAGAGAGTGGGGGCGGGTAGAAGCGTACGGCTTGAGAATGAGAAGAAAATGGAAGAAGGGGGGAAATATAAATAGAGTCAAAAGAGAAGTCACATTCATACTTCTCCACCTCCCAAATCAATTCATTCTTCCATTCCCCACCATCCCCATCAATTCATCCTCAAATTCCAGATTATTCTAATGCTTAGCTCTACTATTATTCAATTATGCGCTCTTTTCAACTTAAATAGGATCACGATTAGAAGGTGTCTTGCCAATCAGATTAGGCTCTGGCGTTATATATGTATGAGTTTATAATTTAGTAGATGCGTTTAAAGTTGTGAGAATGGCAGAACTTAAAGCAGTGATATCTATATAAATGGATCGAATTATTCTGTGAGTATTAGAATTCGGTCCTGGCATAGGTGTAGAGGTTTGTTAAATTATTACTCGTATATGTGGGTATTTGTCAGGTTACCCTCTCGTCTTAGTAGGATATAAATAAGGACGTTGTGTTTATATGTGAAAGAGTGTTTGTCATATCCTACATCAAATAGGGAAGAAAGTTTCTGACATTAAGTATGAGCTCCTTTTAATTTAATGGATGTGTTTTAAAGCCGTGAGGACCTTTTAGGCCTAAAACGGATAATATTTATACGATTAGGTTGATCGTTATAATATATATATATATATATATATATATATATATATATATATATATATATATATATATACTATATATATATATATATATATATTTCATCAGCTTAAAGCAAACAATTAATATCCATATGAGAGGAAGCCATTATGAGTAAAGATTTGCTAATTCTTAAGAAAGCAATAAAAAAACTTATACCATTTGATTCAAGATGAATCAAGAAGTTATCATAAAAAAATAAGTTACTTTTCTCTTTACATGATGAATGTTTACTCAACATATATCGAATTTATTAGAGTGACTAATTCCCAAGGTAATTCTTTCTATTAATCATATTAAAAATTGGTGTTGAATTGGTAAAAAAAATCAAGGTTCTAAAACATATAATAATTAATAATTTTCTTAATGTATAGTAGAGACAACTTTATGAGCTAATAGACCATATATAAACTTTAAAAAGCCTTTAAATGGTTAAAAAAATCCATTACACACACACACACACACAAATATATATATATATATATATATATATATATATATATATATATATATATATATATATATATATATTCTACATTCATTTACATGCATTTTGGTTATAAATGGAAATTATGAAGCCACGTAGATAATAGCTTTTTTTTAAGTAGACTTCACAAAATTCTATACCTTAGTGATCCATTTGTGAACTTTGTCTTAAATAATGTAAACTATATATAGGAACTTTTTCCAAAGTAAATTCTGAATCCAAGTCTAAATAGTAACTAAGTGATTGATAAGTCTAACAATTTTTTTGTTTCCTTTATTTCCTTGAAATGTAGGATTTATTTAGGCTTTGTTTGAAACCCGAAAAGTACTTAAGAAAAAAAAATAATGAGAAAAATAGAGATGAAAAGTGAAAGAAAAAAGAATTTAGAGAAAATAAAAATAGGTTTAAACTTAATAAATTAATTATATATGTTTTATTCAAATTTCTTTTATTTGTTTTTCTCTATTATATAAGGACTAAGAAATTTAAAATTATGTAAAATTTTGAAGAATTTTGATTATATTTAATTTTCTTTTATATTTTTCACTATAGAACCAAACGAGGATAAGAGATAATTTTCCTTACTCGTTTTTTTATTTTCCTAATACTTTCGAGGTTAACTTTCAGTAACCAAATAAATTAATTTAAACCCAAAATGATAAATATTATGTTGAAAATGCCCTACAAAATCTCAAAAAGAAAAAAATTAAAATTATAAGACATTAGGAACATTTTCAAAGTGATGAGAAGTAATCGATCCTATGAAAATTTTAAAAATAATTTTGAGAAGGGTCATCAAAGATTAAGAAGAACCATTTTCAAATTTTTACTTGAACATTTTAAAATGTTGCCTTTTAATCATTTTGGATGTCACCATCCATAACTGCACAAAACTTAAATTAGTCAAATTATCTTTAAAAAGTCCTATTTTATTATTTTAGAATAAGGTTGGAGATCTTTTCTAAAAACATGTCATCATTTATAAAACAAACTAATTGTTAAATATTAATATTTCTATATAAATACTTTTCTCTCATAATTTATATATAATAAGTAATCATTAAATATTAATATTTTTAAAATATTATTCATAATGGTGATGAGATTTTTTTTCTTTATCAAAATCATTATTAAATCAATTCTTAGAGCAACTCTAATGGGAGTTGCCAAAAATGGGGTGCCAAATGCTAATTTGCAACTTTGAACAGAGTTTTGCACCTATAACCAGTGTTTTTACTCCTCCAATGGTAGGTGTCAAAATGGGGTCAAAAATTTAATAGTGATGTTTTTATTAAAAATATAATTAAACTTACCAAATATGGGATGGAATATAAGTAAGATTTGAGAACGATGTAATGCCATTATTTTGCGACTACTCAGTCTCTCGAGATTCTGCGAATATGTCGGCAAGCGCGGATGACGTTTTCTGCGGCCTCTGATCTCCGCTCCGTTGGAGGGTACGATTTTTATCTTTAAGTTGTCGTTTAGCGGTTATGGGGATGGCCAGCGCGATGAAATAGCTAAGTTGGAGTTGCTTTTATAACAAGTCATAGACTATAACAAAGGAAAATGGCAATCTCTACATAAATGTCTCTTAAAAATATCAATACACTTAGGTTAAAAATGGAATATACATGGAAAACAATCCCTAATCAAGAGGCCCAAATGTCACACAAATATTTAGAATTTAAGAAAAGAAAAGTCTTCAGACTCCACCAAGAACTCACATGTCCCAAAGTATTACCACATGAATGAATTCCTAAGATTGATTGAAATGTGCGATTCTTCTGCAGTGCCCGTGACTACTATATGCATAAATGCAGTACTTGGGGTCTCAATATTTTATTTTATTTTATTTTTATTAAATAATTTTTTTTGTAAAAAAAAAATGAAAATGATGAATTCTATATAAGAAAGTGACAAAAGTTAGGCAAGTGGGAACTCACCCACAATAAATTGAAAGGAAGTTGACTTTGCGGAGAACTTTCTTCATTTCTATATTCCAATATTCTCCTCTATATATACAAACCCCAACCTACCTATCTCCCAGCACAATCTGCAGTTCATTTGATCATTATTTCCAACATGGGTCCTAAGGGTTTCCTTCATCTGATCATCTTATTTCTCGGTTTTTCATATTTGTTTCTCTCTTGTACTGCTGTTCCTTCCTCAAGTAAGAATTAGAGTTGGAGGATTGTTTTCTGTTTGTTTGTTTGTTTTTGAATTTGGTCTTTGTTTGTTTGAAAGATACAGAAATTGTTTTTAAGTAGAACTCTCTCTTGGTGTTGATTTGTAGGAAGCTTCCAGTTGATTAGGGAAGAGCTCCCAGCCCAAGCTGCTAATTTGCTTAATGATCAGGTCCCTCTCTCTCTCTCTCTCAAAACCCTAGACCTCAAGAATTTGAAGGAAAAAAGAAAAAGAAAAATTCTCAAAATTTCCCTTCTTTCCCACCTCAATTTTCTTGATTGCTCTAAAGTTTGCACTACATGTAGCTCTCCTTTTTTCTCTTTTGGATTGCTTCGAAGTTTAAATCACACCCAATATAAGTTTTTCTTGTGATATAACCTTTTCTTTTTCTTTTGTGTGTTTCATATTATATATATATATATATTGCTATAATTAACTTTTGAATCAATCTAATAGTACAAGAATACATGTTTTTAGATTTTTTATTTATTTGATAATAAGATTATCATGTGGTTCAACAAAGCAGTCTGATAATATTATCAAACAGCCATGTTTGAACTTTTCAAGTTAACCATTAATCAAGTCCTAAAGGATTTTCTCAATGGAAATTTCCAATTTTTTGCTAATTAAAAAACTATTTTGATCCTGCAGAAGAATTGGGGTTTACACAAATTACCTAAATGGAAAGAACACATCAAAGATAGGAGGATTGCCATGGAGAGCATTGATGACTATGGACCAACAGGACCAGCCCACCATGACCAAAACCTCCAGGGAGAGTTTGAGTCAAGACCTTCAAAGAAAGAAGTTGATGATGATGATGACGATGTTCTACTTCTATCTATATCCATATCCACAATCTAATAATTATCATTGTATTTTCTTTCTTCCTTTCTACAGTGTATATTGTTTGAAGTATATATATTTTAATCTATCATGATTAAGAAAAGAGAGATGGGCTTTTCTATGATTAAGAAGAGATCTAGAGAGAGAGAGAGAGAGAGAGATGTGTTAAGCTCTTGTTTGTCCCCTTGTAATTTATCATAAAGTATTTTATATGATTAAGTTAATGGTAATGTGTCATTATCTTTAAAGTGTGGCACTAATACCCATTGAGGTGGGAAGTCTTTACCAAAAACAATTTACTTGAAAGTGGCCTCAGACAACATGATTTCTAGAATGCAATCTTGTCATGTGTTTTTGAGACACTGCTACTTCTCCATACATGAACATACCACATGCTTTGCACAATAAAATTTTTAAAGCCTTATAACCCTATATAGATTCTAACACTTTTTTTTTTTGTATTCTCTGTACAATAATAAAGCATTTCAGTAATTTTAGGGAAAAATTTAAAACTATCTTGTGGAACTTTGTTTTACTAGCTATCACAATAATTTTGTCATATACTATTGGGAAAATTCAGGTTAGTTTTCCCCAAATCAACAAATGTTTCTATTCATGTGAATAGTGTTCTTATTCGCATGAATAATCTCCAAGCAAATTAATAGTAACTTTCAGCGGAAATATCTAGCGTCTCGATACAAAATAATGGCCAATTCAAAGCGAGAAAATAATCTAGAATAAAGAGCAGCATCAAATTCTGAGGTTTCGGCAATAAGCATACGTCGCCGGGTCGGCGACGACTCAGATGATGAAAGAGAGAAATCTGAAACAAGGCCTTAGTCGATTTACCAGAAATTGAGACAAAGAAGTAAATGCACACAAAACAATTGGGTATCACTGAATGGCGGCAAGTGGAAGGGGAGATGTGCTTTTTAGAGAAGAGGGGGAAGCCCCTTTTATAGGAGAGAAGGAGGGAGCAAATCCCACATCTAACCGATGTGAGATTGCATATTTAAAAAACAACAAATCTCCACCTTGACAAATATGCGAATCCCATCTCGAAACTTCTCTTTAACAAAAGCTGCAAACGCCTCAAATGCCTTTCGATAGCCTTGATCAAACTTTTGCAATGTTGATCAAGTAGGAACAATGATTGAATTTGATCTTGTCACCACAGCAATTAACATATCTACGAGTTATCATCGATGCGATTTTACGAACTAAGACTCCGCCTTTAATGATTTCCCGCCGCAAATGATACCTCACATCAATATGCTTCATCGTGCATGATAAATTTGGTTCTTCGCTAAATGAATAAGCTCTGACATCACAAAACAACGTAACATTTCGACCAGCACCCGAATCATCAGCGACCGCGCTAGCCATATTGCTTCCTTAAGCTGCTTGGTGATGCGCCACTTACTGCGCCTCCGTCGTAAGACAGGCCATTGTCGTAAAGTAGACTTCTAACTAGCGGTGCTTTGCGAGTAAACACATAACCGATGGTTGATCGTTTATCAAGATCACCCGGCATAATCAGTCGTAGTATCCCGACTACATGCTAACCAACCATATCATCCTTCTTAAATATCAAACCAACATCTAAGGTTTTACGAATGTGCCGAATCCATTTCAACGCGATGTTCTTTCGAGTTATGCATGTATGCGCTCCGCAGTCCCAGCGCATGTGAAATGTCGGGCCTTATACACATCATAGCATACATCAGGCTACTTGCATTTGAATAGGAACCTTTGGCATATATTCTGATTCTGCTTGTCTTTGGACACTGTGAAGCACTAAGCTTAAAATGAGGAGCAAGTGGGGTACTTACAGGTTTGGTCTTCTCAGACATACCAAAGCGTTGTAGTACCTTCTTCAAATACTGCTTTTGAGTTAAACAAAGTGTGCTCCTCCATCTCTACCATTATTTACCATAAGAGAATCTTCTTCACGGATCTTTCATTTGAACTCCTTGCTCAAGTTAGGCTTTCAATATACATATCTCCTCTTGATTCCCGTGATACTTTATCAACATGTCATCAACATACAAGAGAAGGTATTTGAAAGATTATCTGTACCCTTCTTGGAAATACACAGATGATCAAAACATACGGTGTAGTTACGGCCTATCATGAATGATCAAATCGACATACCCTTGCCTTGGCGATTGCTTCAAACTATATAACGATTTGCTCAATTTACAAACCTAATTTTCTTTTCAGTGACTTTGAAACCATATGGTGAGTTATATAGATTCCTCCTCCAAATCACCAGTATAAGAATATTGTCTTCACATCCGTTCAGCTAGTTCCATATTAAACTGTGCTACCAAGGCTAACAAAATACGTATGGAGGAATGTTTCACAACAGGAGAAAATACCTCATTGTAGTCAATTCCCTCCTTCTGAGCATAACCTTTAGCTACTAGTCTTGCCTTGTAGCGAACGTCATTCTTGCTTGGAAATCCTTATTTCTGAGCATAAGCCATTTGCGACCAATTTCTTCTTTCCCTTTGGTAGTCTAGCTAGCTTCCAGGTGTGATGCTTCTGAGGACTACATTTCTTCATCCATGGCTTTCTTCCACTTTTCTTTATCCGGACTACTATTTGCTTCAAGAAGTCGGTATACCTTCTTCTATGAAATCGTAAGCCACCATATCTTCGTAGAAGCGAGTTCCTACTCTCTTGGCCTTAGTAATTGGTAAATCCTATTATTCTTGGGGTTCTTCGTTTAAACGATCTTTATATCGACATGCTTCTTCATGATCACATCTGCTGGTCTTCATGGTTTATTGAATTAAATGCGAAACTCCCACGTTTACGAGTACCCTCCACTGCTTGGAGTCTTCATACAGTTCTTTGAAAAGTGTTCTACGACACTTTACCATCTATTACCTTCTTCAACATAGATTCATCAAAAGTAACATCCTACTGAAATAATTTTCTTGAAGATAGACACCATAGTCGGTATCCTTAGACACAGAGGTAACTCCGTAAACAATGCCTTTAGCCCTTGGATCAAACTTAGATTCTTTACATGATAATAAGCGGTGGAGACCCGAGCCTGCGTAAAGTATCGCAATCATTTGTAGGTTTTCGGACCATACCTCCAAGGGTGTTTGCCATTTAGTAATGGGCGTGGTAGACGGTTAATGAGATGACTTGCATACATAACGACCTCGGCCCGAGGCTGTTGGCCCCGAGCCGGCATTGGACAACATGCCTGAACTTTCTCCGGCCAAGGGTTGAGTTCATGCGTTCTGCCACCCCGATGCAACTGGGTGTATCTCTAAGCGTAAGTCTTGAGATATGCCTTCCTTCTTCTGAGGAATATCGAATTGATCATTTTCGGTAATGCATGCCGATGTACGATCGATGCTAATCTTCCTCCTGTCTGGTTCTCCACCATTTTCTTCCATGCAAATGTTTCAGCCTCGTCTTTTGGATTCCTCATTATATGCAAACTCTTACGGAAAGTCATCAACAAATGTAACAAAGTATTTACCTCCCAAAGCGAGTCTTAGTTGGTCCCCATAAGTATGAATATAATCGATATACCTTTAGTATTATGGATTGTGGTGCGAACTTCACCCTCGTTCTTTCCCGCTAACACATTGCGAATAAGAAATCATGGCTTGCCAAGTCTTTGCACCTTTCAATAATCCTTGCATAGCCAACGTTTGCAAAGATTTCTCTCCAGCATTTCCAAGTCTCATATGCCATAACCTAGACATTTCAGCTACTTTGTCTACCTCGTCTTGCTGTTGCCGTCCCATTAATCTTGTTGCCTTGATAAAGGTACGGTTGTTTCTCTGATGCCTTTCATCATCACAAGTGCTCACGACAACTTTTAGAATCCATTTTCATAATATAGTGAAACCTTTTGAGCTTCAAGGTTCCAAAGTGAGATTCTTTTCAGGATTTGAATGTACCGAACATGCAGCGGCTGCAGTCGATCCATCGCCCAGTTCTTCAAGCAGTTAGGCCGATCCCGGCTATCTTGCAGGCGATTATCGCGGATGAACAACACACCATCAAGTTGCAGCTAAGTTTGAAGAACCACTCCTTTACGGAAACACATATGGGCAAGCGGTTGCGAATCCACACAACCATTCGCCGGTACCTGTCAGCATTGACACACGAAATGATGAAAATCGACATCATCATCTGACTATCGCCGGATGGTTTCTTTCTTTGCTTATCACGACCGGACGGAGTCTTTCTTCCAATGCCTTTTTAAATGACAAGGCACATTCATCCTTTAAGTTGCCTTTTATTGAATCTTCCCTTCTCCTTGGTTTGGCTTTGATTACGACTCCCGAGCGGTGTAGGCTTCACGGCCCGAGCTCCTGTGTTTTAATTTATCCTTTTTACGATCTCATTAGAATCTGGCGTAGTTACTTCTTTGAAGGTTATTGTTTCCTTCCCAATCAACATACTAACAATAAGATGTTCATATTCATCAGGAAGGGAAGCTAACAATATCAAAGCCTTATCAACATCACTTACTTTCTCATATAAATTCAATAAATCAGTTACTAATGAATCAAATCTGGTGATGTGATCATTCATGAGTGGTACTGGTTTATCTTGACGAGAAATGACCGTTCGTACCAGAGCTTGTTCTCTATGCTCTTCTTCGCTAGACTTGTCTTCTATCTCCTTCCACAACGCTTGCGAGACGTCTCTCTCATAAGCGGATATTTAATCGCTGGAAACCGCGGTCGAATCGATACCACATGCTAAGCGATTGATTCTTGTCGATCTTTCTCATCAACATCTTACGGTATGTTTCTTCTGAGTGTAGCATCAAGCTCACATTTGGAAAAAGAGACATCCCACGCACCTCACCTTGCCACATGCAAATTTATTTGGTGCCATCAAATTTCGACATCAGACATTATTAGTCACCATTGATCTTGATGAGAATCCTTTCGGTGTAGAGGACTGATGGTGCCTTTGGATTCATATTTTGACATTTCAACAACGAATAAACATCCTTTGCCGAGATGTCAATATCTCAATAGAATCTTTTATGATGTGGAAGATCAGACAAAGCTACAACCACAGAGCATACTCGAAACTATAGAGCAAAAATGACAAAAAAAAACCCAAAGGAACCTTTTCTGATGTGGAAGATCAGACAAAGCTACAACCACAGAGCATACTCGAAACTATAGAGCAAAAATGACAAAAAAACCCAAAGAGACAGCACTACCGATGTGGAAGATCGGATAACTTTGCCAAGCCAGGCATACTCGGCAAAACCTTGGCTCGTGCAATTGTTGGGAAAATCGAGGTTAGTTTCACGGAGTGTAAATGTTTTATTAAATGTGAATAGTGTTTACTATTCATGTGAATAATATTCCGACCATGAATAGTAACTTTCAACATAAATACCTGGCAAATCTCTAATACAAAATAATGATAGCTAAAGTAGAAAATAATACCAAATAAAGAACACCAGAAATTTACGAGGTTCGACAATAGCCTACGTCCTTGGACATCGAACAACTCATTGATGAAGAAAATACGAACTTAAGGCCCTTTGAATCGATTTCCTAGGAAATTGAGGACAAAAATAAATCACACAAAAGCTTGATTAGGTATCTGCAAATAGCCTTAAGTGGAAGGGGAGAGGTGTTTTTTTAGCGAAGAGGGGGAAGCCCCTTTTATAGGAGAGAAGGAGGGAGCAAATCCCACATCTAACCGATGTGGGATTGCATATTTAAAAAACAACATATACTATTAAAGAAAACAAAAAATAATTCAATTAACATGTGCTAAAATCATTCCCATATTTTCAAAACTTTAAACACTATTTCCATGTTATTATTACCATTATTATTTCCAAAGAGTGAGTTGATATTGACCAAATTGATCATATTCTTCATTTTAAAGATCAATTAGAGTTTTTTTAAATTTTAATTTTAATTTTTATGATTATTTCATCCTTTTTACCAAATATTTATTTTAAATTTAAGTTATTATACATTTGAATAATAATAATAATAATAATAATAATAATAATAATAATAACCATAATATACCATAACCAAAGAGGAAAGGTCCTAATTTGAATCTCATTGAGAAATGATTCTTCTGATGTAAGAAAGTGCTTAATTGTAAAAGAAAAAAAAAACCATAACCATATTGACCTATTGATTCTTGGATTATTCTTTATTATTAAATTTCTACTTGTTTGAAACTCTAAAACAAAATAACCATTTTAAGAAATTCTCTCTCTCGGCCTTTGAAATTTGGCAAAAGTATTAAGGGGATGGATGTATAGAGAGGTCTCGGGTTAAGTCATATAAAAATAAATCTTACAATAATATAATATAAAGTGAATAGATATAAAAAAAAGAACTCTCTGTATATATATTTTTTGACAACCATTTACTTTAAATTACATAATAATATTATAATGCTTACAAATTTGTTCCCATTGAGACTTGGGCCCCTCCCATGCTCACTCGAACTCTTAACTACTTGAGTTAGGCCTTATTGTGGCACTCTCTCTCTGTATGGTTTGTTTTTGGAGGACACAAAGAGTCATAAGATGAAAAATAATTACAAAAATAGTTAATCATTAATAATAAAATGATTGTTGCCTCCCTTGTATTGGAGTTACAAGGCTTTATTTTCAACTCAATACTTATGCATGTCCCTCATGGACATGTGGCCTACATTTGATTCTAAGACAACCCCCATCATGCTTTCTTGTTGTGTCCGAAGAACATGGATTATTCCAATCTTTTCAATTTTTTCTTGGATTTGTGGGTACATCCAACACAATTTGTTTTTGTTCAAACGCTGTCTTTATATAATTAATGATAGGTTTACTTTATTTATTTATTTATTATTTTTATACATTGTATTTCCATTAACCGTACAAATATTTTTGGATAAGAAGAAAAAAATGGTTGTTTTAAGTAAAATGGAATGATTCTTTTTCTTTTTTTTTGTTTGGTTTTTATAATATCAAAAGAATATATAATTCGAATCCGATTTAGCAATTAAATAATAAAGTTATTGATCATATTTGAACTATAACTTGATTATATTATAGAATTAATTTAGATAACCGTCTAAATATGATCATGTTGGAATCCAATAGTTAAGATTGAATTTTCTCAAAAAATTGTTAATGTTTTTATGATAAAAACTTGGTAATAATGCCCAAAGTTTGAAAGTAATTGTCAGTTAGGCTTGATTTAGTTGGTTAAAAGGTCGAGGGTGAGACAAAAGGAAGAATTAGGGTTTTTGTAATGCAGTGAATAAATGTAAAAAAAAAAAAAAATTTGAAAGCAATCAAAGGTATTGTAAAACCTGGGAAGATTAGAAATATTCAAAAATGGTAAAATGATAATAATAATAATAAATTACCAAAATAGTTCAGGGAAGTTTAGAAAATTCTCTAGATCTCGGATGATGAAACGGACTACGCCGTTAAATTCGTCTCGCGAAATCTAGTGACTCAGAAAAATTTCATCGAATTCTGAGATAATCGGAATTTTTTACGAGTTTCTGAGTGATAATTCATCAGTAATATAAGGGACGAGATTTTTATGAAAATCTCGAAAGTTAGGAAATGACTTGAGATAAGTTCATTTGAAATAAATTGAACTGAAAATAATTAAATTGTTTCAAGGTAAAAACGGACTCGAATGAGATATAGACGCATCACAAATTAAAAAAAAAATCAAAAGATGAAAGTCAAAAGGAGGGGACGGACGGAGAAGGGAGCAAGAAAGAGAGAGAAACACTTTTTTCTAAGATTTATGGAATTCGGATTGTATGTTTTTGTCGGAACAAAAGGCAAAGTCGGTCCACGCATCGAGAGCTACGCGTGGGTATCAAAATTTTGGAGTTTCGTCAAATTTCATGAGGTAGAGAATTTTTCTACTTGGGTTATTTCTAACCTAAAGGTCATTTAATGGCTTGGGGTTTTTTTAAAGGCCGTAAATTTTGGTTCCAAATTTTTGGGACTTAGTGTAGGAATTTTTAAGAATTTTAGGGATTGTTTTTGGACAATCCGAACTAAATTTTCGGGGTTGTTTTTGGATAGTCCGGATAAGATTTTAAGACTGAATATTGAAAATTTTTGGGAATGGTTTCGAGCAGTCTCAAACTGGGTTGAGGTTTTGTTTCGATCCCGGGACTAATGTCTTCGGGTTTTGTGGTGTGTTTTGGTATCACAATAATTGGTGGCTGAAGCTATGAAGAGGGACGAGAGGTCGCTTTGTTTTACTCTCAGGTTCGGTATTTTGTGTGTTATTGTTGGAAAAAAATAACATACTGTTGGGTGTAAAAAAATCATGTTTATATATATATTGGCATTAAATACATTGCATATGCACATGGACATCAACATATTTGGTGTGTGTGCATGGGTATGGTCATCCATCATCAGTGTTGATGGAATGGAGTGAGTAGAAATTTCAAATCTTTGAATGTCCGATAAATGACTTACGGTTCAAAGCATAAAGTGAAATATAATTAATGTGCGTTTGGTAGAGCAAGAAGGGGGCCGTTAATCCCTTAAGTGAAAAGCCTGAAACATGGGTGTAAGAGACCCGCGACGTAAGACGAAAAGTTCTGTTGCCCAAAGAAGACACACGGTCAAGGTTATCACATAGAATTCGAGTTGTGTGATAAGAGTCGGGATTGACTCGGGATTAGTTGCCCATTGACACTTGCATTGGGTAATGGTGAGCCGATAAGGGCTCGGTATATGTGTCATTGGTACTACCAGTGACGGTTGTCACACTTGGCATAGACGTGTGTGAGGGAGTCGGTAAGTGACTCAGGATATGGGCATGAAGACATTCCATACATGACATACGACATTAATGTAGACATTTACACTTGGAAGTGTATGGGTTGGTTTGATCATTGTATGGTATTAGGTGGGAATGCGCTATAGGAGATTATTCTTCTTTGGAAGCTGCTTTCGCGATCGATAGGACACTTCAGTCTGATGACTGACCCCGCGTGGGACGCATATATATTAAGAAAGCTGGGATGTGGCTTTGGACCATATTTTATATATGTATATTCGAGCGTCAGTTTTAATATATCATTTTGTATAAGAGGTATAGTGAACGATTGTAAACATGCTCGTACATAGTTGCATGTATAGTATTCAAGGTATGGTTTAATGGGGCCGAGTGGTCGCTATGACTCATAAATGACCTGGTGTGGTATATTGAGCCCTGATGAGTTATGTGATGTATTGTTATACAGGTTGTATTTTGGATAGAGTTTCCCGAACAGAGAAGACTCTATCCGATTTTTTGTTAAATTATGGATCCCGATAAATGGGACATGATGATGTGGCGTCGGGTTACCCGACACCCACCGGTTTCCATAGGTTGACGGGTTGTCAACGAGACCCCCGAGATAGGGGTGTCATAGGAATCTTCAATTATTTTTATTTTTCTCCTAAAAACTAATCAAATTAAATGCAATAAGCCCGTCCATGTTATGTTTGATTGATTCTGAAAGAATTTGAGGCAAAACACAAGAAAAAAAGAAGAATAGAAGGGAAAAAAAAAAAAAAGAGGAAAAAGAAAAGATTCAAAATTAAGAAATTATTTGAAAATTTTTCTTTGAACACATTTCACTTATTTTATTATATTATATATGGATTAAATAATTCTAAAATATATAAGTTTTAATTCTATTTAATTTTCTTTTATGTTTCCCATAATGAAACCAAATAGGAAAAATCTTGATGTTTAAAATAGAAACATACTATGCTATTATTAAAAATTACAAGAAATTTGCCATGATTTATCCTAAAATTAAAAAAGGCTTTAAATTTAATTTTGCTTGCCATTGGTGCAGTTCATAAGAAATAAAAAAGAAACCAATGATCCGGCGGCCCATATTGATTCTAAACTGGGCCTCACCGCATTTTTAGCCCAATTTGGCCTAGAATTGGAGCACTATTAATGGGCTTAAAATCATTGATATTTTCCTTTATTTTCCCATCACTTGCTCAATAAAATGGTTCTTTTATAAAGATTTAGTTCTTAACTTGTCTTTTGTGTTGTCGCCGTCTTATTGTGGCATTTGGTTTGTCATTGGATTATTACGAAGTGGTGCTTTTCATCTTCTTGGTGTGGCACTTTTCTTGTGTGGGGGGTGATTCAGACAAGCAAAATAGATTTGATTAGTCGAATATATCAAATTATGGTCTATATTGAAGAATTGGAATCAGATATTCTAGTCACTATATTATCAAATTTTTAGGCTTTATACCGATTTATTACTTTTTTAACCTGAATATTTTTTCATTATTTATGGTTTTTAGCAATTTATATTTTGGATCTACCGATCTATTATGGAAGTTCGAATCAATAAAATTATTTTTCCTTTTAGAAAAGAAAGCTTGCATAGAAAAAGTACAGAGAATTAGGCCTCACATTCTTGGAGGAATTGGATTTTATATTATTTTAAGAAGGCCCATTACAGAGAGATGGTTGGGCCGGCCCGACTAGCTAGCCCATCTACTTTAGCCTGATTATAGTTTTGTGGAAACCTAAATGGGCCTAAACCCAATATGGTTAGTCTGTGAAGGCATTTTTGCTTTGTTCTCAAATATTAAAGTTCATCCTATCGTAGGGGTGAATTAGATTCGGTTTAGGTCAAGTTAATTAGTATTAATTAAATTATTAATCGATTAAAACTAATTTATTTATTGATTGAAACTAACCCAACTTAACATTAGTTTGATTTGGTTAATTTGGTTATGGTCATGTGTATAATCAATTTGATTTTCATCCACTTAAATTATTAATAATTTGCCATCTAATTTGAAATTTTCAGTTTTTTTCTTTAATTGACATCCCAAAATGACCAAAAAATAAATAAATTTGAAAATTCAATTTGATTTAGTTCGTGGTGGTAGGAATCATGGTCATATAGAGTGCTTGAGCTAGGATTCAATATCTGGGGGACTTGGTTAAAATAAGTAGTCATTGCTCAATGGTCTAGTACTTAATAATTCAACGCTTTAATTAAAAGAGGGTTAAGAAATAACAAAGGGCTGAAATGAGTTTTTTGTGTTTTGACTAAAACTTTTACTATGAACTTTTTCAGATAAAATCTGCTCAACATCAATATCTGCTTCTCGAACATGTGCGACAATTCGTGAATTAGGATTTCCATCCTCACTATCTAAATAGAGAGGTCTAACCCATTAGAATAATTGATTATCGTTTTCTTCATCAAACTCAGCTAAAATGGCAAGGAAATCAAGGTAATCATTTTCAGCAACTTTATCGGACTCTGTTTCCATATCCTATATCTTTAGTTTCTTGTTATAGTAACAAAAAACTAATTGTTGCAGCCTAGGGTAAGTAAGCCAATTTTTTTGTCTTGTATGGATTAGAGCAAATATGCTCCAATTTATCTCACGCGTTGAAGATGACGTAGCTTGGAAAAGAACCTTAAGGACCAAATTCCTCAATGTGGGAGTGTGATTTTGTGGTGCCCTAATTTCCGGGGGTCTCGTTGACTAGTCGTCAACCTGCGGAAGTTTCTACCTTAGGTCATTGGCACCTAAGTCTTGGTATAGGACCGGCACCATTTGCTCATGGACATCGAGTTACTCGGCACCATCTCAGTACGTCCCTTCATCGGGACTCATTCATTCATATTTAAAGTGAAATATGAGAATAATGCACTCAATTACAATCCGTAAGAGTCCGATCACGACCCTTTTACCATAACTACATAACCGACTATTTAAACAATAATCCAAAATAATTTAATTACAATCATTTTATACAAAATACATACTAGAACTAATTTGTCCCTAGCACTTTTTACAAAAATGTTCATCAAGGCTACATATCGGCTTTCTTCACAATCACGGCCAGATGAGCTGGTCCCATCGTGACGAATTTACACGTAAAGGTTGTCCCCATAAAGAGCCACACCAGCAGTGAATACCCCACAAGTGGCTACTCCCCATCTGCGCACACGCAATGCTTCACTCAACATTTCACATTTAACAACAACAAGAACATGACAATTTATGTCGAACTTTGCCATGTCATGCCATGAATGAGATGCGTACTCACTATGTACCATGCGCCGAGTCTCAACACCCCCTCACATAACGCCTAAGCCCATGTGTGAGAAACCGCCATTCTGTATTTATTATCCAACGATCATTTCAAAACAAATTCTATCTGCTTATAAACCAAAGCTTTTTCGATGATACATCACAAATGATCATTTTACTTTCAAAATCCATGCGCCTTTTTATGTGGGTAGCAGATTTTTGGTGTCGCAGACCAGCTTCAGAATCAGACACTTTTATGCACTTTACCGTGGGACTATGTTTGACCACAATTATGTGTCTTTCACCCAAGGAAGGGTGGGGTATGATCTATCCTAAACTTGTTGATACCTGACACATATTTTCTTTACATTTCAACAAATTGTGCGACTCTTTTGGACGTTGTCCCATTTAGCCGAGCCTACCCAATCAAACACCAAACACAGTGTCGATTTACTAACCATGCACTCACTTTCATTTAATGCGATGTCCCCGTGCATATGCAATGCAAGATACCATTACATGCCATATCATGTCACATGCACAATGAATGATACATGGACAATTCTACACATGCATATCACTAATGCATCATGGACAATTATATCAATATACATATCACGCATTATTTCACCATGTCAATATACTGGGCGTGCTATTATATCAAACATCCACATTCAACATGCTATCATGATCAAGAATGACATCGCGCATACAAGCAAGCTTCATGTAATAACAATGACACAACAATTCATCACACATTACATGAAGAGAGCAACACATATTGACATCTAAACATGTCACTTTAGTCACAAATGACACTCAAACAGTCACACAATGGCCTCGAAGCAAGCCGCAACAATCTGCAACCACACAAGACTTCAACCCAGATTGAGCCACAAACACAGCTCTGATCACTGAAAATGCCAAAGAACTGTAAAGTCCCCATGCTTTGTCCGGATTTTCCTAGCGGTCCATGCCTAGGCAGATTTTCCATGCCTAAGGTGAAAAACAATCTTCCCAGAGATTTCTTTCACCACCAGGCAACTGAGTTCCATTAGCTGAAGAAACACTAAGCAAAAACCCGGAAATGCGCTTTTTCTTCGCCAAACAAGCCCTTAACCAAAAAACCCTATTTTCCAGGACTAAAAATGGAAAATAAGCCAAGGTAGGAAGAATCCCTTACCTCTAGGCGCATGGTACACGGTAGGAAGCCTCTAAACCTGACACCGATTTCCCACCTCCTTCGATCTTCCACGTAAATCCCTATTTTCAAGTGCCCACGCTACCTCTCACACAATGGAACCTTGCCTGGCATTCACAAAAACCACCCACCTAACTCCACAATGGAGAAGCTGGCTCTCCTCTTTCCCTCTTTCCCTCTCTCTCTCTCCTCACGCCTAAAACCAGAAATGGGCCATTTTTCATTCTCACTCTTTTGTCCCAACTTAAACTAAGATTGAAATGGACCCACGTCACACCCTCAATGGCTGGTCTGGCCCATAACACTAAATTATACCCATAGTCGCTTTTATTACATATTAGTATAATAAAAGTAAATTTATTTTCTACAAATTTAAATGTTGGCAAGAAAATGATAAAAACCATAGATTTACTTCTAAAGAGTTATGGTAAATTATAATTTGCCAATTTAAGGACTCAGTGGCATAAGATGAAAGATTATGGTAAGTTAAATTGAAATAAGATAAGTTAACATTTGCAAATAGAAGAGAATGCAAGGCATAAATGCACAAAGAGGAAATTGACCAAAAATGATTAGCCAAACAGGCCTTAACATTAAAGGTGGATAAGACCAAAATCTCATTTGGCTTTGCGAAGGTGAGGCAAACCGCTTTTGAAGGAGAAAGAAGAAGGAAGAAGGAAGAAGAAGTTAAGAAAGAAGTTACAGATGAAAGCCAAGGTAGAACTTGTATGTAAATTGATATTGCCAGTATAGAAACTTTGGTAAGGATGCTTGCTTGAGATTTTGTTGGAAAATACTTGTTTAAGTCAGTTAGAAAACCCTAACTTCTTACATGTAATTTGGTTGGTTTAAGGTTTTGTAGTTTTGTTTTGAGTCAGGGTTTTGGCTGAAGGAAATTGATGGTGAAATGGCCAAACCGCCATTTCTATTATAGCTCGACACCCTACTTAGCTAGGAGTCCATGTTTGAAGTGCAGGGCTCCGCTAAAGGGAACTTGAGAGCCTGCAAATTCTCCGCTTCCTTCTCGGTCCACCTAGAGAAAGTAATGTCAGCCTTAGGCGAACCTCTCCCAGCGTAGTATCGCTTCCACTCAGCGCATCTATAATTTCGTTAGTACCTCTCACACTTTAAATAATTATCCATTGATTAATTGAGGACCCTAATAAGTGAATGAAAGGGGTCGTACAAGTATAAAAGTTATGAAATGTTTTATACCATCGCCGACGATCCTGGGCCGCTGGGGCAAACATTATTTCGCTCTCTTTCGCGAACGGGATTAAGAATGATAAAACGAGTTCTGAAATACATATAATTGTATGCCTGCTTAAGACCAAATAGTGAATGAATAGGCATCGATCAAAGGCTTCTACATTCTACCAGTTCTACGGTCTCTCGTTACGTGGGCGCACACGCTCTATCAGCGTCTGACTTCGCTGCTATGACACTTCGCATGCAAGCATACACGCTCGGCCCATCGACACTACCAGTGCTACGCACACTTCCGCTACGCGGGCGCACACGTTCGTTCGCATCGCACTGCACCTTCATCATTGTACTCAGGTCCTTCTCATTCGCATTAGAGGGTCTGGTGAAAAATACTTATAAGTATGTTATATGCCGAATAATAAGATACATGAAATTAAATGATAAGAATCGAATGATGAATAAGCAGAAGGAAGCATAAAATCAATGTTATGTTCTCTATATTGTACCCTAGTACTCCTCGTCATGATATATCTGCTCGAACTCCTAAGTTAGAAATGAAAGTTTCGTTACAAGAATTATATATGAAACGCCAAGTAGAATTCTCAGATATGTAAAATCGACATATGCTTATGATATATGTATTTTTAAATGTGGACCATCATGGTTTATATCTATTTCCACTACACAAGCTCATGACCTGCAAGCTTCATCCACAGTACCAAGAAGATATTTGCATGCTCCGCACGCCATGTACAACACAACTATAGAAGTCCAATTGATGTAGGTTTTGGTTTCTATTTTTGTAAATGTATATAAAAGTTTTTGTAATAGTGGATTTGTTTATGTACAAGTAAATGAGATTCAAGGAATATGTATAAGTCGGTTAAACACACCATGGTGGAGGTATTAGAATTTTTATTTCCCTATGATTTATGTTGAAATGAGCCCAATTAAAGTTCAGTGCAAAGTTAAAGAGCCTCACTCTGTGGTCGCCCTTATCTTCGCCAAAGGAGGTGGGGCGTGACATGAAGCCATTTATTCCGTCTTAGTTCAAGTTCAAATTATATCCCATGAACTTAACCCAAGTCATTTCCCGAATTTCGAGATTTTCATAAACAATCTCGTCCTTATGAGTCACTCGACGCCCATCACCCTGAAATACGTGAAATTTCGACTGTCTCGGAATTCAGCAAACTTCGTCTAGGTGACTAGATTTTACGAGACAAATCCAACGGTGAGTTCTTTGTCATCCCAGACTTAGGTGCCTCTCAAGCTTTTCGACTGTATTGTCAAGAATTTATCGTTTTGCCATTTTTCAGAAAAATTCGATTTTTCTCAGGTTTTATAGATTTCCATACATAAACCATCATTCAGCTCCAGTAAAAATTACTTATATTATTATATTAATAATAACATGGTAATGGACTTTACTTTTAAAGTTTTAATGAGAAATAACACTCACTAGCAACCATATTTTTCAGCCTGTTCGATCATCAATCCTTTTCACATCTAGAACAAAAAAAAAAACCCCCTATGAATTCAAAATAAATAAACTTATCAACCATTATGTATAATCAAATAAATTGAATCAATTAATTAGAAGAACTCATCAATATACCTCATTTAAAATGACTAAGACCTTCAAGAAGAGGAGATAATTTGCAAATACTGTGAACAACTCAAAATAGCTTAGGTCACTACTAACTTCAGGTTTATATTGAAATCTTAGATTAGAATACACAAGAAAATGATTTAGAATTATTATGTGATAAAAGAAACATAATATGCATTAAATATGATGATGGTATTGCTTAGTTACTTGTTAGATGAAGATGATGTTTACGAGTTATATTCCAATGATCTGCGATGATTTGTTTCACCCAATCTTTAGCACTGAGTCAGTGTAAATTTTCCTTCAATACTCGAATCCACTCATACACAAATTGCATTGTTGGGACGACTTTAGAATCAACAATGTGAAGAATTGTGTATAGTGCCTCATAGAATGACACTAGCTTAGTTACCTTCTCCTAATATGCATGATCAAATATGAGTTTTTCAACCTCATGTCTAATGGTTGTCCGACTAAACTTGTGAGAAGCCCATTCATCACTAATAAAGATCTTCTTCAAATAAATAAGATGTTTTAAAAGACTATCAAGGGCAATGCAATTGTCAGAATCTTGTTGCCTCCTGACAATATCTCCAATTAATATGTTTTCATTTTGCAAGTAAGCAAACTATGATCGATGAAGTCACATATTTGCATTAGTAATTAACTTTGAAACGATAGCTCTTTTACCAATGTCTTCAAATATCAAGTTGATGCAATGTACTGCACATGGAATCCAATATAAATTGTATTTCTTCATTAGCAACTTCCCCGCCTTCACAAATGTTGATCCATTGTTTATCACAATTTTCACCACATTTTCTTCACCAACTTCCTTGATCACATCCTTTAACAAACCATAAATGTATTTATTGTCTTTCATATTATCTTATGCATTAATAAACTTGAGGAAAATTGTGTTTCCTTTTGAATACACCGTGAAATTAATGATGCTTAATTTCATGGGGCCAATCCATCCATCGCACATAATTGTTCAACCATATGTCTTCCATTTCTCGCTTTGGATGTTCACATAAGCTTCCATGTCTTTATGCTCCATATCCAATTATTTATTTTTGATTTCATATGGAGATGATGGTTCCATGCCCATGGTTAGAAGTATAATTAAATGAATTAATTATATTGTTTGCATATATAATGTAAGATAATAATGTTATTAGAAACTAAAAAGACTTTTTCACATACCAACTGGTAGTGCACCAACAATCATGTTCTTGAAACTGTGAGAGTTTGCTTTATGAGGTGTGACACTCTCATAAATGAAGACTTTGTCGATTAGTCGACCCATTGTTTCTTTAATTGCACCACCTTTGAAAGGATTTTTAATACTCTTTTGTTTGTTGTGTGACGCCCCAAATTCCAGGTTTTTTTTTTTTTGGGTCCCACTGGTTTGGAAACCTCTTGTGAACAGTGTCCATGAACAATAGCTCAAACAATGCACAACGTAGTGCACTATTAAGGCTGGGGGAAAGTCTCGCCACGACGAGTTCCCGCCACGCACAGATCTCGCCTGTTGGGCCGAAGCGCAGAATGCGGCACCGCCACGCGCTGTTACGCGGCGCCGCAGCGCCGCGCGCCCGCCGCATGCAATAACATCACGCTACGCGCCATGCACATGCCTGTGCTTGTCGTGGCGAAGCGCCACCACCCGGTCGAAAGAACGTGGGCCGCGAGTAGAAAATACCCTATCGTAACACCACCCTTGGAAAACCTTGTCGTGACATAAAATCTTCTTTTGTGACAGGAATGTCCCACCTTGGGGAAAACTCTGTCGCGACACAAGGAGACCTCGAATGCGATCCAGCCTCGGCTCCAATTTCAAACCCTATCACAACACCGAATTTTTGTCGCGACAGATAAAAATATCTCGCTAGACAGAAGGCCTTCGCGACTCCAAACCACTTAGTATGCTCGGGGGAACAATGTTGCGACACGGGAGATCCTCGTCACGGCATCGTGTTTAAAAGATCTATCGCGCTCCGCATGCCGCCGTCGCACGCGTGCCCAAAGCCGGTCGCAGAATGCCTCAGGCCGGGCCGTGTCTCCCTGCCAGTCATGGTCCCGTATGAGAACCATGTCGCGAATAATACGGTCAACACTCTCTATTGCGACAGACTCTAAATGGGCAAGAGCCCATTCTCGTCCTGGTCAGACCCCAGCTTCCTCTTTCTTTCTTTCCAAACACCCTAAATTGATATACCAGTCTTTATTACAAAGACAATGGTGAAACTTGGAAAATCCTCACAAAATGCACTCATCATACAAAAATGAGTTTCATTACAACTTTGCTACTTACTTAAGGTGAAACTAGGTTTTTCATCAAAATTCACTACTATAAAGCAAAGCCACTCGCCTTTTTTTTTTTCTCAACTAAAAGTTCTTGAATGGGCCTTCGTTTCGATGTGCCTCCGATTCTGTAAACATTTTCCCACGATGGGTTGAGCAATGCCCAATAGATGAATTTCCCTATAAGGGATACTCCTCACCTAAAATGAACATGCACATTACACACACACATCATACCATAATCCATACAGAAATACAACCCCACATGGAATATATATGTCTTGCATAAGATGAGACTCCTCATGCCCACAACCCGAGTAGGGAGTCGGTGAGGACTCGGGACATGGGATTGGGCATGTAGACATTCGAGTAGGTTCATGAAATTGCTTGGATGTCATTGTTTGCCACATAACATGCACTTAGGTGGGGCTAACCCTGAGTAAAGGAAATTATCACTCTTTGGGCTTTGCTCCTCTGTCCCGGGGATCCAACTATTTGGTCTGAGAGTGTCTGGGGAGGGACGGCTTCATTAGTAGCGTTTAGAAGAAATAAGATTAATAGCTTTAGTGTGATTTTTTTTTTTTTTTTTTTTTTTTTTTTTTTTTTTTCCTGTCTTATTAGAATTGTAAATTTTAATATATGTTGGTCTAAGAGTAATGTAAAAACTCTTGAATAGTGTAATATATTTGGTTGGAACTATATTTGTGGGTATTAATACGGGGCCCAGTGGCGGTTATTTTATAGCATGTAGACCATGTGTGAGGTCATTGCCAGGTGTTGGGACATGTTTTGTACCTTGGGTAGAGCTCCTGTACAAAGGGACTACTTGCTGATTTTTCATCAGTGGTATCGGGTTGCAGACGTGAATGTCCGTAGGTTGATCTCACACGTACAAGGAAGGTACATGGGTTCTTGCCCATTTTCCAGTTTACCTTTGGGTCCCGTACAACAATTTAATATCGTGACCTGAGAACAGGGGCGGCTTTGGGCGCGCGTGGTTTTGCCGTAATCCCGGTAGGCTAGGCCATGATATGGCCATCAGAGGGCCACGATACTTAAAACGAACGTCTTGTGGGGCGTGCGACAGTGTGCGTAACAGACCGGGGTGGTGTGCCCATTCTAAGCATTGTATCATGACGGGAGAGGAGGCCTGGCGTTGGGGAGTGTGTCACCAAATCTGATGGTTCTATCGTGGCCTGGGCGAAGCTCCAGGCTGTGGCTGGGGTGTGTCGCGACACGCCCGGTGATCTGGCCGGTGACATGGCTGCAGCCACGAGGTCTGACCGTAGCGTCGCGCCCGCGTTTTCTGGCGAGGACTCTTCTTTACAGTCAGAGACCGACAGTCACCGTCTGCTGGCTCAGATTGCTGTGCTTTCATGTGATCTGTATCTTGAAGTCTGTTAGGTGTGCACCTTGTGCACCTTGATTTGACTCAATCTGCAACATTACAAGTAAGCTACAGAAATTTGGGGACACTTTTCATGAACCAACATTCTTTGAGCATTCCCATTCCATGAGGTTTAATATATATAATAAAATAAAATCAAATGAAATAAAATCTTTTAAAATGAAATTTTCTAAAATAAAATTTTGTTGCATATGATTTAAAATATGAACTTATTGTCTTGCATTACCTATGAATGCGTGGACATTGTGCATGAAATGTTTTCTGTATGTATGTGAATAGTGTCTCGAAATTTGTGTTTACGCCTTAGAATCTTTGCAATTCAGTCATTCTTTCCATTTGACATGTAGATGGCCCAGTCGAGGCGAGACGTAGGAGTGAATCCATGAGTCTTGATCGGGCACCATAGGTGTGTTTTAGACTAACGAGTAACTGTTGAGGTTGTAGGGATTACGGCTCTTTGTTGTGCATAGACCGGTCACGCCAATTGTAGGGGGAGGGTCAGGAGTAACCTCTGAGAGGTTTAGACACGTCATCCTTCGACATTCACGGGAGAGTCAGATTAATTGGCATGCCATTGGTTCAGCCATGTCGAGAAAGTGTTAGAGGCTATGAGTTACCTCATTGACTGAGATTAGACTAATTTGTGCTCAGGCTGAAATTGTAAGAACCCAGTATGGTGGCGGGCAAAGACGCCTCTAGAGACCTAGAAGAAGCGATGACATGAAATGGAGTTCAGAGGGAGGTACATTCATGGGTAAGTATTTTCGGATCTTTGCTTTCGTCATACGAAGGCTCGGGAGTTCATTTGATAGGGACCGATGATGAGTGATTGAGTACGTGGCTATATTCACGGAGCTAGCCTGTTTTGCTGATGATTGCCAGCCCACGGACATGGCCAGTCGGAGGTCGAGAATGGGCTGAAGTTGTCGGCGGGGGTAGGATTGCCGCCTAGGGACATGGGCTGTATGGTTGGGTTGCCCGACTTCATAAAGAGAGATCGAGATGCTCGGAGCACTCGGGATGAGGTGTTAGTAGCAAGGGGAAGGAAGGAGGTCGGTCTTCTTGGATTCGGGAAAGAAACGGAGGGCTTCTAGTTCACGAGGTTCAAATTTGTGGCCATCGGGCGAGGGGCGGAATTAAAGTTGTCGGATTAGGCCCCGGGCGGATGGTGTGCTACCATTGCGGCCGGACATATGAGAAGTTGCCCCGAGGCGAGGGGATCCCGGGGTTTCGGGACGGGCGTAGTCGGTCGGCGATGGGACAAGCGGGAGAGGATCACAGTGCCATTCCTCCGCACCTGGTACGGGCGGGAGGAGCCCGATGTCGGTTTAGGGGCTGCGAGCACACCAGATTACCTGGGGCCGGGCCCGGAGGCGGAGTTGAGGCGGGCGGAGGGCGAGCCACTGGGCGGGAGACGTCGAGGGGGTTCGGTGTCTTCAAACCATCAATGCCGGTTAGGTCAGTGAATCATGTGATTATCCCCGAGTGCGTTTTTTGCTATCTGCTTTATGGCGAGAGTGTTATTGATTCTGGTCGCGTCGCATTCATTTCATTCTTTATCGGGTTGTGATAGAGATTGAGCAGAGGTTGAGGCCTTGGGAGCCACTAGTAATGTGAGTTCTCCATAGGGATTAGAGGGGCGAGGGGATAGGGGATGATATGTAGTGGTTGCGGGTTAGAGATCTAGGGTTCACTCACCCAGTGGACGCTGAGAAGTCTCGTGGACATGTATTAGAGTTCGGCGTCATCAACAGGATGGATTGGTAGTGACCACAGTCGTTATCGATTGTGAGCGTAGGAGGGTTACCGCTACCACGGAATGATACTCGTGTTATATTCGGGGGACAAGCACGATAATTTTCCAGGTGGGTATCTGGTCGGTGCCCAGGGACTGGTTGGGGCGGGTTGGCTAGCAAGCCTTACTGGGGAGACTGAGGTGAGGCCGGGACAGATCTAGTAGTTTGCGGTATGGGGATGTTTTCCGGATAGGCTACCAGGGATTGCCTCGTAGAGGGTTGTAGACAGTATCAGAATTTACACCTTGATTTACTTCACCCATCTTTATGACTCACGTAGGATGGCACCGAGTTGAGTTGCAGAACTTCGAGAGTCGACTATAGAACTCTTTGGACAGAGTTTCATTAGATGAGACACTTCACACCATGGGGCGCTCGAGTTACATTGCAAGAAGAAGGATAAGACCATGAGCATGCATTGATTACAGACCAGTTGAACGGGGAGTTACGATCGAGAATCGGTACCCATTCACCGCAGGATTGACGATTTGTTGATCAATTGACGTGAGTCTACTCCAAGATAGACCTTCGCACTAGTTACCATCAGCTGAGGGTTAGGGAGATAGATATCCCTAAGACAGCTTTTAGGACGCGTTATGGGCACTTTGAGTTTACGGTGATGCCCTTTGGATTGACAAATGCGCCAGCGACATTCATGGACCTCATGCATAGGGTATTCCAACCCTATCTAGATCAGTTTGTCGTAGTCTTCGTGGATGACATTTTGATCTACTCCCAGTCAGAGTGGGAGCATAAGTATCATAAGGATCGTTTCTGATTCTTTGAGATCATCGGCTATAGGCGAGATTTGGCTAAGTGCGAGTTTTGGCTTCTGGTGAGATTTTTGGACACGTGGTGGCATCGGCGCCAGTCTCGATGGGCGGTCGAGGCGTGATGAGTTAGGAGAGTAGAAGTCGATCTTCGAGATACGTAGTTTTCTTGGGATTAATTTAGATGCTACAGGAGATTCATTGAGGATTTCTCAAATTAGCAACACCTATGTGAGATTGACCGGAAGGAGGTGAGTTTGATTGGGATGATCGATGCTAGGAGGCATTCCAGGAGTTGAAGAGGAGACTTACGCCCGGCTCCTATCTTGATAGTCGGACGGGGGATAGGGGCTGGAGTGTATTGTGATGCCTCGAGGCCGGATCAGGATGTGTTTGATGGTCGGGAGGGTAATAAGCCTGGTTGTGGTTGAAGAATCTTGAGCGAGTGCCCACACACGACATGGAGTTGGTGGCTGTAGTCTTCGCCTTGAAGATTTGGCGCCACTACTTATATGGTGAACAATTCGAGGTTTTGATTTGTGCCACAGTAGGTGTACTTAGAATCAACAATATTTATAACCTAGGTTCCTACTGCCATAGCAAAGCTACTGCAGTATAGTGGCTCTAGGGTCGAACCAGGGATGGGTTTTCTTTGCACAAATGACTAACAGTGAAGTCCAAAATGGTGAATTCACTTTGGATTTAAGGAATTTATAAAAAACAGTGGGGTTTTGGTAGTGTGCAGATTGACATTAAAATGAAGAAAAATAAGAAAAAGATCTTGAAGCATCGAGGCTGCGGTTTTAAGATACAAGGCAAATTAGAGGTTCCTAGTCCTTTTCACCAGCGTTGGGAGGATGACCTATAGTCATGTCCCGAAGCCAGGATCTTCATTTAGCTATAAAACCTAACCCCGAAAATAATTGTCCTTTTGAAAGATGGTGTTTCTTGGCGCGGTGGTCATCGCTTGAGTGAAAAAACAATTCTCCTTGACTCACCTTACAATGATTAATAGAGGGTAACTAATGAATCTCGAGTGGATCTAGCAATAAGCATCAGACCTAAAATTACCAAATAAAGGAGTCGTTTCAAAAAGTGAATCTAGGGTTTAAACCCTAGAGTTCAAAGGAAACACAAGTGCCGGTCGTGCTTGCGTGAAAACAGAGGAGCCTCAAGCGATGCCCGGATCTTGCGCAGCCTTCCCCTTCAAAGGAAGGAAGGGTTTAGGCAACCATCCTCCGGTTGTCATCCCTCGGAGGGTGTTGCCGTTTTGCCCGGAAAATAGAAAGAAAATGAGGAAAAATTAGACGAAAATGAAAAATGGGAGGCAGCTTCTCCAAAAATTTAATGCAGTGATTGATTGTACAAACCTTGACTCCAGCTTATATACGACTCGGAACAAGAGTGCAAAAACAAACCAAGCAAAGCTATTACAAAGTGCAGAAGGAAAAACCAAAGCGGTCGTTTAAACACAAAACGAGGAGGCGAAGGATTTCGTATAGGTGAAATTTTAAATATGTAGAAATTTAGCTATCATAAGCGAAAAGATTTAGCTATCATAAGCGAATTTAGCTATATAACAATTACTGCTTATGTGAGAGTACGATGTTGACCTTTGTTTGTCACGGTTCCATTGCTCTTCTTTGCTCTTATTCTGTAGCACTATTCCATCTCTTCTTTCTTTGATATTCTTCATTCCGGCTTGTTGAAATTGAGAAAACCATATGAAATTGATGGAAATCAAACTTTGTTATGATTAGTTGACACGTGATTTGGCTTCGATTCTGTAAAACTACAAAAACGGCCCCGAATACGATCGATTAGAATGGTAGGGACCTTAATATTACCATCAGATTAATTAGAATGAATTAGTACACAAAAGCACTTAAAACCTATAATAAATAGGGTTCAAAATAGCACTTTGGGCACTAATCATGTACTCGGACCACGAGATTAAAAGTATATTTTCACGTAGCAGGACCTCAATATGAGGCAGTGCAGATGGATGGAGTTCCTAGAGGATTACGACTTCACTTTGCATTACCATCCTGGTAAGGCATATGTGGTGGCTGATGCACTCAATCGGAAGTCACGGGGAGTATTGGCTAGTATAGCTTCCTGGGAATGGTGGATGCTTGAGATTGTGGGACAGTTTGGGGCTCTGGTCTGTGGCGAACCACGAGGGTGCGTTGGGAGTTTAGTAACTGGCATCTCGTTGGCGAGTGATTGGAGTCGGGGACGGATGCGGACCGGTGTCCATCGAGGACGAGTGCGATCAGTACAATTGGCGAGGCTGGACCGTCACGCGAGATGGTAGTCTTCGGTGCGAAGGGCCGGGTAGTGTTTCCCTAGTTGACCGATTTAAGAGAGGAGATTCTTAGGGAGTTTTAGTGCTCTCGATTTGCCGTGCATCCAGGTGGCACGAAGATGTACTAGGATCTTCGTCGCCAGTACTACTGGAGCGGGATGAAGAGACACGTAGGGGACTTTGTATGACGATGTCTCACGTGTCAACAAGTTAAGGCTGAGCACCAGAAGCCAGTGAGCTGCTCGACCATTGGAGTGGGTGAGTGGAAGTGGGAGCAACGTCACGATGGATTTGTGTTACTTGCCACGGGAACACCGCGAAACATAATCGGTATGGGTGATAGTGGAATTTGGTTCACGAAGTCGGCCTATTTCTGCCCGTCTTGGATGATGTCACATTTGAAATTCGCGGTTTGCTGTTGAGATAGTCGGCTGCATAGTGCCGGTATCATAGTGTCGGATAGAGACCCGAGGTTTACGGCGCACTTTTGGAAGAGTTTCCAAAAGGCTATGGGCACACAACTGACCATGAGTACAACTTTCCACTCACAGACATATGGTTAGTCAGAGAGGACCATACAGGTGTTAGAGGACATGCTGCGAGCATGCATCCTGGATCATAAGGGTAGCTGGGAAGAGCATTTGCCCTTAGTGGAATTCGCCTACAACAACAGTTATCAGGCGAGTATACAGATGGCACCATATAAGGCATTGTATAGAGGCAAATGCAGATCAAGATTATGTTGGACGAGTGGGAGAGGCTCCATCTTGGTCACGATCACGATTAAGAACACCTCAGAAGGTGAGCTTGATACTAGCGTCTTCTCACGGCTTTCAGGCCGGCGAAGAGCTATCTTCGATGTCTGACGTGTTATAGAGATCGAGATTGGAAGTACGTCTTCTTGAAGGTGACCTAAGAGGTGGTCGGGTTATTGGCGGGAAGCTGGCCAGAGGTTCATTCGGCCCTTTGAGATACTCGAGAGGGTAGACACTGTAGCGTACCGGTTGGCTTTACCGCCCAGCATGTCCGGTGTCCACAAGGTATTTCACGTCTCTATGCTCCGGAGGTACACTCCAGATCCAGCTCATGTAGTGGATTAGGGAGAGATTGGGATTGACATAGTCGGACCTTGAGAGGACCGGTGTGTATTAGATAGTAGGGATCGGGTTTTTGCGGCGTAAGACCATGAGGCAGAGTGAAGGGGTGCTATTCGGCACCGTTGGTGGAGGAGTCAGCGTGGGAGCGAGGACACGTCACGGGGCCCTTATCCCTTCTTATTTAGGGATGAAGGTACGTGGTTTAGTCGTTTAAAACTTAAATGACTAGTTTACATACATGGCACAGTGCACGTTGCATATGCATGTGATTTGTTGTGATTGTCCAGAATTTCGGGACGAAATTCCTTTTAAGGAGGAGAGAATGTAAAACCCGGGAAAATTCAAATTTTTTGAAAAAGGGTAAAACGGTAATTTCGGTAAAAAAAAATGAAATTTTCTAGATCTCGGATGACGAAACAGACTTCACCATTGGAATCGTCTCGCGAAATCTAGCTACCAAGTCGAATTTCGAGATAGTCGGAATTTCACGTTTTTCGAGACACCGGGTGTAGGGTGCCGTAAAACGGCTCGTGAAAGACATGTGACGTGACAAGAGTCACCTACTACATGTACTCATGTGACACATGTTGCATGATAAGAGAGATGATGGGAATGAATGGCTGAGATTGTGCCAAGTGTAAAAAATCAAGACCAAAGGACACAAGTGGAATTAATGAAAAGGTTCATGAGAATAAGACAAAACTTAAATAGTTGTCTTCTCAAACAAAAAAAGAGAAAACGTGCAGGAGGAAGAACAAATCGACAGTGGCTGGGTTTTTTGAGTTTTAGAGAGAGAGAGAGCTCATTCTCTCTAGATTTCTAATGAATTAGGACCGTCGGTTAAGCAGGCCAAGTAAGGCTGTTGCGAGGTGAGAGCTGCAGCGTGGACGCGTTAGTGGAGTTCCGACAACTCCAAGAGGTAGGGCTCTTTTCCTACTTGTGTTATTCTTTGGCTAAGAGCCATGTAAATGGTTGGGGTGTTCTGAGGCTTGGATTAGCCGTGTTTTCGGTCTCAAAACATTTGAACCGAGTGGAAAAAATCCTCATTGTTGTGCGTGAGCGATTGCCAGCGAGAGGTTTCACTGTTCATGTGGTCAATTGATGTGATTTTAGTCTGAATTTTATGATGTTGAGTGGTTCAAATGAATTGCTTGTGTTTTGTTAATTGGCCATGTGAGCTAATTTTGGTGTTATTGATTGAATTTTAATAGCATGATTTATGGATTAATTATGTTAGTATATCGTGTTTATATATTAGTAGGTTGTTGGGATTGACATCATGCATTAAAGTATGCGTCAGGCGGCGCAGAATATTAGGGTGAGTCGTAATGTAAATTGAAAGAAAAGCGAAAGGTTTGTGAAAGGAATTTCAACGAAGATTTTCAGAAGAATTGCTTTGGAGAGTCGTCCAACATATCGCCGGATAGAAGACCATGACATTTCGGACGTTATCGACAATTCGCCTCGGAGAGTAGTCAATATATTCACCAGAATCTCGGTAGTAGTTTTGAGCAAGCTTTTGTTTTGAAAGCTGGATGTTCTCGCGCATTTTTGCTTAGGCATATGTGAGGGAGTCGGTGCGAACTCGGGACATGGGATTGGGCATGTAGACATTCTAGTAGGTTCATGAAATTGTTTGGATGTGATTGTTTGTCATGACATATGCACTTAGGTGGGGAGTAACCCAGGTAGGAAATTATCACTACTGGGATTTACTCACCCTGTCGAGATCCTTATTTAGTGCGGGGAGTGTACGGGGGAGGGCGCTTGCTAGAGAATTCGCGTTTTAGAAGAAAGCCAAATTGTGGCTTTGGTATTGATTTTGTATAACATGTATTAGAATTGCAAATTTTAATATATGTTGAATTAAGAGTAATGTAAAAACTCTTGAACCATGTAATATATTTGGTTGGGATATATTTTGTGGGTATTAATGCAGGGGCCCAAGTGGCCATTATTTTACTCGCTTGTGGACCCTGTGTGGTCATTGTAAATTGTTGGGACAGGTTTTGTACCTTGGGTAGAGCTCTTTGTACAAAGAGCTACGGAATTTTCATAAGTGGTGACGGGTTTGACATCCCTGAATATTCCAGCAGGTTGCGGGTTGGCGGGTTAATCCGCGGACCGGTTTTGGGGCGTCACATTAGGCATAGCGAAGTAGATAAAAAACACACAGCATTTATCTTGTTCCATCAATCAACAAAGATAAAGCACAAAGATTTTATTTGCACATTTTGTAATAATTTCCAATATATATATATATATATATATATAGTCATATCCAGAAACTTTTGGGCTACACAATTTGCTGAAACACACATTAATTTATTTTATAGAGAATGCCTTGGTCCACAAATTATATGCTCGAAGAAAATCTAAAGATTTCATATTGTTTTTACTTAATAGGCCTCTAGTTGCGATAAAATAACCTCTATGGCGCTGTATTGTATGCAAACAGTATGCTACTAATCCACTTGAAGTCTTGTAGTTCTAAGGGTTCATATGCAACCCAGTGTAAGACACACATGCTTTGACCTTTCAAAAAAGCATAGACCAAAAAAACATGAAATATCAGTAGGCACCATCCCTCCTAAAACTCAAACAAGCTTTGGGATGCATATATGCCTAAAACATATAAGTCAAAAATGGCACATTTGTAATCATCTATGCACCAATTAGAGAAAGTAGTATATATTGGAAGAGTTAAAATTGAAAGTAGTATATAAAAAAAGTAGTCAAAATTTTGCATTTGCTATCCCTTTCCATGTGATATAATTTAAAAACAAATAGAGAAAAAAATATGCACATATATTGGAAGAATGAAGTACAAAGTAGTACATGGTCAATCAATGAAAGGTACGAAAGTAAAGAGTAAAGGCTTAGATGTTCATCAATATCATAAATATGAAATCATTTAATACTTTGGTTTTGACAATTTAGGTTAAAAATATGATGCAATGAATAATCAACAAAATAAATTTTTTTTAAAACAAAGTTTACCATGTTCGTTGAAGAGGAATGATAAAAACAAGGAGAATCTCGAAAAAGGATCATTTAAAACAAAGTGTAGTGTTGATTCTCTTTCTTTTTAGTACAATGAATAATCAACAAAATAATTTTTTTTTTAAAAAAAACAAAGTTTATCATGTTCGTTGAAGAGGAATGATAAAAACAAGGAGAATCTTGAAAAAGAAGCATTTAAAACAAAGTGTAGTGTTGATTCTCTTTCTTTTTAGTATTGTAATTACTCGGTTTTTTCTCCTTTTATTTATTTTTTTGTTGTAGGGGGAGAGGGTTATAAGGAAAGAAAGGAAACAATAGAGAAAAAAAAACACATGCACTAATCTTCTTGTTTGAATGGTTAGGAATAAGAAGAAAGCTTTGTTCCTTTGAATAGAAATTAGTAAGAATTCAACCATTGAATTGATCAGAATCTTAATGAATCAACATTGCATGTAGACTCCACATGTCCCTATGAGCAACAACCAGTCTAGGGCCTTTGCAGTAAATTTTTACCTTTAAAAAAAACAGTTTAGAGAAATTTAGAGCATAGATTCTTGATCACAAGTTTGCACATCTTCAATCATGAAATAATAAAACTGGCCGGCTCCACGTTCCCCTAATTTATCATCAAATCTACCTAATAAAACTCTAGTATCCTTTTCGCAAATATAGATAAAATTTAATGGGAAATCCTGTATCCAAATTTTGGAAGAACCTAAAAGAGAACCTCTCAGCAATTCATATTGGCCTACAAATTGGACTCTCTAAAATAGCTTATCACACCACAATCATCCGAGGTGTAAAAAATCATATTTGTGTGAATTAGTAGCTTGGGAATTAACCACAACTTCATAATCACCTTCAAATTCAATGCTTTTAGTGTCTTGATTTACCGAAAACAATAGTTTCACCCTATAGAAGTGTTATGAAGCAATGTGTTGGTGACTTCATCATTTTGTTACTATCCTTCAAGACCCAACTAGCAAAAGTACAAGCCATCAAAATTCAGCTTCCAACCAAAACTAAGGGCTCCATGGTGTCAATTTTCATTCAAACATAGACATCATCATAAATATGTAGTTGCTACAAAAGAGGCATTATTATGATAACCATCCTGATATTTAAAGGATAAATTACTAGCATTATTAATAATTGAATAATGATTCAAATAGTAATGAGCCAGAAAATTAAATTTTTTTTTTTTTTTTTGGGGGGGGGCCAGAATTTAGGATAAAAAAAAAACCAAAACTACTTAGCCCATGTCAAACCCTAGAAAATTCAAATTTTCTGAAAAGGGTAAAACGGTAATTTTAGTGGAAAATCTGAAAATTTTCTAGATCTCGGATGATGAAACGGACTTCACTGTTGGAATTTTCTCGCGAAATCTAGTTACTACGTCGAATTTCGTCAAATTCTGAGACAGTTGGAATTTCATGTTTTTCGAGGCACCGAAAGTAACGAGTGACACTTGGCACATGTTGGATGGCTCATATGGAGCCATGTGTCAAGTGGTGGGGATAGTCAAACCAAGTCTACCCCAAAGAGAACCAATGAGAGGGTGACACGTGGCGAGGGAGGACATCTCACTTGAGCAAGTTTATTGAGCAGTGGGGAGGAGAAAAGGGAGGGGGGGGGGGGGGGGGGGGGGGGGGGAAGGGGGAGGGAAGGAAAGAGAGAGGAAGAGAAGAGGAGAGAGAAGCTTCTCATTCTCTCTAGTTTTCCCGGAGGTCCAGCTGTCGACGTTCATCGATGCAAGAACCAAAGTTCGTCCTCATGACGAGGCTTAGATGGCCCCGTGTCGAGGAGTTTGAGCCAAACTCCAAGGTAGGGGATTTCTCCTACTCGATTTTTCTTCCTAACTTAAAGGCCATCTAATGGCACTGTTTTGGTTCCCCAGGGGGCCGTGAATGGCCTTAGTGGTCAGTCTCAAAATTTTGGGATTGATGGTGGAAATGTTCGGGAACAAATGCACAATTCAAAACTGTGCAGAAAACTAATTGTTTGGGTCCTTGGATAGGCGGGTAGTGACTAGGTTTTTCAGGTGATGATTGACAAGGTAACACGCATAGCTCTTGTGACGATACGGGCTAGGCGTGCGTCGAGGACACAGGAGCTCGGCGGGCGCTTGTCGACATGGCTATCATGGCGGGAGGAAACCTGTCATGACATGAACCATGATTTCTAGAAAAAAAAAGATAAAAATAAAAACTTATTTTTTTTATGTGTTGCGTGTTTTGAATGTTGAGGCCGGATGATACCTCGTTGGATTGAGGTCCTAATTCAAGGATCTTTTGCGTGTTATTTCTTAATAATTGAATAACATGCAGTGTGTGAAAATTTTATGTTAATGCATGCTTGCCAATATATTGACATGATGAATGAAAACTCATTCCATGAATTAGAAATAATGCATGCAACTTAACATGACATATTTGCATTCTATATGCACGGTAACATCGCGTTGAGTCGGGTGTGGGTGCATAGTGATGGTTGATTCGCCATTCTTGTTGAATTTGTGGTGAGCTCGGAAAGGGGACAACGTCCAAAATCGAGACTCACGGTGGTGTAAAACAATGATAATAACGAATCTCGTGTGTTGGGTGTAGCAAGATGAAGTAGGTCCACGAGGTGAAAAGTAGAAATCTTATTCTTGGTCAACCATATGGATCCAGCGATGAAAGTTCGCGAAAGTGTCGGAATGCATTGCAAAGCCTACGGTGAGACCCCAGAAATTCGCAACCCAAATAAACACACGGGATTTGATAAGTTAAAATTAGAGGGTTATCCAATGGTTTAAGTCATTAGGTGGAACATCAATGACTGGTTTTTCACACTTGGCGTTACATGAGGGTGTGACCTTACTGAGCCGAGGGTCAGTTGACCCAGCGTCAGCGCGCGGAAACTGTATGTCTCGTATCTTGAGGCCAATCACGTAGTAAAATGACTATGGGGCCCATTATCCATACTCGTCCATATGGTTACAAGACCATACATTTCACCATAGATCCGAGAGAGTTATTACGCCATTTCTGTCTGAAAGCGTATATTAAAGCGGATTCGTTCTAATAATAACCTGAAACAAGAATCAAGGCCCTTGATCGACCCGCTTCATAGTCTGGCCTCCTAAGGGCGTCGTCTACACAGTATCTGTCACATTGCACGAAAGGGGTCCTGTGGCGGGGTGACTACGCCGATGAGATAAATCCTACAAGGGCTATTCCGCCTAGGTGCACATGCAATGATCATTTCCGCAGTCAAACCAACAACCCGATCCGTGCATACGTATTTATCTATCATGGAAAAATCTACATGCATGTATGAGATGACACTTTACATCCCAATCTTAAGATTGACCTCCGACCCACCACCCCGTGCAAGTGCCAATGGAATCAATCTCAAGTGAGTCCAACTCCCATCTCACAACTGTGTCTATTCTCACAACTCGTAGTCTATGTGATATTTATTTAATCGCTTCGCAATTTTTGGGCAATTAACTTCGGGTCTCACCGCAGTCTCTTACACCACATTTTGGGCTTTCACCGGGTGGATACTGCCTAAACTGTGTTTTCAGCTTTCACCCGAGGGGGTATCTATCCTACTTGCTACGCCGACACATTTCATTTTCCATTTTCGCTTAAATGTGGGAACCCAATTGACTCTCGTCCCATTTCCAAGCCCACACGATTCTCGCACCAAATGCAAAGGCTAAACCAAGCACCATACATATTCATACGGTGTTAACAAGAAAACCAATGCAATGCAATTTGTGCCGCACGCACTCAAAACCCATGACCAATGTATGAAGACTCTACATGGACATTCTACACCTTATACACTAAGTGTGTGTGCCGTGAACACTGCTGTCTACGCACACAACATTCCATATATTTAGTTTAACATCAGCATACATGTAGTCATGTTAATATTCCATACATTCAAATCAGTGCATCACATAAGCGTGCACTACATCTTTTCTATCATTCAGTTCATTCATGTCAACACATCATTCAAGCATGTATTAACATAATTCTAACCATTACTTAGGCAAGTAATGCTATAATTCTTATTCCCAGCCGAGACATAGTGTGTCAACTAAGGCACCTAATGCATATAATTATTTCATATTCACTACATATATGTCACATAATTTCACATATTCAGTATGTCATTGAATTTATGGCAATAACACACATTAGCCATTCCCGACCATAAATCCGGCCATGCTTGGCCTAAGAAATAATATGGACTTAGTCCAGAAAGTCTAGTTTTTGTAAATACCACACAAAACATCCAACACGCACCTTCTGCCGTGCCATATGCAATCCTAAGCATTTTTACAAACTGTTCAGTCAGGTTCCAAACCAGAACGGACTATTCCTCAACTGTCCGTGACCTAGCCTAATTTTCAGCCTACATTTTGGCTGAGCACTTTATCTTATTAAATTCTAGACTCGACAAGCTTTCTGTAGAGTCCAAGAACTTGTGAATCGGAGTTCGGACGAGAAAGTTATGACCATCTAAAGCGACATGTACCTGACCACAAGGGAAAGGAAATTGGGCACACTGGCTTGCCATTTCGTCTCTGAGATTTTGCCATCTCTAAACATTAATATTCTGTTTTGGACCGTCCCAAACCCTGAACCTAGATTTTAAATTCATCACACAATCACAAACAACTACACAACATACAAATTCGCCTGGAAACCGAACAAAACCCATAGGCCATTACACGGCCCCTGGGGGCAAATAAACCGCAGCAGAGGAAACCCACTTTGTAAAGGCTCCGGTCTCCTTGTCATCAGGTCCGCCTACCACGCAACACCCTTCCTTTTCCTCTTTCTTTTTCCTCTTCCTCCCCCTTTCTTCTCTTTCTCTTCTTCTCTCCTCTTTCCCCCCTCCCTTTCTCCCTTTCTTCCTCTTTCCTCCCTTTCTCTCTCTTTCCCTCTCCTCCTCTCTCGTCACCAGACGAACAACCGAATTGGAGCCCCATATATAGGCTCTCAAAGTGGCATGCATGTTGACACGTATTTTGCTGATGTGTCACACATGCATGCCTTGTTACGCATTGTGACATGGCTTGCCATGAGTCACCACATGGTTCACCACGTGTTATCCACATGGCTCACCATGTGTCGCCCACACTTTTGTTTCAAATACTTGAATCAATATCTTCGAAATTAATCAAATCTGATTGTAGCTAGATTCTCAGATGATCTGAACTGGTGTAACTGCTTCATCATCCGAGATCTAGAACAATCCCAACTTTTCTCCGACTATTTCGTAAATTACCATTTCATTCTTCCTTTTTTTTTTTGTTTTTTGAAAATTTAAATTTAAAATTTTCAACGGGTTTTACACTCTTAAAATAATTTCGTCCCGAATTCACACACACAATCAAACATATGCATATGCGATAATATTTAAACATTAATGACTAGAAAGTCGCACCTTCCCGTCGAACAAGAAGTGGATAGTCGCAAGGTGTCCTCGAGTCCCATGTCGCTCCGACCCCTCGATGCCGCCACAACACCCATGCTCTCCCACGGTCTTGCCACGCAAAACCCTCGCTACCATGACACGCGACCAAGTCCCTCCTGGCTGGGTCCCATCATCCGCATCAACAAGCTCTTCCTAATCACTTCAAAGAGTTGGATCCGAGGTATCGATGGGAGCAGAGATGGGAACACCTCATGAACGATCGAAAACTCGCCGACAACGCTTAAGAACCGATACGCAATCACACCACCTCTCAGTACCTCACAACCATCACCATGTCATAATCTCCTGCCATTAACTGATCACTCCTTAGTACCACTAAAGTTAAGACATGAGATCACCTCTTGTTCCAGAGGTCGCCGCCATATATCAAAGGTAACTTTCTACCGCTCTGGTAATATGAGACGCTTCCATTCATACCTCACCTTCCTGAGGTGTCTCGAACTCTAAATTTGACCAAAGATGATTTCTCTCCATCTTCCGTCTCAACATATCATGATTCATGTTGGCCTCCCTCCCGAGAGCTCAGGTCGTGGTCTCAATATCACTGATAATCTATTAGGTGAACTCTACCATGGTGCGTCTTCCAACTCATCTTTATAGATCTGATGTTTTTATCTCAAATCAATAACTGCCTGATTTAATTATCTGTCTGAGGATGAAAATATATCATCATAATATCTCTTACATATAGTTCTTCTTGAACTTTCAGAACTGAGTCAAACTATGGATCCATCTGATGAATATGAGATCTTGCAATCATGCAACCAGATTTGATCTTCTCAGATATACAACCCTGAGAAATTCCTGGCGTGAAGGTCGGCCTGATAATGAAATGGGTCACTGCAGAAATGGTCATAACCCACACTCAGACATATTTCCTTCATATGTCCAAGGAAGCTGAAATATACAAAGTCCATCGTGATACTCCCACTTCACTGCCATTCCAATAATGAGAATTATCATTCCCTGCAAGCCACTTAATCTCACTACACGACACCATCGTAAAAATCCAACATGCCTCTTCATCCCGCTTCCAAAGAATATCATACTTATATCAGATACATCTTCGTGCCACTTGGATGCACAGCGAATCGGGAGCAATGGAACTCCCTAAGGATCTCCTCCCTCAATTCCGTCGATTGGGAAACCACAACCTGTCCTCTATAACGAAGACTACCATATGCGGATAGCTCCAAACTTTCACAATGCATTCGACCGTATCGTCCCCGATAGATACTAGTTTTAAGGCCCCACTGGACTCTATCTGGGCTCCGCTTCAAGAGAGACTTTAGCCATCAAAATTCCCAAGGTACCGAGCTCGCTTCATCATATCGTAGTCTAAATTGCCCCACTCGGGTCTCTCGATAAATCCGGGCTACCCCGGAAGCTATACTAGCTGCATCTTGTGACTTTCAAATGTTTATCACTAATTACACGGCCTTACCTGATGGTAATGCAAAGTGAAGTCAGAATCTTCCAAAACTCCATCCACCTACACGGGGTCATGTCGAGGTCTCACACATGAAGATGTATTTCGACTTTTGTGGTTTGAAAACACTCGAACAAATTTCACCATATAAGTAGTGGCCAAATCTCGTGGCGAAGATTAAGGCTACAACCCCATGTCATGCGTGGGGACTTCGCCGTGGATTCTTCAACCCGCCGAGAACTATAAGCTACACCCTTCCTTGATCGCATCGGAACACATCCTAGTCCGGCCCTTCAAGCATCATAAAGATAATCGGTACCTGTCCCATTTCCTGACTATTGTAACAGGCTGGCAAGCTCCTCTTCACCCCTGAACGCCACCACACGGTTGGTCCCACACAAACTCGACCTCCTTTCGGGTCAATCTCGCCGCAGGCGCTATCAATTCTAAGAAATCCTCTGCAAACTCCCCGTGATACCCCGCCAATCCCAAGAAACTACGAATCTCGAAGACTGACTTCACCTCCCAACCCACTGCACCCTCAACCTTCCTGTATTCATCGACACGCTGAAGCCGACACCACGGTCCTACAGGCTTCCACTCCCGCAGCCAAACTCGCACTTACTGAACATGGTATACAATTGATGATCCCTCAAAAGCTGTAGTACGATTCTCAAGTGATCCTCATGCTCCACCTCCGACTGGGAGTAGATTAGGATGTCAACAACAAAAACCACCACAAATTGATCTAGATAGGGTTGGAACACCCTATTCATGAGGTCCATGAATGCTGCCGGTGCATTCGGGCCATCCAAAGGCATCATCATAAACTCAGTGCCCATACTGCCTTGAATCGCTGCTTTTATGGATGTTCATTTCCTAATCCCCTCAACTCGATGGTAACCAGTGCGAAGGTTTATCTTGGAGTAGACTCGCGCCTCTAATTAATCAAACAAGTCATCAATCCTCGGTAATGGATACCGATTCTTGATTGTAACCCTGTTCAACTGTCTGTAATTGATGCATAGTCTAAGGGTCTTGTCCTTCTTCTTCTGAACAGAACCTGAGTTCCATGGTGAAGTTCTCGGGCCTAATGAAACCTCACAAAGAACCCCGTGATTCCGGACCTTAAGCTCTCAGAATTTCAACCTCGCCATCTTATGCAGAGTCATAGAAATGGGCAACATACCAGGATGTAACTAAATGTGGAATTCTACATCCCTCGGTGGAGGTAATCCCGGTAGCTCTTCCGGAAAAACATCCTCGTACTCGCAAACCACCCGAGGTAGACTCATATCCTGTCTCACCTCATCCTCCAGGGTAAGGCTAGCTAGCCAACCTGTCAATTGCCCGTGCCATCATGAATCGCATATAGTAATGGGGTGAAACATCGTGCCTATCTCTTGAAACACAACACAAGTACCGGGCCTGGTGAGGCGGTAATCCCTACACTTGCCACAATATATGACAACCCGATGTGCCATCAACCAGTCCATCCCGAGGATGACCTCGAACTCTGACATGTCCATGACCCGAAGGTCCACCGTGAGTAGAATCTCGGAGATCTCTAACTCACATCCCCGACATATCCGACACTCGCCTTACCCTCGGGAGAACTCATGCGTGGCTCGTCTAAGGTCTCAACTCTGGCTCAATATTCTCCCACACAAGATGCAGCACAAAGGAATGTGACGCATCCAGTCAAATAACACCCTTGCCTATAAAAAGAGGAAACGCACTCGAATCACCACCGACCAAGGTCTTAGTCCGCTGAGAGTAATGGCGTAAACATGCCCCGAGCCCCGGTCCCGGCCAGACACTCGCCTCGACTCGACCATACTTCCGGCCCCTTTGTACCGCCCGTGAAACACTGGATGCCAGGTCGCACTCGAGACTGATACCGTTCCTGGCCCGTGGCCGCGGGGCGAGTGAACATACCAGTCCGCCTCATGTCCCATCGATGATCGACTGGTGTCCCTCGATCCTTAAACCCCCAGATTCATGATAGTTCGCCTCATGTGTCTCTACTGATGGCGCGAAACATGTCATCCCGTCCACTGACCGGTAACCCAGACCCGCCTGACCCGTTGTCGCGTCCCGCGCCCTCAAAACCCCGTGGAACATAAGTCTCCGCTTATTTCTCGAGTCTAAGAAGTTAAGCTCGCTCCCTCTTCTAGACACTAGCACCCGTGATCCCGATGCTACGAGCCAATTACCTCTCGCTCAATTCATCAAGGTCAGATCGACCATTATCCGCATCTTGCAGGTTATGTCCTACACCCCGCCCGATGGACAACTTCAAATTTATCCTCGAACTTCCCGACTCTTGGCCGTTTAGTATTACTAATCATCCCGAAACGCGTTAACTCGTGAACTGGCTACGCACTAGTACACCACGCCCTGTCTCAGCTCAAGGAACTCTCGAGCCTTCACATGTCTAACAGAAGCCAGAAAGTACTTCCCTATGAATAATATGCAAAAATCATCCCATGTCATAGTCTCTAAGTCCTTGGAAGTCGTAACCCACTCCAACCAGATCCGAGACTCACCCTCAAGATGGAATGAAGCCAGCGTAATCCGAGTAGCATCGGAGGTGATCTCCATAACCCGGAGAATCCTCTCAATCTGACTGAACCAATGGTCGGCTACCATCGGGTCCCTTCCTCCCGTGAACGTCGGAGGATGATGTGCCTTTAACCTCTGGAGTTTACTGGCACCTCCCTGACCTCTAGCTGCATCAGCTTGTGCAGCTGTGGCTATCGCAGCACCCATGGCCTCTATGAAGGCCTGCTGATAAAAAACAGGTGGTGGTCGACCATCGCCCCGTGGACGACCTCTACTTGCCATCTACACAAGTCAAACAGTAAGTTTAGAATCATTTTCGTGTCCAACTATTAGCGCACATGCCGACCAATAATATACTTAATATCCTGAACCATCCGTTCCTTTCCTGAACTCCTAAGGTTATGTTTCTCAACCCTGTTCGTGATTTCTATATACATCCTACCACAGAGCAGAATTCACGAATTTGTACAATAATAATCACTATTATTACGATCAAAGCATAAACAAGAAAACACATAATGCATAGCCGTGGATCTAATCCGGTCTCCGTGGACTCCCAGTAACCTCCTACCTAGACCTCGATACCAAACCAGACTGATACATCAATTTCCCGAGAACTAGGTAATTCTAACCCAAGCTCCGACACCAAGCTATACCAAGCTGTGATGCTCTTATACCTTAATGACCATGGCCTAAGCCCAAGTCCCTCAAGCCCTAGGTACTCGTGTACCTATGCTCTGATATCAAGTTGTGACACCCCAAAACCCAAGGGTCTCGTTGACCACCGTTAACCTGCGGAAACCTGTGTGTCTCATATCATGAGACCCATGCATGAGTAAAATGACCCAATAGGGCCCATCATCCATACTTATCCATACGGTTACAAGACCATACATTTCTATAGATCCAAGAGTTATTACATCACTCCTAATACAAAACATGAGATAAAACTAGTTCGCTCTAATATATACAAAAACAAGAATCAAGGCTTTCGCCAGCCCGCCCCGCTCATAATCCCGCCTCATGAGCGTCACCTGCCCAGACTGGCCCACTAAAGGGCTATTCCTCACCTAGTAATATGCAATGATTATTTCATACCAAACCAACAACCAATCCGGTGCATACATGTTTGGCCCCATCATGGAAAAAAATCTACATGCATGGCTGAGACGACACTCTACATGCCCTGGGCACGGTCAACCTCCGACCCACCACCCCAATGCAAGTGCCAATGGAAATCATCAATAGTCGCACCCCGACTCCCATCTCACAACCTCGTAGTCTATGGACATTTATTTAATCGTTTACGTCTGGGCAACATAACTTTTCTGGGTCTCAATGCTGGTCTCTTACACTCCGACATTTTTCTAGCTTTCACTGTGGATACGCTATCTATCCAGGTTTTCGTGCTTTTCACCGAGGGGGCATTCTATCCTACTTGCTACGCCCCGACACATTTCATTTTCCATTTTCGCTTAACACCGTGAACCTATTCGACTGGCCCCATTTCCAAGCCCACACGATTCTGCACCAAACACAGTGCCAAAACAGTACCATGTACACACACACCCATGTAATGTGGTGTTACCCCACACCAATGCAATGCAATTTGTGCTACTACACTCAAACCCATGACCAATGTATGAAGACCTCTACATGGACATTCTACATCGTACACTATGTGTGTGCTATGAACACTCATGTCTGATGCACACAACATTCCATATATTTAGTTTAACATCAGCATACATACAGTCATGTTAATATTCCATACATTCAAATCATTGCATCACATAAGCATGCACTACATCATTTCTATCATTCAGTTCATTCATGTCAACACATAATTCAAGCATGTATTAACATAATTCCAGCCATTACTTAGGCAAGTAATGCTATAATTCATATTCCCAGGCTGAGACATAGTGTGTCAATCATACAACCCAATGCATATAATTATTTCCATCTTCATCACACATATGTCACATAATTTCACATATTCAGTATGTCATTGAATTTATAGCAATAACACACATTAGCCATTCCCGGCCATAAATCCGGCCATGCTTGACCTAAGAAATAATTTGGACTTATTCCAGAAAGTCTAGTTTTCATAAATACCACAAAAAACATCCAACACGGAATTTGCTCAGGCCATATGCAGTCCCAAGCATTTCGGTTACAAACCGGTTCAAATGTGTTCCGGAAACCAGAACAGACTATTCCTCAACTGTCCGTGACCCAGCCCAATGTTCAACCTACATTTTGGATGAGTACTTTATCTTATTAAATTCTAGAATCGATGAACTTTCCGTAGAGTCCAAGAACGCACGAATCGGAGTTCGAACGAGAAAGTTATGGCCATCCAAAGTTGACACGACCGATTCACAAGGGTGTGCGGAAATTTGGGCACACCCCCGTTTGCCATTTTGCTCAGGATTTTGCTATCCCGAAACACAATGTTTTGTTTCGGACAGTCCCAAAACCCTATGAAACCGGTCTTTAACCATCACACAATCACAAACAAACCACACAACATACAAATTCGCCCGGAAAACCGAATGAAAGTAGGTCATTATACGACCCCTAGGCGTAAAAATAAACCGTAATTAGAGGAACCCACTCTTTATAAGGTTCCGGTTCTTTGCCGCTCTGGTCCCGGGCTCACCCGCACAACACTCCTTCCTTTTCCTCTTTCTTTTTCCCTCTCTCTTCCTCCCCTTTCTTCTTTCTCTTTCTTCTTCCTTTTCCTCTCCCTCCTCCCTTCTCCTTTCTTGTCTCTCGCGAACCGACCGAGCCCCACATATATAGGTTTTTTAGTGCGGCATGCATGTTGACACATGGCATGCCATGTGCCTTTTTCACACATGGCTTGCTATGTGTCACACAAGCATGCCTTGTTTATATCAGACACATGGTTTCACATGTGTCACCACATGGCTCACCATAAACATTCATACGGTTCGCCATGTGTCATCCACATGGTCGTACATAAATATCCACATGGCTCGCTTATGTGTCGCCGACAATTCGCTAAATTGAATATGTGAAATTCGATCATTCCCGAATTCAACAAAATTCGACTGGGTAGCTAGATTTTGCTAGACAATTCCAACGGTGCAATCCGTTTTGTCATCCGAGATCTAGAAAAATCCCAACTTTTCTCCTGACTATTTCGGTAAATTACTGTTTTGCCCCCTTTCCCTTTTTTTTTTTTTTTGAAAAATTTAAATTTAAAATTTTCATTGGTTTTACAGAGGGATTCGATCGGGACTCGGGTTGCTAGCATGTGGAGTCACGTCTCATGCAAGTCATGAATATTCCATATAGGATTACATCATTTATGTGGATTGTGATTGGAGGTTTACATATGTCATTACATGTGCATTTTAGGTGGGGAGTAGCCCTTATAAGAGAATTTCTCTACTAGGCGTTGCTCACCCCGTCGTGGGTAAACACATTTCAGGTACTGGAGGTAAGCCCGGAGGTGAGCATACTTTAGGATTATCGGAAAAGGCCGGGTTGTGGTCAGTTCCACTTTTGTACTATTCTAGACCAAATGTCCAGCTTTATGATGTAAATAATAAGTTATGTAATAGAAACTTAGTTTCGGGATTGTTCCAATGCAGTGTTAACATTTCCAGGACCTTTTATTGTCTATATAAATTTTATAGAGGCAGTAGGATTGGAAGAAATACATGAAAAAAAAAATTGGAAGTGCAAAGATGAGAGAAAGAATGGGCACGGCTTATTTTCTAGTTCTCTCATTACGACAAGAGAATTTCATATGTCATACCATCAAAGCTTAGGTATACGGATACCTAAAATTTGATGGGCACGGGTTTAGATCGTGCATTCATTGTGCATTTTGGTGAGATAAATATGCGTGACATGTGTGATTGTGTGACCGTGTGTTATGAATTGCATGATATTATATATATATATATATATATATATATATATGCTATAAGTGGTATATGGAACACTAGGGTTAGCAAGCATAACCTTAGGGGTTCGGAAAACAAAATGGGCATAAAAATATTTCGGGAATTAAATCGAATTGTATTAGTGGTTGGCATGTGCACTACTAGCTAGACTTAGATAGAAACTTAATAACTCTATTGCCATTTGACATGTGTAGATGGCAAGTCGAGGGCAGGGACGTAGAGGTCGTCCACGAGGTGCTAGTTAAGAACCACCTGTTTTTTTACTAGTAGGTCTTTGTGGAGGTCGTGGGGGTTGCAGCTGCTACCATTGCCCAGGCTAGTGCAGTTGGGGGCCAAGGAGGGCCGAGTAACCTCCAGAGATTTAAGACATATCAACCCCCGACATTCATAGGGGGAAGGGATCTGATGGTGGCAGACCATTGGTTCCGACAGATCGAGAAGATATTAGAGGCCACTGAGATCACTCTAACGCGACTCAAGATTAGATCAATGTATTCTGCCAGAGGGTGAGTCCCAAGTGGACTAGGTTAAGACCTCTAGAGACTTAGAGGCAATGACTTGAGCAGAGTTCCATGAGCTCTTCATGAGCAAGTATTTTCCAGCCACTGCTAGACATGCAAAGGCACAGGAGTTCCTAGAGCTGAAGCAGGGAACGATGATAGTGATGGAGTACATGTAAGTTCATAGAGTTAGCCCGTTTTGCTGATGACTACATGGCCACGGATATGGCCAAGGTGAGGAAGTTTGAGAATGGGCTAAAGTTGTCCATCCGGGGCAAGATTATGGGATTCCTCCTATAGGACATGGACTTTGTGGTCAAGACGGCTATGGCCATAGAGAGAGAGATAGAGGAAGTAAGGAGCATCCGAGATGCAGGTGCGGGTGGAAAGAGGAAGGAGAGTCAGTCTTCTTCTAGTTCGAGAAAGAAGTCGAAGGCTTTTAGTTCACGAGGATTTCAGAATGGTCGCGCCATCGTGGGCTAAGGCGATCAAGGCTTCGGTCGCATGTAAAAACCCGCCACGCGAAATGATAGACTATTACCACGTTATGGCGCAAGCCTAGAAATTTCTCTAGATCTTGATGACGACGCACACTCACGCCGCTGAGTTCGCCTGCCGAAATCTAAACACAGCTTGAATTTCACACCCGAGATAGGGGTCGGAATTTTACGTATTTCGAGGCGAATGGATGAATAATTGAGTGACAATTGGCATGAAGGTGTGGTGCCATGTGGCACAAGAGAGGAGGACACTTGGCACCTAGGTGGAAGCCATGTGTCATGCCACTTTCATGCATAAGCATGGTAATGGATGAGTTAGAGGCATGGAGAACACATGGCCTAATAATGGCCATGTGTCAAACCGGTTTGAGGGTGGTGTCCTACACCTAACCCAAACAGTTTGGTGGTTGAGGGGGAAGAAAATAAGTTCGTAGAATAGAGAAGAGAGGGAGGAAGGAAAGAAAGAAAGAAAAGAAGAAAGAAAGAAATGAAGGAAAGAAGAAAAGAAGGAAGAAAATGAGGAGGTTGCCTACACTCCAAGAGGTAGGGTTCTTCTCCTACTTGGGATGCCTTTATCTAGGGGCCATTTCATGACCATGGAGCTTAGCCCTAACATTAGGGCTGGTTCAAAACATTTTGGAACAAAATGAGTGGATTTCTGGGTTCGTTTGGTTCCAGAAAACTTAGTTTTGGAGCAGGTTGAACCTGTTGAATATGTGTTTTTGCTGGACCGCATGCTTGCTATTTTTCTAGTTAGAAAACTAGAAAGAAAATCCAATTTGCGTGTCTATTTACTTGGTTGATAACATGCAGTTTTTGGTGTGAAAAATGCTTATTATGCATGTTGTTCTTATGAACTGGGGATCTAGAAAAAAAATTCCAGTTTGCATGATTTAATTCTTGTTTGAATAACATGTAGTTTTTGTGTGGTGCACGAAGTAATGCATGTCTTTTTTTTTTTACGAATGAACTGACAAAATCCAATTTGCATGATTTAATTCTGTTTGGAATAACATGCGCCAGAAAAATGGAAGTAATGCATGCTGGATTTTTTTTTCTAAGCCAGAAATCTGGACAAAAATATAGTTTGCATGATTTAATTCTTGTTTGAATAACATGCAGTTTTTGTGTGAAAAAAATGGAAGTAATGCATGTTGTTTTGTTTTTTTTTTTTTGTTTTTTTTTTTTTCTGAGCCGGAAATCTGGATAAAAATCCAGTTTGCATGATTTAATTCTTATTCGAATGACATGCAGTTTTGTGAGAATAATGTTGGTATATGCATGCATGTAACAAGTAAACACCATGTAGTAGCATTGCATTTCAAATGCATGGGGATATCACGTATATCGGGTGTGAACGACATGGCTTTGAACAAGCGGTTTTTCTCGAAAGTTTGTCCACCATGATTATCGGAGTTTGTCCAATAAAATATATATTAGAGGGTTGTCCACAGATTTATCGGAGTTTGTCCAATGAAAAAAATATCGGAGGGTGGTCCAACATTTTATCGGGGTCTGTCCAATGAACCTTCACGAGAACTAAAACAAAAATCTTTTGTTTTGGAAATAGTTTTCAACATGGAAAAATGTATGTATGAGGGAGTCATTGAGGACTCGAGGCATGAGGTATGGATGTGGACATTCATTTAGAAATCTGCATATTTTTACTTGAATGTGTGTGAAATTGAGAACATGGCATTGCATGTGCACTTAGGTAGGGAGTAGCCCTCGTAGGAGATTTTCTCTACTAGGCATTGCTCACCCCATTGTGGAAAAACCATTTTCAGGTACTGGAGGTACTCCGGGCGATGAGGCTCACCAATGACCTCAATTGTGAAGAAAAAGGCTAGAAATGCCTTGTTTTGTATATTGTAAATTTTTGGGTAGAAAGACCCATTTTCTATAATTTTATGAATTTAAGAGTTGTAATTAAACTCGTATTTCATGATAAATATATTTTGGCAAGTTTTCCAGGTTTCCTAAAGTCCTTGTAGTAAAAGGACTAAATTATGTTGAATATGTGGTGTGTTGTATTTCATGATAAATTATGTTGAATATAAGGACTAAACTGTGACGCCCCGGGACTTGGGGTGTCACAGTTTGGTATCAAAGTTTATGTATATGAATACCTAGGGAGTTCGGGTGTGGGTATCCATATGCATGGTCCTGATACTAGCTTCACAGCTAGGTACTAGAGTTAAGGTATACGAATACCTAGGACTCGATGGGGCACGGGTTTCAATCATGCATCCATTGTGCATTTGGGTGAATTGATGTGTGTGACCTGTGCTTGAATTGTGTGAACTTTTTGTATGATAAATTGCATGATGAACACTGTGGTTAGAAAGGTATAACCTGTGGGTTTGGAAAACATACTAAACACGATAATTTGAAATTAAATTGAATTGTAATTAGTGGTTGGCAAGTGCACTACTAATAATGAAAAAAAAAATCTTAAGTTGCCATTTGACTTATGTAGATGGAAAGTCGAGGACGAGGACGCAGGGGTTGCCCACAAAGCACACCGACTCGCTTGACCAATGTGCCTCATGGGAGGTCGGGTGTTTCGTAGTTTACGCCATTGCAATGTTTAAGTAGCTGGGGGTTAGGGAGGACCGAGTGACCTCCAGAGGTTTATGGCACATCATCCTCCATCATTCAGGGGAGGAGGGGATCCGATGGTAGCCGACCATTGGTTCCAACAGGTCGAGAGGGTTTTGGAGGCCATGGGGATCACCTCCGATGCCACGAGGATCAAACTAGCTATGTTTAAGCTAGAGGGTGAATCCCAGATATGGTGGGATTGGGCTAAGGTCTTAAGGGACCTAGATACGATGACTTGGGGAGAGTTCCAAGGGCTCTTCATGAGCAAGTTTTTTTCAGCATCTGTGAGGCATACAAAGGCCTGGGAGTTCCTTGAGTTGAGACAAGGAAGTAGGACGGTGCTCGAATACGTCGCCAAGTTCAACCAGTTGGCAGGTTCCGGGGATGACTACGTGGCCATAGATATGGCCAAGGTGAGGAAGCTCGAGGATGGCCTGAAGTTGTCCATCCGGGGCAAGATTGCGGGATTCCTCATACAAGATATGGACTCTATGGTCACGATGGCTATGGCCATAGAGAAAGAGATAGATGATACACGAACATCCGACACGGCATCGGTGGCAAGAGGAAGGAGGCCGCATTCTTTCCAGCTTTGGGAAAGAAGCCGAGGGCTTCCATTTCACAAGGGTTTCAGGGACAAGCCCGTGACTATCAGGGCCAAGGCAAGACCAGGACTCCTAGCTGGGCCTTCGATCCGATCACAGGCACCACGCATCAAATTTCAGACAGGAAGCCGGGATCAGCTCTTAGAGGCGTGGATCTCGGCCATGGACGCCGCTCCCAATCATCAATGAGACATGCACAGACGTAGTATGTTCCTTCTCACCCTAGTGCGGGCCAGAGGAACTAGCATCAGTCCCAGGGTACTGTGCAAGCACCTTTTGCTACATAGAAGGGCTAGAGAGGCTAGAGTATGGGTTGAGGTCGAGGACAGGGCTCACAGGCCGGGACTTCGGGGACCCAGGGTGCTTCTTCCTTCCTTTACTCCATCATACCAATCGACCGAGCACGGACGTTTAGTCTGCTGCATGTTTATGCTATCTTGCCTATGGGAAAGGATATTATTTAATTATGGTGCATCGCATTCATTCATCGTTGCATCATGTGTGAGGGAATTGAGCTTAGAGGTTGAGACCTTGGAAGAGCTAATGCATGTGAGTTCTCCCCTAGGGACTAAGGTGAGTGTGGATATGATATGTCGAGGTTGCGAGTTAGAGATCTTAGGGATTCTACTCACAATGGACCTGAGGGTCATGGACATGTCAGATTTCGACGTCATCCTTGGGATGGACTGGTTGACAACACACCGAGTCGTTATTGATTATGAGTGTAGGAGAATTACCGCCTACACTCAGAACAGTACTCGTGTCACATTTTAGGGGGACAAGCACGATGCTTTGCCCCAGATCGTGTATGACTCCAGATGACACGGACAGTTGATGGGTTGGCTAGCCAGCCTTACCCTAGAGAACCAGGATCTGCCTCCACCGAGGATCTGTGACATGACTTGGATCTACCTTGGGTAGTATGCGATTACGAGGATGTTTTTCCTAACGAGCTACCGAGATTACCTCCATCGAGGGATGTAGACTTCCGCATTGAGCTATACCCTGGTACGTCACCCATTTCTATGGCTCCACATAGGATGGCGCCGGTTGAGTTGCAAGAGCTCAAGGTCCAGATACAGGAGTTACTGGGCAAGGGTTTCATTAGGCCGAGCACTTCACCACAGGCATCCGTTCATGGGCAGAAGGATAAGACCCTTTGACTATGCATCGATTACAGGCAGTTGAATAGGATTACGATCAAGAATCGGTATCCATTACCGAGGATTGATGACTTATTTGATCAGCTGAGAGGGGCACAAGTCTACTCCAAGATAGATCTTCGCATTGGTTATCATCAGTTGAGAGTTAGGGAGACAGATATCCCTAAGACAACATTTAGGACGTGATATGGACACTTTGAGTTTACGGTGATGCCCTTTGGATTGACAAATGGGCCGACAGCATTCATGGATCTCATGCATAGGATATTTCCAACCCTATTTGGATCAGTTTGTGGTCTTCGTTGATGACATCTTGATCTACTCCTAGTCAGAGGAGGAGCATGAGGATCATTTGAGGGTGGTTCTACAGCTTTTGAGGGATCATCAATTGTACGCCAAGTTTAGTAAGTGCGAGTATTGGCTTACTGAGGTGGGTTTCGGGCACGAGGGCAAAATTCTTCAGCGTAATGCGACCTCGAGAAGGCCGAGGTCAGTTATGAGTCGGGAGAGCACCTGCAAGTCTTTGAGATACGCAGTTTCTTGGGATTAGCGAGGTACTACAGAAGATTAGGTACTACAGAAGATTTATTGAGGATTTCTCCTGGCTAGTAGTAATCTAGACAAGATTGACCCTAAGGAGTGTCAAGTCTGAAGTGGAATGACTATGGCGAGAAGGTATTCCGTATTAATCAAGACGAGGCTCACTTTAGCTCCTATTCTGATAGTCCCAAAAAGGGAACAAAGGTACACCATGTTTTGTGATGCCTCGAAGGACGGACTGGGATGTGTCTTGATGCAGTCCAAGAGGGTAGTGGCTTATGGTTCTGCCAACAAAACCATGAGCGTGACTAATTTCATGCACGATTACGGAGTTACGGTCATAGTCTTTACCTTGATGATTTGACGCCACTACTTATATGGTGAGTAGTTTGAGGTGTTTTCAGACCACAAAAGTCTGAAGTTTATCTTCATGCAGCGGGACCTCAACATGAGGCAGCGCAAGTGGATGGAGTTTTTGGAGGATTACGACTTCACTTTGCATTAACACCCCGGTAAGGAAAACATGGTGGTTGATGCACTTAGCCGGAAGTCACGGGGAGTATTGGTTAGTATAGCTTCCTGAGAGTGGCAAATGCTTGAGACCGTGGGGCAGTTCAGACTACAGTACGATGAGCAAGCTCAAGGTACCTTGGGAAGTCTGATGGCTACGCCATCCTTCCTGAGCAGAGTGATTGAGTCCTAGGGGCAAGATGTAGAGATAATGTCTATCAGGGACTGGGTACAATCAGGTATTGCTAACGAAGGCTAGGCCATTCACACGGATGGTAGTTTTCGGTATAGAGGATGAGTTGTGGTTCCTCAGTTGACTAATTTGAGGGAGGAGATCCTCAAGGAGTTCCATTGGTCCCGTTTTACTGTGCATCCAGGTGGCACGAAGATGTACCATGATCTTCGTCGCCAATATTATGGAGCGGGATGAAGCGACATGTTGGAGACTTTGTTCGATTTGTCTCATGTCAAGATGTAAAGGCTGGAGCATCGGCTACTGTGGCTACCCAAACTTTGAGGTAGTCGTAGTGGGAAGTAGGAGCACGTCACGATAGACTTTGTGACCCACTTGCCATGGACACCGCAAAGACATGATGCAGTGTGGGTGATTGAGGATCGACTCACTAAGTCGACACATTTCCTAGCAATGCGGATGACCTTTACTATGGGAGAATTCTGCAGGTTATACGTGCGAGAGATTATCCGATTACATGGAGTACCAATATCCATAGTGTCAGATAGGGATCCCAGGTTTACGGCACGCTTTTGGAAGAGTTTCCAGAAGGCGATGGGGATGCAGTTGATGATGAGCACCGCTTGTCATCCACAGACCGATGATCAGTTGAAGAGGACCATACAGGTTTTAGAGGACATGCTGCGAGCATGTGTCCTAGATCATAAGGGTAGTTAGGAGGAGCACTTGCTCTTAGTGGAATTCGCCTACAACAACAGTTATCAGGCAAGTATACAAATTGCACCCTATGAGGCTCTCTATGGGAGGCCATGCCGGTCACATATATGTTGGACAGGGGTGGGAGAAAGCTCCATCATTGGTCCAAATCTGATTAGAGACACCTCGGAGAAGGTGGGTTTGATACGACAACATCTTCTCACTGCTCATGTAACACTCTTTCCGGTCCGACCGACAGAGTTCCTGGTCGGATCCGGGATGCTCATTTAATTCCTTTTATTTACATCTTATTAAATTTTCTTTTTCAAAAGTGTCGCGACTCGAATCCCCGGCTCGACTCGAATGATGGATCCGAACCGGAGCCCGGTTTACTCCGACCATTTTCATTTATCTTATCAAAACATTTTATTTATATAATTTCATTTTAAAGTCTTCAATTACGTGAAAGCATTTCAAATGGTAGGCCCATAAACATTTACATTTATACAAACACATTTACATTAAGGCATTCTATGCCCCTTCAAAAAAGAGTACAAAACAATATTTCTGAATTTAACTCATTTGATTACAAAATATCAAAGTTCAAGAATGCGATGTATGCTCATGTCGGGGTATATACTTATACACCGCACGCTTTCTCTATGACTCTACGCTTCTTATTCTTGGCCTTCTTTCTTGTTCACTCACACCGCAAGATAGTTGTAACTACACACTAAGCATTTTCATGCTTAGTGGTTCTATACAGTTCTCTATCTAATACAACATGCTTTTATTCAATCATGCTTTTTCAACTGTATTGATAGTTTACATACTTTTATTTACAAACATGCATTTTCAATGCAATAATTCTTTCACAATTCAATTCATGAGATTCAAGCATATACTCATAAAGGTGTATTTAGTTTACAATCTCATTTTCACTCATCAAGGTTTGTTATGTCACCTTGACTATTCAATTTATTTTCACGACAGATTCTGCTTGGTGAATCCCGTCTTGTGTATCATTCGGGTAAAGTGCTTACCCATTTAGCACTCGACCACCACACGGGATGTCGATTGCGCATCCCACCGTCATTTAAAATGCCATGGCGCCATCATGACGGATGTCGATTGGTGCATCCCGCCAAGTGGGTCATTTATAATTCACTTCAATTCGTTATGTCACCATATGACAATATCATTTTCAATTCAAATAAATGCACACAAGCAAATATTCGACAATTCATCTCAATTTCTCTATTTCAGAACATTATGCGATTTTAGATTACCATTCAATTGACGTATGCATAATCCATACAATCATTTCACATTCACATAGTAAACTATCAATACAGTTGTAGTAAGGATAGAGGTTCAGTGAACAAACCAAATTATCGATCCCTTATCTCTTTCGATACCAATCCTAGGTTAGGTTGTCGTCTTCACCCTTACTTAGTCAAATACAAATTCTCCACTCTTAGTGGTTAAACAAATAATCATACTAAACGAATATTGCTTCGCTGAGGCGACAAGGTATAGTACATTTTTCACTTGGTTTCATTCTTATTTGAACCCCCATTAATCATTTATTAGGGTTCCTATACTATTGGTGTACGAATACGAGACTTAATGGTGCAAAATATGCAAAATTTAGGGTCGCTGGGAGCATCGGTACCGGTACCACTTTGACTTGTACCGGTACCAGTCCCTCACTGTCAATGGGTATCGGTACGACCTTGAGTGGTACTGGTACCACTTGCCCTCTACACCATAGGTATCGGTACCACCTTTTGGTACCGGTACCACTCGCGGGTTCTACCCAGAAAATGGCAATTTCGCCATTTCTCACCCATTTTTCTTCAATATATCTCCCCAAATCCTTCCTATATCAAAACTCACCATGGAATCCACCCAAAACAACTCCAAAATCGGTTTAGAATCAATAAAAACCTCTTTTTCTTAAGTTAGGGCTTTTCCCCAAAATCAAAATCACAAAAGGAGGAAGTTAAGGTTTTGTTTTCTTACCTTAGCCTCTTCAAATCTTCACTTCTAAGTTGCTTGACCACAAAGGAGCAAGAAATGGGAAGAAATCCCACCTAGAACTTGATCTTCTCCCAAGCCCTAGCTCTCTTTCTCCCTTTTCTCCTCTCTTTCTCCCCCAAAAACGTGTTTGCTCAAAAGGAGCTTCCTAGACCAAGTGTGGTCTTTTAAATCCCATTTAAGTGTAAGACCATGTTTGGCCTACCCACTTATTCTCATTTTCTCCTTTTTGGTCTTAAGTCACTTATTCTTCATAAGGCCTTGTTTGGCCACAAAATGCATGCTTTTGACTTAAGTTTCTCCCAATTTACTATATAGCCCACATTTCATTTTATTTGCACTTCAATCCCCATATTTACACTTAGACATATAAACTTGTTTACAACTGACCCTTAGGTCCTCATTTTTCAAATTTCCAAAATTGCCCTTTACACTTGGGTAAATTTTCGTATCCAATCAATTCTCATTTAGCATATAATATCTGCATTTGGCTCTTAGCCATATAATCATTTAATCAATATTCATTTAACAATTCCCGAAAAATACCTAAGTTGGCTCAATTTATACCCGGAATAAATAAAAAAATTTATTATAAAAATTCTAAGGTATTTTTGGGGCGTTACATCATAGCCGGCAGAAGAGTTACGCCGATAGGCGGCGACGACCTCTAGAGTTTGAGGTAGGTGATCACATCTTCTTGAAGGTGATGCCTAAGAGAGGAGTGGTTAGGTTCCCATGAAGTGGGGGAAGTCATTGCCGAGGTACAGTCCCTTCGAGATACCGAGAGGGTAGCACAACAGATCGGGCTAGTGCTACCATCGAGCTTATCAAGTGTCCACGAGGTGTTCCATGTCTCCATGCTCCGGAAGTATACTCCAAATTCAACTCATGTAGTGGAATGGGGAGGGCTGGTTATTGATGCAGATGGGACCTTTGAGGAGGGACCTGTGCGTATTTTGGATAGCCTTGATCAGGTTTTGAGATGCAAGACTGTAAGGCTAGTGAAGTTGTTGTGGTAGCACCGAGGAATCGAGGAGGCAACATAGGGATGTGAGGACACGATACGTACCAGTTATCCTTTCCTCTTTAAGGATGCAGGTACGTGGTTTTAGTCATTAATTGGCAGATGATTGTTGAATATGCATGTGTTAGTATGTATATGTATGTGAATTTCAGGACGAAATTCTTTTAAGAGGGGGAGAATGTTAAAACCCGAAATAATGTGAAATGATAGACTATCGTCATAGTACAGACAGTAAGCCTAAAAATTTATCTAGATATCAGATGATGACTTGGACTATGCCATTGAGTTCATCTCGCGAAATCTAAGCGCACAGTCGAATTTCGTTGAATTCCGAGATAGTCGGAATTTCATGTATTTCAAGGCGAATGGACGAATAATTGAGTGACAATTGGCATGAAGGTGTGGTGCCATGTGACACAAGAGAGGAGGACACTTGGCACCTAGGTGGAAGCCAAGTGTCATGCCACTCTCATGCATGAGCATGGTAGTGGATAAGTTAGAGGCATGGAGAACACATGGCCTAGTAATGGTCATGTGTCAAACCGGTTTGAGGGTGGTGTCCTACACCTAACCCAAACATTTTGGTGGTTGAGGGGGAAGAAAATAAGCTCGTAGAATAGAGAAGAGAGGAAGGAAAGAAATAAAGAAAAGAAGGAAGAAAGGAAGGAAGGAAAGAAGAAAAGAAGGAAGAAAATGAGGAGGTTGCCTACACTCCAAGAGGTAGGGTTCTTCTCCTACTTAGGATGCCTTTATCTAGGGGCCATTCCATGGCCATGGAGCTTAGCCCTAACATTAGGGCTGGTTCAAAACATTTTAGAACAAAATGAGTGGATTCGTTCATGGTTCTGCAAACTTAGTTTGGGAGCAGGTTGAACTAAGTGAATGGTGTTTCTACTGACCGCATAAGCTTGCTATTTTTCTAGTTAGAAAACTAGAAAGAAAATCCAATTTGCGTGTCTATTTTCTTGGTTGATAACATGCAGTTTTTGGTGTGAAAATTGCTTATTATGCATGTTGTTTTATGAACTGGGGATCTAGAAAAAAATTCCAGTTTGCATGATTTAATTATTGTTTGAATAACATGTAGTTTTTGTGTGAAAAAAAAATGGAAGTAATGCATGTTGTTTTTTTTATGAGCCAAAACTGACAAACTAAATGTATGATTTAATTCTGTTTGAATATGCACAGGTGTGAAAAAATGGAAGTAATGTATGTTTTTCTAAGCTAAAATCTGCATAAAAATCCATTGGCTTTTGATTTAATCATTGTTTGAATAACATGCAAATTTTGTGTGAAAAATGGAAGTACGGCGTCAAGCTCGAGTTGGAAACTGACAAAATCCGCTTTTGCATGATTTAATTCTTATTTGAATGACATGCAGTTTTGTGAGAATAATGTTGGTATAAGAATGCATGTAACAAGTAAACACCATGCAAAGAGCACGCATCTCACGTGTACGGGATATCACGTATATCGGGTGTGAGTGCACGGCATGGCTTTGAACAAGCGGTTTTTCTCGGAAGGTTGTCCACCATGATTATCGGAGTCTGTCCAATAAAAAATATATCGGAGGGTTGTCCATAATTTTATCGGAGTTTGTCCAATGAAAAAAATATCGGAGGGTGGTCCAACATTTTATTGGAGTTTGTCCAATGAACCTTCACAAGAACTAAAACAAAAATCTTTTGTTTTGGAAATAGTTTTCATACATGGAAAAATGCATGTGTGAGGGAGTCGGTGTGGACTCAGCATGGGTAGGATGCATTATCTCATGTAGAAATCGCGATATTTTTTACTCGAATGTGTGTGAAATTGTGAACATGGCATTACATGGTGCAATTTAGGGAAGTAGCCCGTAGAGATTTTCTACCGAGGCATTGCTCACCCCATTGTGGAAAACCATTTTCGTGCACCGGAGGTAATCTCGCACGAGGCTCACCAATGAGCTCAATTGTGAAGAAAAAGGCTAGAAATGCTTTTTTTGTATATTGTAAATTTTTGGGTAGAAAGACCCATTTTCTGTAATTTTATGAATTTAAGAGTTGTAATTAAACTCGTATTTCATGATAAATATAGTTTGGCAAGTTTTATTAGCTTCCTAAAGTCCAGAGTAAAGGACTAAATATAATAATATGGTGTGTTGGAAACGAAATGAAAAGGAAAAAAAAATGTGTGTGCGTGACCCCCAGGACTTGGGGCGTCACAAGGCAGGACCACAAACATGTTTCCATTGCCATCAGCCCGGACATGTGAGGCGGGATTGCCTTCATAAACACGTATCCCAGGGTTATGGGACACCCGCCCCGCCATTAGTGGACAAAGGACACGATTTATTCCTTCACACCCTGGCCGGGTCAAAGGAAACTAAAGATCGCCCCAAGGTGCTCCACAAGCACTTTCGCTACACGCACAAGCCAGGAAGCCGCAGCATGGGCCAAGTGAGGACAACCCTAAGCCGACATCATGACCCAGGCGTGCTTTACGCCATCATACCACCGATCGAGCCAAGAGATCACCCGCCATACAGTGGTATGTTTCTAATATCTCATATGGTGGCAGTATTATTCGACTGTGCATTTACTGCATTGCATTCATCACGCATCATGTAAGAGAATTGGGCTTAGAGGTTGAGTCTAGAAAAGCCCTCGTATGTGAGTCTTCCTAGGGACTAGTGGTGAGCGTGGGACCGGGAGATGTCGGGTCGGGAGTTAGAGATCTCTGGGATTCTACTCACAATGAACCTAAGGGTCATGGACATGTCAGAGTTCGACATCATCCTTGAGATAGACTGGTTGACGGCATACCGAGTTGTCATTGATTGTGAGCGTATGAGGGTTACCGCCTACACACCAGACGGTACTCGCATTATGTTTCAGGGGGATAAGAACGATGTTTTACCCCAGACCATGTACGACTCTAGATGGCACGGACAGTTGATGGATTGGCTAGCAAGCCTTACCCTGGAGAACGAGGTGAGGCAGGACCTGGATCTACCTCAGGTGGTCTGCAAGTATAAGGATGTTTTTCCAAAAGAGCTACCGGGATTACCTCCGTAGAGGAATGTAGACTTCTTTATCGAGTCACACCCTGGCACGTCGCCCATCTCTATGACTCCACATAGGATGGCGCCAATTGATTTGCAAGAACTCAAGGCCCATATACAAGAATTGTTGGACAAGGGTTTTATTAGATCGAGCACTTCACCATGGGGAGCTCCGGTTTTGTTTGCAAAGAATAAAGACAAGACCCTTCAACTGTGCATTGACTACCGACAGTTGAACAAGGTTACAATCAAGAATCTGTACTCATTATCGAGGATTGATGACTTGTTTGATTAGTTGAGAGGGGCACGAGTCCACTCCAAGATAGACCTTCACACCGTTACTCTACCGCTGAGGGTTATGAGGTGATATCCGTAAGACAATGCTCAGACGCGCATGGGCACTTTGAGTTTACAGATGCCCTTCGGGATAACGGAACGCTTAGCAAGATACATGGATCTCATGCATAGGGTATTCCAACCCTATTTGGATTAGTTTTTCTTGGTCTTCAAGGATGACATTTTGATCTACTCCCAGCCTGAGGGGGAGCATGAGGATCATTTGAGGGTCGTTCTGCAACTTTTGAGAGACCACAATTGTACGCCAAGTTCAGTAAGTGCGAGTTTTGGTTTACTAAGGTGAGATTCTTAGGGCACGTGGTGTCAGCTTTAAGAGTGTTAGTGGACCCCGAGAAGATCGAGGCGATGATGAGTTAGGAGAGGCCGAAGTCAGTCTTCGAGATATGTAGTTTCTTGGGATTAGTACGGTATTACAGGAGGTTCATCTAGGATTTCTCCCGACTGGTAGCACCTATGACGAGACTAACCCGGAAGGAGGTCAACTTCGAGTGGAATGACCTGTGTGAGAAGGCGTTCCAGGAATTGAAGAGGAGGCTTACTTCAGCTCTTATTATAATAGTTCTGGAGAGGGAATAAAGGTACACAATGTACTGTGATGCCTCGAAAGCCGGACTGGGATGCGTTTTGATGTAGTCCGGGAGGGTAGTAGATTATGGTTCCCGCCAGTTGAAGAATCATGAGCAGAATTACCCCACACATGACATGGAGTTAGCGGCCATAGTTGCCTTAAAGATTTGGCTCCATTACCTATCCAGCGAGCAGTTCAAGGTGTATTCAGACCACAAAAGTCTAAGGTACTTTTTCACACAACGCGACCTCAACATAAGGCAACGCAGGTGGATGGAGTTCTTGGAGGATTACGACTTCACTTTGCATTACCACCTTGGTAAGGCAAATGTGGTGGCTGATGCACTCAATCGGAAGTCACGGGGAGTACTGGCCAGTGTAGCTTCACGGGAGTGGTGGATGCTCGAGACTATGGGACAAGCCTCGACTACAAAGACAAAGAGCAAGCCCGGGTACTTTGGGAGCCTCAGGGCTACATTCCTATTGAGCAGAGTGACTGAGTCCTAAGGGCGTGACTCGCAGATAGTGTCCATCGTGGATCAAGTACAATTAGATACAAAAAGACGAAGGGTCGGGCCATCTTCACACCTGATGGTGGTAGCCTTCAGATAGAGGACTGCATGGTTCCTCAACAACCGATCTAAGAGAGGAGATCCTCAGGGAGTTCCACTACTCCCGATTTTCTGTGCATCCAAGTGGCAAGGAGATGTATTGTGATCTTCGTCGCCAGTACTATTGGAGCAGGATGAAGAGGCACGTTGGGGACTTTGTTTAACGATGCCTCACGTGTCAGCAGGTTAAGGCTGAGCACCAGAAGCTAGCAGGGCTACTCTAGTCATAGAAGGTAGCTGAATGGAAGTGGGAGCACGTCACGATGGATTCTGTGACCCACTTGCCACTGACACCGCGGAGGCATAATGTGGTATGGGTGATAGTGGACCAGCTTACTAAGTCGGCACATTTTCTAGTCGTGTGGATGACCTTCACCCTGGAGGACTTCTACCGGTTGTATATCCGAGAGATTGTCTGACTACATGGAGTGTCAGTGTCCATAGTGTCAGATGGAGATCCCAGGTTTACGACACACTTTTGGAAGAGCTTCCATAAGGCCATGGGGGACACCTAAGGATGATGAGAACCAAAGATTTCACCCATGTATCTGATGGTCGGCCGAGAGGACCATATTGTGTTTTAGAGGACATGCTGCGAGCATATGTCCTGGATCATAAGGGTAGCTAGGAGGAGAACTTACCCTTAGTGGAATTCGCCTACAACAACAATTATCAAGCGAGTATACAGATGACACCCTATGAAGCCTTGTATGGGATCCCATGCCGATCACCGATTTGTCGACGTAGGTGGAGAGAACCCTCATTGGTTCTGATTCGACAGAGACACCTAAGAGAAGGCAGTTCAATAGCTGAAGCGCCTTTCTCACTACTCGTAGCCTACGTAAGAGCTACACAAATGGCGTCGACCCCTAGAGTTCAAGGTGGGTGATCACGTCTTCTTGAAGGTGATGCCTAAGAGACGAGTGGTCAGGTTCGACAAGTAGGGGGAAGGCGAGGTACACGTGACCCTTCCAAGATACTGTAGGGTGGGCATAGCTTGCGCATCTACTGAACTACCGCCGAAGTCTATCAAGTGTTTACGAGGTGTTCCATGTCTCCATGCTCCGTAAGTATACTCTAGATCCAGCTCATGTGGTGGATTGGGGAAAGATCGTTGTCGACATAGTGGGACCTTCGAGGAGGGATTAGTGCGTATCATGGATAGCCAGGATCAGGTTTTGTGACGCAAGACCATGCGGCTAGTGAAAGTGTTGTGGCAACACCGAGGAGTGGAGAAGGTAACGTGGGAACACGAGGACACAATGCGGGCCACCTATCCCTTCTTGTTTAGGGATGAAGGTACGTGGTTTAGTTGTTAGTAATTAAATGACTAGTTCACATGCATGAGGTTGTGTACATTGCATATGCATGTGATTTGATGTGAATGTATGTGGAATTTCAGGACGAAGTTCTTTTAAGGGGGGAAGAATGTAAAACCCGAGAAAATTCAAATTTTCTGAAAAATGGCAAACAGTAATTTTAGTGGAAAATATGAAAATTTTCTAAATCTCGGATGACAAAACGAACTTCACCGTTGGAATCGTCTCGCGAAATCTAGTTACTACGTCAAATTTCGTCGAATTCTAAGACAGTTTGGATTTCATCTTTTTCGAGGCACCGAAAGTAACGAGTGACACTTGGAACATGTTGGATGGCTCATATGGAGCCATGTGTCAAGTGGTGGAGATAGTCAAACCAAGGTCTAAGGAGTGGCCATGTGTCACCACCTAAGAGGGAGAAAATCCAAAGTTATAGATAAGTTGATAGGGGAAATCCAAAGAGAATCAATGAGAGGGTGACATGTGGCAAGGGAGGACATCTCACTTGAGCAAGTTTGACCAAGGGGGGGGTGCGACGTGGGAGGGAAAAGAAAGAAAAGAGAGAGGAAGAGAAGAGGAGAGATAAGCTCCTTCTTATCTCTAGTTTTCCAAGAGATTCGGTCGTCGACGTTCATTGGAGCAAGAGGCAAAGTTCGTCCTCACGATGAGAGCTTCGAGTAGAGACCGTAATCGGGGAGTTTCAACAAACTCCAAAAGGTAGGGGATTTCTCCTACTCGGTTTTTATTCCTAACTTAAAAGCCATCTAATGGCACAGTTTTGGTTCCCCGAGGGGCCATGAATGGCTCTGAGGGCTAGTCTCAAAATTTTGGGATTGTGTTTGGGACCGAATGCACAGTTCAAAACTGTGCAAAAAACTGGTTGTTCGGGTCCCTAGATAGGCGGGTAGCGACCGGGTTTTCTGAGTCGCGATTCAGCAAGGCGACACGACTCGTGCGTGCAACCGAGGACCTAGGCGTGTTATAGGCGCCGGGTCATGGCACGGCTGTCGCGACAAGAGTTCTTTGTCGCGACAAAGCAAACCCTGTCGCAACAGAGACACAATTTCTAGAATAAATAAATAAATAAATAAATAAGATAAAAATAAAATTTTATTTTTTTTGTGTTGTGTGTTTTGAATGTTGAGGCTGGATGATGCCTCGTTGGATTGAGGTCTTAATTCAAGGATCTTTTGCGTGTTATTGCTTGATAATTGAATAACATGTAGTGTGAAAATTTTATGTTGATGCATGCTCACCGATATATTGACATGATGAATGAAAATTCATGCTATGAATTAGAAATAATGCATACAACTTAACATGGCATATTTGCATTCTATATGCACGGTACATTGTGTTGAGTCGGGTGTGGATGCATAGTGATGGTTGATTCGCCATTCTTGGTGAATGTGTGGTGAGCTCAGAAATGGAACAACGTCCAAAATCGAGACTCACGGTGGTATAAAACAATGACAATAATGAATCGCGTGTGTTGGGTGTAGCAAGATGGGGCAGATCCCCCCACCCCCCTAGGGTGAAAGACCCAAATCTAATTCTTGGTCAGACATATGGATCTAGCGATGAAAGTTCACAAAAGTGTCGGAAGGCGTTGCGAAGCCTGCGGTGAGACCTCGGAAATTCACAACCCAAATAAACACATGAGATTTGATAAATTAAAATTGGAGGGTTATCCAATGGTTTAAGTCATTGGGTGGAACATCAATGATTGGTTTTTCACACTTGGCGTTGCATGTGTAAGGGAGTCGGTCAGGACTCGGGTTGCGGGTATGTGGAGTCACGTCTCATGCATGTCATGAATATTCCATATAGGATTACATCATTTAAGTGGATTGTGATTGGAGGTTTACATATGTACATGTGCATTTTCAGCGGAGGAGTAAATTTTATAGGAAAAGTTCTCATCGGGCGTCATCCTACAGGCAACAACATGCCTCAAATGAAATATGCTAGGTATATACTATGGATTATCTAAAAGCTAACAGGTAGTTCACACTTAAAACTATCTTTATCCAATATCCATGTATGTAAAGGCAAAGGTAAGAAAATTTTAAGTTATTGATCCGAGAATCATCCCGACCCGGTCAAATATGCGTACACGAGAACAGAGCAAAGCATACAAAAAGCAGTAAAGATGAGAGAAAGAATAGCACGCTATTCTCAGCACTTCTTCGTCAGCGATAGAGAATTTTGGTTCTTCGTCAAGAGCAGAAAATCTTTGTCGCAATAGAGATTTTCGGCAATGGGTTGCAATAGGAAATTCGGGACGCTGATAAGAAGCGGAGGCTCGCTTGACCGACCGCGACACGGCCTAGTTACACAGACCGTCTCTATCACGATGGAGTCTGGTCACGACAAGGTCCCGCACCGCCTCACACGACACTACCGGGTGCTCACTCGTGACACATGTGCGAGACGAGCGAGGCCGAGTCGCACATGGCCGCAGCCTAACGCGCATGACCGCACGCTCGACTGATGCCCGACGCGCACGACCCAGTGTGGGCGCACTGCAACAAGGTCCCATTGCGACAGAGAGTTCCAATAGCCAAAAAAAAAAAAAAAAAATCCAAAATTTTCGACCTTGGGATTTGGGGCTTCACAACCATTGATGCAACTTGGACAAGTGAAATCAGGTTATAATTTTCATGGTTTGTTAAACATGACCAATAAGACTTTCATAGAGTATAGAAGTGGAACAACAAAATTGTAGTTTATTCCTAATGACTTCAAAAAAATTTAACAATTCAAAAATATATGATTAATATATTCTATATTTTGTAATAAAGGCAGCCATTAAAGCAATAATATATATATATATATAAACAGAGATACAAAGATGAAACGAAAAGAGATATGATTTTAAGGCTATTAAATAGAAGTAGCAAATAAACAAAGTGATGAAATACTGGTGTAAAACCCGAGAAAATTCTAATTTTCTGAAAAAAGGTAAAATGGTAATTTCGGTCAAAATCCGAAATTATTCTAGTTGAAGTTAGGATGACTAAACTGGACTTCATTGAATTTTTAGAATTCGTCTTCGCGAAATCTAGCCACTATGTCGACTGTCGACTCGAGACAATCGGAAATTTCACGCTTTTTCGAGGCACTGGGTCGGTGCCATATGATAGCTTGTGAGAGACATGATGACAAAGTCACCTACTACATGTACCCATATGATAAGCATGTTGCATGATTAGTAGAGGATAGAGATAAATGGCTTAGATTAAGCCATGTGTCAAAAGCCCTTAAAAGTTAAACGGCTGGACAAAGAGGAATTAAGTGAAAATAATAATTAAAAGAATAAAAATAAGACAAAAGGCTTCATCTTCCATTTTTTTCTCGGCTGCGCGCGGTAAAGAGGGGGAGAACTGGCCGAAGTGCAGAGAAAGTGCAACTTCTCTCTAGATTTCCGTGTTCTGATCACGGCTCTCGCCTGACAAGAAGCAAAGTTGGATTCATCATAAGGGCTACGCGTGGACACCGGTTTTGTGGAGTTTCGACAACTCCAAGAGGTAGGGGTCTTCTCCTACTTGATTTATTCTTTGGCTAAAAGTCATTTTAATGGATGAGGATTTGTTGAGGCCTAGATGGCCGTGTTTTTTGTCTCAAAATACTTGAACCGAGTGAAGAAAATCCCTATTGTGGCCGTGAACAGTGCCGAACCAAGGGTTTTACTGTTCACGTGATTTGTGTGTGATTTTTGTGTTGTTTAGGTAATTTAAAATGAATTGCTTGAATTGTTTATTATCCTATGTGAGCTAATTTTGATGTTATTGCTATGAATTGAGTAACATGATGTATGTGAATTAAATTTTGTTAATATATGCATGTAAAATATATATTAGCATGAATTGTTTGGAAATGACATAATGCATTCCATATAATCAAGCAAATCTTTAGAACGATAAAGAGTGCAATACATGAAAGAAAAAATGCTTGTGAAAGGAATTTCAACGGAAGATTTTCCGGAGAATTGTGTTGAGAGATTGTCCAACAATTCACGTCGGAGGGGCCCATGATTTGTTTCGGAGAGTTATCCAACAAATTCGCCTCGGAGGGTTGTCTAATAGATTTTACCAAAATTCGGTAGTATGTTTTCGAGAACAAAAGCCTTTTGTTTTGAAAACTGTATTTTTCTCGTGACGGCTTAGTATGTGTGAGAGAGCTCTGCGGAGGACTCGCACATGATCGGGGCATGTAGACTATTCAAGTAGAATCATGCATTTGCTTGAATGTGCTTGGCTCGCTACTACATGTGCACTTAGGTACCTGAACCCATGTGTGAGATTATCATCACTGGGCATTGCTTTACCTGCCGAGGATCATTATTTCAGTACAAAGGAGTGTTCAGAAAGACGACGCTCATTAGAGGCCGCTTTTGAGAGGAAAGCCGACATGTGGCTTTGATTACATTTTGTAAAACATGTATGAATTATTACAATTGAAACATGTTGTATTAAGAGTGATGTATTAACTCTTGAACTATGGTAATATAGTTGATGTATTTTTGTGAATATTGATGCATGGGCCCAAGTGGTCATTTTTACACGCACGTGGACCCGGTGTGGTCGTTGTACAATGTTGGGACAAGTTGTATTTTGGGTAGAGCTCCCAGTACAAAGTAGACTCTACCCGATTTTCGTTAAATCCTGAGTCCTAGAAAAAGGGGACTCAATGGATTTTACTAACGTATGTGTCTTATGATATGAATAGATATTCTAAAGTTTAAGTTTACATTAAGCGGATGCAGGAATGAATTATTATGTAGGGTAAAGATAAAGGGGTTGTGAAATTAAGAGATCTAACTGAAGCTGGAAAAATGATGAAAAAGGAAGGGGTGGAAAACCAAAATGAAAAAGGAAGGAATGATGGCAAATCAATCCTTGATTACATGATCTTTGAGTCAGTAATCCACTTCTTCTCTAATATCTTAACAAAAACACATGTTCCAGATTGAATAGAATTGGCAAACTTATCAAAATTATCTTCCCCAGGAATCCAAAAAATTGCACATCTCATTTAATTCAAATTTCACCAGACCCTTTGTCCGACACGTCTTTGACGTTCTTTGCTTCACCAAACTGAGAACCGCTAGTATCAGCTGATCCATCCTAACCCCACTTTCGAAATCCTAGAATTCAAATCATTAAGCTTTGATGGATCTGCAATGCAATCCCACAGATGATGGCTCTAGTTCCTTCTGCGTCTTCTGGACTTTGAGTGGCACAACCTCGAGCACTCATCACCACGAGTTAGGTACGGAGGAGGCTCGTCGACAGTGTCGATCTAAGAGGTTTGTTTCACAGTGAAAAAATGAGAGGAGATGAGAAATGTAGTGGTGGGTATGGAACTGGGAGGCAGATTAGGGTTGAGGTTCAGGAGGACGAATGATGTGAAAAGAGGGAGGGAAGAAATTGGTGGCACTTGAAAATGGAGGAAGGAGGAGAGATCGAGATTCATAAGAATGAATTGAGGTGACTTATCCATTCATCCTTATAAATAATGCACATCAACATCTAGGAGAATATTTTAGAAACAAAATTTAAAAATCAAAGAATTATACTAAAAGTCCATTTTAGAATGCAAAATTGATTTTTATAAACTAATCATTATTTATTTTTATTTTTTAGCAAAAATAATATTTATAAAACTAAGTTACATTTAGTTTAAATTTTGAGATATATAAGTTTAGTCACATAATTTGAATTTGGAACTAAGTGATTTTATTTCAATTTATATTTAGATTTAAAAATATTTATTAATTTTAAATTTTGATTTATATTCATTTTAAAATTTAATATGTATTTATTCATTTGAGTTGTCACCATTTGTTTTTTTTTATTTGTTTAAGTAAACGAAATTATTCATTCAATCCTAAAAATAGTGTTTGCATTATAAATTTAGGAAACATAGAATACTTTATTAAGTAATTGGATATAAATTTTGAAATTAAACATCTTATTAAAGGATCCTCTTGCAATTTTACTTTATATTATTATCGACACAATCATGTAAACATTTATTTAACAAATAAATTTTTTAAATGCTTTCATACAACATATTTTTTTAGGGATCAATCAAAATATTTAAACTCTAAAAATGATATAATGTTAGGCCATGGTTGCATTTTTATTTAAAGCATATCATAGTCTACATAACTTTATAAAATTAAATAACAACAATTACATTATAATGGCTAATTTAGTTTGGGTAATTTGTGCCATTAAAGAAGCAAAACATTAGAATACTCATCGTTTATTTATTCTTATAATACGATGGAAATTGGCCTGGCTGCAAATCGACACAAATCCAACACGTTTTCTATGTTTTTGGGCGGAGTATAATTGTGTTTAGATCAAATTCGTGTTGACTCGTATAATCCGTTTAATAAACGAGTTATTGACCCATTTAATCAGTGGCAGACCTAGAATTGGACTTATGAGATTTATGGGGTATACTTTCCTTCATTGGTTCAATTCCATTAAGGAAAAAAGGATAAAAAATTTTGAAAAAAAAATTCTCATACTTTTCTTCCTATGTTAGATTCTCCTTGAAAATAAATATAAAAAAATTTTAAAAAAAAACTAGGGAGCATACTTTCCTTCCTAGGTTTGATTTCCCTATAAAACAAGGATAGAATTTTTGGAAAATAAAATATTCACGAACATTCTTTCCTTCCTATGATCAATTCCTTTTGGAAATAAGAAAAATAAATGTTCAATTCCCCTTAAAAATAAGGAAAACAGTTTGAAAAAAAAAATTGAGGGGGGATAAATTACTTGCGTCTGCTACTATGTTTAATTATCATGTTAATTAATATTTAATATAGATTAACTCGTTTAATAGGTTATTTGTGTTAAATATTGATGAGTTATATATGTATTTTTTTAAAATATATTGATGGGTTAGGTATAATTCATATTATTTTGAATGATCAAATTAATAAACAGGTTATACGTGTATTCTTACCTAATTATTAATTAGATTTTGTTTGAATTTTTTAATTTTAACCCAATTTTTATTCATGTGGTGTTTGCGTTAACGTTGGAATGCATTTACATCTAGAAGAATATTTTAAAAACAAAATTTAAAAATCAAAACTATGCTAAAAGTCCAATTTTTAAATACAAGGTGAATGTAAACTAATCATTATTTCATATCTTTTTTGGTTTTTTTTTTTTTTTTGTGTGCAAAAACTAATGTTTCTAAAACTAGTTATTTCAATTCAAAATTTGAGATATATGAATTTGGTCACATAACTTGATTTTTAAACCTAAATTGATTATATTCAATTTATATTTAGATCTGAAAATTTATTTATTAATTTTCGAATTTGATTATATATTTATTTGAAATTTTAATATGTATTTATTCATTTGAGTTGAGTCACCATTTGTTTTTTTTAATAAGAAATTAAATTATTCATTTGAAAATCCTAAAAATGATGTGTTACATCATACCAAATTTGAAACTTGCAAATATTTATTAAATAAGCAAAAAATTATAATATAAACCATCTGTTTCTTCTTATAATGTAGTTTATAATAGACTTGGTAAAATTTGACATGACTTGAAGATATGACACAAACCCGACATGTTTTCTATGTGTTTGGGTTAAGTATAATTGTGTTTTGATCAAATTCGTGCTAACTCACTTAATTCGTTTAATAAACAAGTTATATTTGTGTCAATCATCATAACACAAAATTGACCTGAATTTACTCATTTAATTATCATGTTAATTAATATTTAACATTGATTAACTCGTTTAATAGGTTATTTGTGTTTAATATTGATATGTTAGTTTTTTTTGTTCAAATATTGATGGTTAGTTATAATTCATATTATTTTAAACGATCAAATTAATAAATGGGTTGGATGTGTCTTGTTACCCAATCACTGATTATATTATTTTGAATTTGTTATTTTTAACTCGATTATTATTCGAGGATTAGCGTATATAGTGGAATACATGTACATTGACACAACTTGGACATGACATACGGACATGAATTACTACCCCTAGACTCTATATAATTTTCTCCATTCACTTATAAAGCATTTATTCAAAGTAATTAGCTATACTAATTAAGTTGTACTTCATATTAAACATATCTTAACTTATATCTTTGTCCACATGCCTATTTGACTTATATATTTTGCCTCTTACTCATAAAAAAAATATTTATCCACATGTCTAGCTCAATTGATTAAAATTTTCAATGTTTAAAGGTAGGATATGAAGAGGGAAGAGGTTTGAGTCTAAGTAGAAACAATTTACTAAATTATAAAAGTGATTAGCTTTAAAAAAAAAAAAACTTATATCTTTTTGGTATATTTTCAAAAGGAGAAAAAAAAAACTTTTTAGGTCAAGGTTATTCCGTAAAAGTCATGATATACCATAAATAATATTTATTGGTTGTCAAAAAAAAAAAGTACATATTATTTTCTTTTTTTCCTTACAAATCATAAAGACATCCGATACAATCTCCCGCTATGCTTGGCACCCCTTCTCTAGATGGGTTTTTCTGCCATGGCATCGTCATCAGCACTACTTCTTGTGTAGACAGCAGGATCGTGTATTTTTTTTTCCTTTGAAATATCCATCGATCGACCCTTCTCTGCCACTCTTCTTCTCAGCTACTCAAAGGGTTTCTGTGCGGTACCATATGCGACACCCCGATTCCGAAGTGCGGTGACAACTTAGTCGACTGCGGAATGCTCGTGAATGTCGGGTAACCAGGCCTCCACCAATCGAGGCGAGAGTCTCCTTTGTGCAGGAGTTCTACCCAAGGTCTGAGAGCCTGTCCCAACAATTAACTTGATCTGCAGGGTCCATGTGTGAGTAAAGTAGCCACTTGGGCCCCATGCATCAATACTCACAAAATTACATCAACTATTTACCAATAGTTCAAGAGTTATTACAATACTCTTAACCAAACAAAATTTAAATTTTAATACATGTTCTACAAAACGAATGACAAAGCCACAACGAATCTTTCTTCTAAGGCCTCCCAGTGGCGTCGTTCTCCCTCTACGCTCTCTGCTTGAGCGAAATAGTGATCCTCGCCCGGGGTGAACAAAGCCCACTAGTGATAATTTCCTACATGGGTTACTCCCCACCTAAGTGCATATGTCATGGCAAAACAAACACACTCAAGAAAATACATGATCCTACTTGAATGTCTACATGCCCAATCACATGTCTCGAGTTCTCACCGACTCCCTCACACATGCCTAAGCCAAATGCGAGTAAAAATACAGTTTTCAAAATAAAAGCTTTTTGTTATCGAAAACTTACTACCGAGTTGATGCATTTATTGGAATGACCCTCCGAGGCGAGATCTATTTGATAACCCTCGGAAGCAGTTCATGAGCCTCAGCGTGAATTGTTGGACAATCTCTCAACCTGATTCTCAGAAAAATCTTAGTGAAATTCCTTTCACAAACATTTTTGTTTTTGTTTTCTTTCATGTTATGCACTCGCACCTGTATTAGGGTCGAGTGCGTATGGAATGCGTTATCTGCGATTCAAAATATTCATGCTAATGTATTTTCCATGTGTATATTAACATAACTAGTCATAATTCATGTTATTAGTCTAATGATAACATAAAAATTAGCTCACATTGGCTAATTAACCAATCAGGCAATTCATTTTGAATACTTGAACCACACGAAAATCACCTGACAAAATCACGTGAGCGGTGAAACCTCGGTCGGCACTTTGATGCTGCCTGTAAATAGGGATTTTCTCCGCTCGGTTCAAATGTTTGGGGCTTCTTGATCATAAGCTAAGTCAGCCTCGGAATACCCTAACCATTCACATGGCTCTTGAAAGAATAACCTGAGTAGGAAGACCCTTTACCTCTTGGAGTTATCGGAACTCCACGAATCGGTGTCACGCGTAGCCCTCGCCGCATAGATTGACTTTTCTTCTTGCTCGTCGAAGCAGACGGTCCCAGCCGAGAATCGGAGAGAATCACTCTTTCTCTACAGGAATCTCAAAACCCGACTCCTTTGCCAATTTCCAGCCTCTCTTGCGTTTTCTTCTTCAAGGGTGAAGAACAAAACTATTCATCTTTGTCTTATTCATTTAACTTTTCAAATTCCATCCCATGTCCCTTTAAAGTTTTTAGTTTTGTAAATACTTAAACTAATGTAAGCCTATTAATCTCCATCCTCTCTCTAATCATGCAACATGTATCGCATGATACGTGTAATAGGTGAAGCTTTTAAATCACATGTCTCTCACAAGCCGTTTTAAGGCACGGAGCACTTGATTACTCAAAAAACGTGAAATTAGTATCTCGAGTTGGTGAAATTTGACGTGGTGACTAGATTTCGCAAGACGATTCCAATGGTGAAGTCCGTTTCGTCATCCGAAATCTTAAAAAAAATTGGATTTTGACCGAAATTACGATTTTACCCTTTTTCAGAAAATTAGAATTTTCTCGGGTTTTACATTCTCCTCTCCTTAAAAAGAATTTTGTCCCGAAATTCTATACAATCACAACAAACCACATGCATATGCAACGTGCACTATGTCATGCATGTAAACTAGTCATTTAAGTATTAAACAACTAAACCACGTACCTCATCCCTAAATAAGAAGGGATAGGTGGCACCTTATCGTCCTCACGGCTCAGATTGACTCCTCACTCCGCGGTGCTGCCGCTAGCACTCGCTGTACCTCACGGTCTTGGTATGAAACACGATCGGCTATCCGCAATGCACAGTCCTCTCGAAGGTCCCATCCGTGTCAACCTCTGATCTCCTCACTAATCCTTTACATGAGTTGGATGCAAGGTGGCACCTCCCAGGAAGCATGGAGGCGTGGAATACCTCATGGACACACGACATCTTTGGCGGTAAAGCCATAGGTATGAATCACGGTGCCCTGCCCTGGTATCTCGAAGGGCCCGATAAACCTCGTGATAGCTTCCGCGCGCGAGCGTGCACTCCTCTCTTGACATCACGCCCGAAGGCGTGATCTCGACCTCAAACTCTAAGAGATTGGCGTCGTCCATCGGCATGGCTCTTACGCCGGCTCGGCCGTGAGAAGACGTTGTATCAAGCTCACCTTTTCGAGAGGAGGTGTCTACAGTAAATCGGGATAGAGTGATAGAGCTCTCTCCCACCTCGGTCCAACATATCGGTGATCTGCATGGCCTCCCATACGATGCCTCATATGGCGCCATCTATATACTCGCCTGATAATTGTTGTTGTAGGTGAATTCCACTAAGGGAAAATGCTCTTCCCAGCTACTCTTATGATCCAGGACATATGCTCATGACATGTCCTCTAACACTATTAATGGTCCTCTTAGTGACCATCCCATGCATTAGATTGGAAGGCATTACTCATGGTATTAGTGTGCCATAGCCTTTGGAAACTCTTCCCAGTGTGCGTAAACCTCGAGGTCTCTATCGGAGCACTATGGATCTTTGGTACTCACATGTATGGTTCCTCTCTCGAATCTGCGGGCGAGACCTCTCCCGATGTGAAGGTCATCAGCACGGCTAGAAAATGTGCCGACCGTGATCAGGTGCACTATCGCGCGTGCAGTATCATGTCCTTGCGGTGTACCTGCGTAGCAGAGTGGGTCATAAAATCCATCGTGACATGCTCCATTTCCCTTTCAGCCACCTCCGATGTTTGAAAGTAGCCCGTTAAGCCGGTGTTGACCTTAACTGGCGACACGTGAGACGTAGGTCGAACAAAGAGTCCCTCACGTGTCTCTTAATTTCCACTCGGTGAATCTGGCGACAAGATCTACGATACATCTTCGTGCCACCTGGATGAATGACAAATCGGGAGCAGTGAAACTCCCTAAGAATCTCCTCTTTCAAATCGGTCAACTGGGGAACCACTACCTGTCCTCCATACTGAAGACTACCATCTACGTGGACGGTCCAGCCCTCGTCACATGTACTTGACTGTACCCGGTCCTTGATGGACACTATCTCCGCGTCCTACCCCTGGGACTCGATTACTCTGCTCAATAGAGACGGCGTAGCTAATAAACTCCCCAACATATCCTAAGCACACTCGCGATCTTGTATGGCTTGTCCCACAGTCTCGAGCATATACACTCCGGAAAGCTATTCTAGCCAATGCTCCCCATGACTTCTTCTTTGAGCGCATCGGCCGCCCACATTTGCCTTACCCGGGATGGTAATGCAAGGTGAGTCATAATCCTCTAGGAACTCCATCCATCTGCGTTGCCTCTGTTAATGTCATTTGCGTGAAAAGTATGCCCGGACTTTTGGCCAATTACGATGCGCCTCGAACTACTCACCATATAAGTAGTGGCACCAAATCTTGAAGACTACGGTAGTAAACTCCATGTCGTGTGTGGGGTAGTGCGCTCATGATTCTTCAAGCGCGGGGAACCATAAGCTACTACCCTCGTTTGCATCAAAACACATCGGTCAGGCCAGGGCATCCTGTTACTTATGTACCCCAGCTATCAGGGACTATGAGAATGGAGGCGATAGTAAGTCTCTTCTTGACTCTGGAATGCCTCCTCGCCGGTCATCCCAATCAAACCGGCCTCCTTAAGGTTAATCTTGTCATGGGGTGCCATTGTCAGGAGAAATCCTCGTGAATCTCTATGGTACTTGACGATCTTTGAAACTACGTATCTCGAAGACTGACTTCTACCTCTCCCAACTCATCACGACCTCGACCTTCTCTAGGTCCACTGACACGCCTGATGTTGACACCACGTGTCCCAAAAACCTCACCTTAGTAAACGAAACTCGCTTGCGAACTTGGCATATAGGCGAGGATCTCTCGGCAAGCGCAAACAATCCTCAGAGTGATACTCATGCTCCCACTTTGGCCCAGGAGTAGATCGAAATGTCATCCATGAAGCTACGACAAAGGCCCAGTCTAGATAGAGGTTGGAACACCCTATGTATGAGATCTATGAATCTTTATTTGGCCCGCATTCGTCGATCGAAAGAGGCATCCTTTGTAAACTCAAAGTGCCCATAACGCGTCCTGAATGCTGTCTTAGGGATATCTATCTCCTTAACCCTCAGCTAATGGTAACCAGTGCGAAGGTCTATCTTGGAGTAGACTCGCGCTCCTCTTAACTGATCAAACAAATCGTCAATCCTCGGTAATGGGTACCGATTCTTGACCGTAACCACTGTTCATTGTGCGTAGTCGATACGGTCGAAGGGTCTTGTCCTTATTCTTCGCAAATAGAACCGGTGCGCCCCCATGGTGAAGTGCTCGGTCTAATGAACCCCTTGTTCAGTAACTCCTGTAGCTGGACTCTGAGTTCCCTCTGACTCATTGGTGCCATCTGTCTGGTCGTAGAGATGGGCGTAATCTTAGGGGTGTAAACCTTCGATCTGCGAGTCTACAACCCTCTGCGGAGAGAGCGAGCGGTGGCTCATGCGGAAAAACGCATCCTCATGCTCGCGGACTACTCGGGGTAGATCTAAGTCCGGTCTCACCTCATCCTCACAGGAGTGGGCTCATTGCTTGACATGAGAATAATCGTAACACACGGACTCGTGATACCTTGTATGGGGCAAAATATCGTGCTTGTCTCCACGGAAATCGTACAGTGCGAATCCTACGTGTGGCGGTAATGCCCTCCTACGCTCCTGATCGATAGCAACTCTATGGTGTCGTGATCCATCCCGAGGATGCGTCGAACTCGGCATGTATCCATGATCTCAGGTCATTTGAGTAAAGTGCCGAGATCTCTAACTTCGCAACACGACATATCATCCCTATCTCGCCCTAATCCCTAGGGGAGAACTCACATACAAGGGCTCCTCGAGGCCTCAGCACTCTAAGACCAACTCTATCATAATTGATGCAACGATAAATGAATCACGAGAAACCTGTAATCCAAATAACACTCTTGCGAAAGTATGCAAGATAGCAAGCATTACCTTGTATGGTAGCTAATCTGCGATCGGCCCGGTGGTATAGCAGGCGTGAAACGCCCACTGAACCACAGCGTCCTGCTGTAGGCCTCGTCCTCTACCTCGGCTCATAACTTGGCCTCTACGCTGCTGTATAGCAGGAGGTGCAGTGCAGCTCCACGAAACTATCTTGGCTCCCTACGGCTGTCTTGGGCTATGGAGGAATATCGCATCCTCCTCATATGTCAGGTTCTTTGGCAATGGTAGCACACCATGCCTTTGCTTTATTGTATCCCGGTCAGTCCTTGGCACGGATGGTCGCGGCTGCGGAGACCTCGCCAGGCCCAGAGCCTTGAAACTGGCACCACTGAATTTCGAAGAAGGCCCGACTCTCCTTCCTCTTGCTACTAACACCCACATCCCGGTGCTCCGAGCGACCCTCGATCTCTCTCTCTATGGTCGGCGAGTCCCGGCCAGCTGGAGTCCGTATCCTGTGGCGAAATCCTGATCCTCGTCCCAAATGGATAACTTTAGCCCATTCCTCGGACCCTCGACCTCGTCATGTCCGTGGCCACGTAGCTGTCAGAAGAAACGGCTAGCTCACAGAATCTAGCCACATACTCTATCATCGTCATAGTCCCCCTACTCACTCTAGGGACCTATTGAGCCTCTGGGTGATGACGAAAGATCCGAAATACTCGCCATGAAAAGGTCATGGAACTCGTCTCGAGCCATTGCCTCTAGGATCTCTAGAGGTCTTTGCCCGCCCACCATACTTAAGCCTCACTCTAGCCGGAATGCGCCTAGTTCATCCCGGGTCGTGTTTGAGGTAATCCCATAGCCTCCAACACCTTCGACTTACTTAAACCACCTGGCTCACAAAGACGGATCACTTCCCTCGTGAATACTTCCGAGGATGATGTGCCCCGAACCTCCGGAGGTTACTCGACTCGGCTACCGCTGCACGCTTGTGCAATAGTAGCAAAATTTCGTTAACTTCATACAACAAAGGCCTACGTTAAATCCGTGGTGCCCGACCGCACCGTGGACGACCTCTACATCCTCTCCTGCGACTAGCCATCTACACATGTCAAATGGCAAGTTAATATTCAATGCAATATCTCTAAGGTGTAAACACAGCCTCGAGACAATATTTACATACTAGAAACATTTCATACGCAATGTCCATGCATTCATAGGTAATGCAAGACAATAAGTTCATATATTAAATCATATTCAACAAAAAAAAATTCATTTTATTTTATTTCATCTTATTTTATTTTTAAAAAATTTTATTTTATTTATTTATTTTTATTGAAAACCTCGTGAACAGTGATCGTGAACATTGTTTATGAACAAGAAACATAACAAAGGACCTGCAACAAAGGTCCCGAGTCAAAACCGAGCCTGGCACACTGAACTCAGTCGCACACTACGCCGCTACCGCCGACCGTGTCGCGATACCAGCAATGCGGTCGCGGCTTCGCCGATGTAGGCTTTCCCTTCACAAAGCCGCGAGCATGCACCGTCATGTCAGGTCGTGGTCGCATCGTGGCTCGAGCCATGTCGCCATCACGCCGCCACACGCTACGTGATCGGTCGCGCCTTCCCGCTTCGGTCGCAGCGATCAGGAGGCAGCGGCGACAGCTGCCGCCAAAGCCTTCCTCTCGCCACGATACAACCCGATTGTGATCGCGGACACCTCGCCGCCGCCGCTTTCCCGCGGCGACATAATTGATTGTATCGCGACACACCCTACCAGCAAGACCCCACGCTACCGCCGCGTCACCCCGCGCCAAAACGGCCGTGGTCGCGAGGCCTCACCATGCCGCAATATCTTGCTGCATCGCCAGCCGCCCGGCCGCTGCCGCGCCTCGTCAAGGCGCCCGTGCCATCCTTCCTAGCCTCAGCCGCGACAAATTCCCTATATCGCGGACTCCGCGCAACTCCGAAAAACGCGCACCTACCCGCACTTGGCTTTTCACATCATTTTTTTCATTATATGTTCCAACTTACCGAAGACCACAAAAATATATTATTTTTTCATTTTCCAAAGAGAAACAAATAAATTCATTAAAATTTACTTATTTATTTTTTCCAAAGTATTATCAGGAAACTCAAAAAAATTTTTTCATAATTTTTTTTGCTAAGTGTGCCATTCACCAAGCACACAATTCACACAACATACATACAACAATTACACATCACACAACAACCACTTTAGTGCACAAGGAATGCTGATCTAACCCACGCCCATCAAGTCCCAGTAATCGGGGATAAGAACAACTGTATCGATACTAAGCTATACTTTAGTATCCGACACGTTTTTAGGTATTTATAAACCTGGGCTTGATACCAAGCCATGATGCCCCAATCTAGGGTCCGTTGACAACCCGCCAACCTCGTTAGACAATCGTGATGCTCGTAACCCGACACTACTTACAAAAATCGCGTAGTCTCCTTTGTACGGAGCTTTACCCAAGGTACAAAACCCGTCCCACTAGCAACGACTACATCATTCATGTGATATAAAACGTCACGGCGGCCTCCATGCATCACTACCACTATTATGGTCCCTGAACTGAACACACTATAAGAAGACAATCCATCAAATTCAACATCGGAATATCATCATACGTTATGGAACAAATTTTGACACCATCCGGCTTCAACGCGGCGCGAGCGGAGTCGCTTCCGCCTCCCTCCCATGCATCCCTTTAATCCATGATCCTCGATGTGGTGAACAAAACTTTACGCAGCGGGATAATTTCCTACATGGCTACTCCCAACGGCGCACATGTCAGCGGCAAACAAACACACCTCAAGCAAAATACATGATCCTACTCAATGTCTACATGCCCAATCCCATGTCTCGAGTCCTCACCGACTTCACATGCCTAAGCCAAATGCGTAAAAATACAGCTTTCAAACAAAAGCTTTTGTTCTCGAAAACTTACTATCGAAGCTCTGCAAAATTTATCGGACAACCCTCCCGAGGCTAATCTATTCGATAAACCCCTCCCAACAATTCATGGGCCCTCCAACGTGAATTGTTGACAATCTCCCAACACAATTCTCCGAAATCTCCGGTCGAAATTCCTTCACGTCACGCGCTACGCCTTCTTCCAAAGTCGCCACTCTCACACCAATGATTCTAGAAAGCTCCTGCATATGCGGAATGCATTATGCCAATTCCAAAATATTCATACTAATGTATTTTCATGTGTATATTAACATAACTAAATTCATATAATTCATGTTATTCAAATTGATAAATAATAACAATGTGTAAATTAAAGGCTCACATTGGCTAATTAACTAATCATAATTCATTTTGAATCACCTAAACTACACAAAATCAATGCACAACAAAATCAGTTGAACAAATAGCTCCTGCCCGGCACTATTCACTACCACAATAGGGATTTCTCTCCACTTTGCCTAAATGTTCAGATCAAAAATCACGCTAAATCAAGCCTCAGAATATCCCTAACCATTCACATGGCTCTTAGCCAAAGAATAACACAAGTAGGAGAAGACCCCTACCTCTTGGAGTTGTCGGAACTCCACCAAATCGGTGTCCACGCATAGCCCTCGCCGCGTAGATCGACTTTGCTTCTTGCTCCGTCGAGAACCGACGGTCCAAACGTTAGGAAATCTAGAGAGAAGTCACTCTTTCTCTCTCTAGAATCTTAAAACCCAACTCACTGCCAATTTCCAGCCCTCTACTGCACGTTTTCTTCTTCAAATTGAAGAAGAAAACTATTCATCTTTGTCTTATTCATTTAACTTTTCAAAATTCCATCCATGTCCCTTTAAGTTTTGGATTTTGACACTTGGCTTAATCTAAGCCTATTAATCTCCATCCTCTCTCTAATCATGCAACATGCCACACAATGAATATAATGCATTGCGTGACTTTGTCGCATCACATGTCTCTCACAAGCCGTTTTACGGCACCCGACACCCGGTGCCTCGAAAAATGTGAAATTCCGATTGTCTCGGAATTCGACGAAATTCAACGTGGTGGCTAGATTTTGCGAGACGATTCCAACGATGAAGTTCGTTTCGTCATCCGAGATATAGAAAATTTTTGGATTTTGACCAAAATTAACATTTTACTATTTTTCAGAAAATTTGAATTTTCCTGGGTTTTACACCATAACTGCCAACATCATTTGTGAAGAGAGCAGAATAGAGTGGGAAAATGACAGACGAACTGCACTATGGGATTAGGCGTAGGTGTTTGACTAAACTAAAATCCTGAGAAGGTAAGTTTAATGTTAATGTATCAAGATTTTACTCTTATCTTTGTCAGGGGCTGATAACATAATTCATTAAGTAATGAATGAACGGAGAAGAGTTATTGTGGATGAAAATGGAAGTAGAATTAATTTCTAGTGAATCATTATGATGATTTATATGTTTTAAATTTGGGACAAATCTGGTTTTTGATGGCTGAACCCACATTTTTCTCCTTTAGGGTTTGATTTCCTCGTTTCTTCTTCTGTGATATTCGAGGATCCATTTAGACCATTTCTTTTTTTTTTTTTTTTTTTGCACTTTCTCTCTGTGAAACCCCTGAAAAACCGAATTTTTGAAAGAAGGGTAAAATGGTAATTTCGATCAAAATCCGAAATAAATTTTTTGATCTCGAATGATGAAACGGGCTTCACCGTTGGAATCGCCCACAAAAATCTAGCTTATCGCCACTTCTGGCCGACCCGAGACAGACTTTAATTTCACATTTTTCTGCTGCACGATAGTATGACACTTGGCACATTAGAGTGGCTAAAGATGAGACACGTGTCAAGATGTGAGCAAGTCAACAAATGAGCTGGGGCATTGGCTTATAGGTACATAAAAATGACATCATGTCATCAGAGTGAAATCCATGGTGATGGATGAAAGGATAAGGGAAAATCTTAAGAGCCAATGAAATTGATACGTGGGTGCTTTGGTAGGACAAGCTTCTGGGCCCATCTTAGACCAAATAAAGTGGGATGGGGAGGAAAGTTAAATAGTTAAAAGAAAGAGGAAGAAAAGAGAGCTCTTGTAGAGAGACTCCACCTCTCCTCTTAAATTTCCGACGATTGACTGACTTGCCAAAGTGAGTAAGAGGAAGAGTCTATCCTCAAGGCAAGGGTCATTTCGCATAGAGACCGGTTTGGGGGAGTTTACAAAACTCCAAGAGGTAGGGGTTTTCCTACTTGGCTTTAATCCTTCTCGTTTAAGGACCATTCAAATGGCTTGGGGTTGAAGGAGGCCGTGAGTGGCCCTGAACTGCTCCATGACTTTGGGATAGTGATGTAGGGATTTTGGGATCGGTTACGACAGTCCAAGGACTGACGGGGACTAAGTAATTGTTCTTGTGTGCCATTTTACGGTTAGAGTTAATGAATGAAGGCGTGGGTCAGTTTCGCCTAAGAGGAATGTTTGGTTGTGTTTTGAAACTACAGGGAAGCTGCCATATCGTAGAAAAGGCTAATAACCGGACTTTAGAACTGGTTTTTGGGTAGTAAATAAAGAGATTTTGGTAGTGAGTCCTTCAGGTAAATTGTAGCCACATCAGTGAACTTGATGTTAGGCATTTGAATTTCTCAAATCAGATCTCTGTAGCCCAAGTTATGATCCGTTTTACTCTGGAAAATGGGCCTAGCGGGAAGCTGGGGCCAGCCTACCGGGTTCGCCCGGCCGTCTACCCCGCTGGGTCTGCCCTGGCCCGGTCATTCCCGGGCCGGGTCTCGCCCTGGCCGGGTCGACCCGGCCGGGTTCGCCTCGACCGGGTCATCCCTGGCTTAGGTCCGGTCTCGGCTTAGGGTCATGCATGACCTCCAACTTCGGAAGGTCATAACTTTCTCGTCCGAACTCTGATTCAGGTATTCTTATAGTCTATGGAAAGCCCATTGATTCAAGATTTCATCCATGTTCCTATGGAGGACATTGGGCAATTTGTCCGGTTAGTGATGGCCGGTTAGTGTTGGTTGGGTAGGCTAGTCGGGTAGGACTGCCGATTCATGTGTGACATCCAACTTCGGAAGGTCATAACTTCTTCGTCCGAATTTTGATTCGGGTGTTCTTGGACTCTATGGACAGCCCATTGAGTCAAGTTTCCATCCGGATGCCTTTGGAGGGCATTGGGTGTTGGAGCCAGACGGAAAGTGGCATTCGGGCAAGTAAGGTAGCTGTCCTGTGGAAGGCAAATTTTAGTTACAAGCACCTAACTTCGTATGTCATAACTTTGTCTCGACTCGATTCAGTGTTCTTGGACTCTATGGAAATTCCATTGAGTCACATTTCAAGAAAAATTCTTTTGGAGGGCATTAGGTTCCAGAGCTGTCTGGAAAGTGGCTTTCGGGCAAGTAAGGTAGGTTGTCCGGGTAAGGCAATCGAGCTGCAGTGACCTAATCCCAGCGTCATAACTTTCGTCCGACTCCGATTTGGGTGTTCCTTGACTCATCAAAAATCCCATTGAGTCAAGATTCCATCCATATGCCTATGGAGGGCATTGGGTACTGGAGATGGCCGGAAAGGGGCGTTCGGTGCAGGTGCTGCAGGCTATCGCAAGGCCATTAGTTATGTGTGACCTAACTCGAAAGGTCATAACTTCTTCTCGTCCGACCGATTCGCTGACTCTATGGAAAGCCCATTGAGTCAAGATTCCATAGGTATGCCTATGGAGGGCATTGGGTACTGGATCTGGCCGGAAAGGGACGTTCGGATAGGTAAGGTAGGCCAGCCGCAAGGCTGCCGAATAGCGCGTGACCTAACTCGAAAGGTCATAACTTCTTCGGGTCCGGACCCGATTCAGGAAATTTCGACTCTTACAGAAATCCCATTGAGTCGAAATTCCAGATAGATTCCTGTGGAGGGCATTGGGTGATCATAACCTTGTTGTGACTGATGTTTTGCACCGAGTGTGCGGTGTTGCTTGGTCAGGTCAGCCGACAGCCGAGTTTTAACATGACTCATCAAGCCAAGCATGTGGTAAAGGTCAGAGGTTGTTATATGTAGGACAGTTTGACCATAGAAACTGAGAAGTTTCTAGGGTTTTATGGTTGTTTGATGTTGTATGGATGGATTGGAAACTAAACTGGTCTATGATTGTGAAGGGGGCCGTGGAGGTTCTCTGACGGGGTCCAAGATTGTGACCTGTTTGCGGTGTTATTGCTTGTATGAATAATATGCAGCAGAATATGACATGTTAATGTATGCTGTAAGATGATAACATGGCTGTGCATGGAAGAGAATTATATGTATTTCAATTATAATTATCCATGGTATGTTGATGTTTCTAATATACATATGCATGCTTGATACATTAACATGAATTGCTCGGGAATGGCATATTGCATTCCATATGCACGGCACCCTAGGGAAATAGGTGAGTGCATGGTATGAAAGAAGAAAATGGAAAAATGGTTGTGAAAGGAATTTCGCATTTTCCGGCAATTGCCTTGAGAGTAAACAGCCATCTCTGAGGTCGACCGGCATGACTGCTGGAAAATGATCCAAAGAATTCACCGAGGGTAAATTCCAACATATTTACTCGAAACCCTGTAGCATGTTGAACAAAAAGCTTTTGTCTTGAAAATAGTATTTTCTCACATTTGGCTTAGGCATGCGTGAGGGAGTCAATGAGGGCTCGAGAAGTGGGAAAGGGTGAGTCGCATTTCATCCAAGGTTACACTGCGTAGACATTTGAGTAGAACATATTTGTTTTACTAAAGTTTAGTGTGCAATGCATGTGCACTTAGGTGGGGAGAACTCCATGTAGGAAAATTCCACTACCAGGCGCTGCCTACCCTGGGCCGTGGGATCCCTTTTCGTACAGTGATGTGCATGTAGACGCGCTCCTTAGAGGCCTAGATTATGGGACGATTTGGGATCAGAGAGGCGCTAAATGGCCAAACTGGCCTTATTTCTGTATTTTTGTACCTCCGAGTTGACGATCTCAGCTTTTTGTGTAAATTGGAAATTAAATACAATTATAAATTAACTCCTTTGTGATAAAATACATTTTTGTGAGTATGGATGTATGGGCCAATGTAGCCATTTTACTCATGTATAGGTCTTGTGATATGAGACACAAGTATTCCGTAGGTTGACGGGTGGTCAACGAGACACCCCGGGAATTGGGGCCTCACACTCTCTGTTTGGTTCTTAAGATTTTGATTTGTTATTTTGTTTATTTGATTCTGTTTGGTTTATCTTATTGATTCTCTAATTAATTTTCCCATTTTAAAGCAATTGGCTAAGTTTATTCTATTGAATTTCAAAATAGGGATGAAACTTGAAGAGGTTTGATAATGTGTATGAAATATTTGTTAATGTAGGAAAGAAAATTAATATAGCAAGTAATTGATGAAGATTAATTTATTGCTCTGAAGAATGTTTTTGGAATTTCTATATTGACGTAAGCCATTATTTGTTTTCATTGTTTGAATTTGTAACATCCTATGTGAGAATCCATGAATCATTGAGATAATATAGCTTCATGGAGCTAATATAGCCTTATGCTCTATTAGCTTATTCTGTGATTAATATAGTCTTATGCGCGATACTTTTATCACTTTATTCCATATTGAGAAAACAACCTGGGAATGTAAATGTCTACTTCAAAAGAAGGCTTGCACAATGTTGTCCAAAACCTAATGATTATTTTGTCTTGGTCGATTAATTCCTTCTCCTAGCTAGATAGTGAAGGCCTAAGAAACTTCTAAACAAGAAATATTGTTAGCTTGTGGTATGGATGCCATCGCCTTCCGCAGGATAATTGTTTTCGGGTAATGGCTTACTCACACTTGTGGACTATGATGGCAATACCTAACACCATTAATGTAGATCAAATTTTGTTTGATTAATATATTTTTGTGTCTTAATACCCTTGTTTGTTGGCTGATGGTTGGAAATGGAATCAGTGTCTTGTTTAAAAATAGTTTTAGGCACTAGTCAAGAGGCAAGAGTACCTCCTCTCTTAGATAAGGGGACAAGAGGCAAAAGAGGCTAAAAGCTGGGGTGAATGGGTTAGTTGCTGAAAAGGGTTAGCCATGTGAGAAGCGTGATGGTCTAGAATTATGTTGTCTTTCTAGCTCATTTTCTTTACATTTTTATTTTTATTTTTTTTTTACTCCTTCCTCCCCATAGCCTTTCCCTCTCTTTATAGCTTATATTTTACACCCAATGGGAATGGCAAACTCTATGACCCTCACTTCCTCATAGACCTCGACTTCGTGGGGACTCTTCCTTGGATCAACAAAGACATTAATTTCCAGTCTCTTGAGACCTACAGCCCAACAAGTAAGGCTATTTCCCCAATATCTCCCAAAATATCTAGAAGATGGAAATTTAGGATCCGTTTGTTTACGGTGTTTGAAAACTGTTTTTTTTTTTCTGAAAAACAAAGAGAACATGGAAAACACATAACACGTTTGATTCTCGTTTTTTTGTTATGAAAAACACAGAAAACACTAAATTCGGATAACAAGAACAATTTTTAGAAAACTCAAAAATGGTGTTCTCTGTGTTTTCAAAAACAAGAACCAAACAGGCGTTTAGCTTTTTACCTATATCATTTAAGAGAAACATCATACCATTGTGACACTCAAATAAAAATAATTTTAAATGATAACCCAGTAAACTTAATTTAGTTTGTACCTTCAACTAGCTCCTCCAATGTCCATGGGTTATTGGAGATTCTACTAAGCAGGATCCAATGGATGCAAAGAACTGCTATGACGACGCGCAGTTTTAACGCCTGTGTGCAAATTCCTGCGGCCATATAGCTAGTGTGTGGAGTAGCACGGTGTTCTTGAGAACAAAGAAGCTGAAAACATTAGTAAGGTCCCATGACCTCACCCAAGAGGAGCTCGAGAACCTGAGGATACATTTTAAGAAAAATTGTAATTATAGAATAACAAATTTGGACCAGCAAACCAAAAACAAATAAAATCAATCATTGATCTTTATGTCTCTCATTTCATTGACATCCCCTTTAAGCTCTGATATACTCAACTATAGATCAATTCTATAGAGGTAGAATATTATGTACAGATAAGGAGAGAAAGAGAAGAGGTCATATATTCAATATATTTGTAGTTCGTTTAAGTTTACCATAAAGATTGATTTGCACCTAAGTTTTCCATGCCTCAGACAATAAACCAACTAGCATCTAGAGAATGATGGAAGATTCTAGAGACAATCTCAAGCATCCAAGAAAACTGGTTAGAATTCATTTTGGAGATTCCAGAGATTAAAAGAACATTCTAAAATCTTTTTTCCTATATTTAAGACTCTTTAAGAACATAGTCATGATATATTACGTGTTACTACGTTTCCTTTTTGAGATCTGAAAACATTAAATTTATCTATAACCTCCCGATAACTACTAATCTCCCTTTTAAACTAGAGCTGACCTCCTTATAGAGCAGTGAGCTGCTTGGTGGAAACAATTCCAAGAAGAGCTGTGTCAAACCATTGAACTATCCATGTCAACAGTTGAATGATCTATCAATCAGGCAGATAAATTAACTATCCACAAGTGCATATTTGATTATCAAGGTTAAAATCACATCCTGAACCATCTAATATTATATATACCTAGTCTAGTACTACTTTGTCCCTCGAATGGCATCCCAATCTCTAGAGATCAGAAGACATGAAGGGAAAAGAAAGGCCTCCACTTACCTAATTAAATCATGTTTTCCATTGTCGTTGAAGTTAAAGCACTCTAGAATCAATGGATTGTCTTGCATGATCATTTAATGAAAAAAATAATGAGAGAACTAGAAATAAATAGATGAGGAATCTTGAACAATTATTCCAGATCAAACAAGTGCTAATTTCTTTAGTTTTCATCTACAAATCTAACGTACATATTCTAATTAATATGTATTTTCCTTTTTTAGAAAAAGTGGTCAATCTGTCTTTGAAGAAACTGTCCTCAACTCTCCAAATCCGTGAATGAATGTATGCATCTCCTCTCCATCATATTGCATTCAACAATAAGAATGTTCTTCCAGCATTCCAGTTTGCTGAAATCAATGCTTAAGATAACATAGTGAAGCAAATCACACACTTGCTTTTTGCTGATGACACTCTTGTCTTCTGTAAGGACACTAAGGAACATATGACTCACTTATGCTGGATTTTAGCTTGGTTTGAAGCGCTTTCGAGTTTGAATATCAATTTAGAGAAAGGCTCTTTGCTGCCTGTGGGCAGGGTTGATGATGTGGAAGGGCTTGCTTTTGAGTTAGGGTGCAACATAGGCCTTGCCTAATGAGTATCTCACGCCTAGTAAAGCATAAGGAGGCTAGAGTGTGGGATGGGGTGGAAGAAAGGTTTTGAAGAAGGTTGACTCTTTGGAAAAGACAATATATCTCTAAGGGTGGAAGATTCACTCTTATCAGAAGTGTCCTCTCCAACATGCCCACTTATTGTCTCTCTTCCGGCTCCCTATGAAAGTTAAGCTTAGACTAGACAAAATTCAGCAAGACTTCCTTTGGGGAGGGGGCTCTCTTGAGAGGAAATTCCATTTGATAAACTGGGTTTCCATCTTTCAGAGTAAAGAAAAAGGAGGTTTGGGCATTCGCAATATCTCCACTTTTAATAGTGCTATGCTCGGGAAATGGTGCTGGAGATTCACGATGGAAGATAGCTCTACGTGGAGGAGTGTCATCAATTTGAAATATGGTTCGGAGTTTGGGGGTTGGTTTCATCCTATTCCTAAAGGTCATACGGGCTGGTCTTGGAAGGAAATTAGCAAAGAAGGTCGGATCCTGTATACATCACTGCTCATGAAGATTGGGATGTCTCCGCGAGATTTTGGGAAGACTCGTGTGTGCGAAGCTCCACTATGCTCTTCCTTTCCCTTACTGTATCATTTGGCAAGCTTTAAAGGGGCTAGGGTTGCGGACCTTTGGGTGGTTTCGGGGTCCGAGGGAGGATGGAACTTCAGCTTTGGAAGTCACTTTCATGATTGGGAATTGGAGGAGGTGCAAGGTTTCTTTGGTTAATTCTCAAAGTATCAGTCCTAATCTCAGTGATAAGATTTGGTGGAAAGAGGCAAAAAATGGTAACTTCTCTGTAAAAACTTGTTTTGACCTGTTGGAAGGTGCCTAAAAAAATTCTATGGAACCCTATTATTCCCACTAAGGTAGGTTTTTTTGCTTGGGAAGTTTGGTGGGGCAAGATTTTTACCATGGATTAGCTTGAAAAGAGAGGTTTCTCCTTGGCCAGCAGGTGCGCTTTATGTGGAAAGGATGAAGAGTCTCTAGAACATCTGTTCATTCACTGCCCAAAGGTTTGGTGCATGTGGACTACCATTTTCTTTGTCCGAGAGGGTCACTTGCCTCTTTCCGCAAAGACTTGATGCCTGCCATACATGCACCCTCCTGTGGAAAAAGGATGCAAAAGTTATGGAGAGCGTCCTCTTGTTTGATTCAAGTATTTCAAGAGAGGAATGTAATGTGGTTCGAAGATTTAAGCCTTTCCAAGACTGGGGATTAAGTCCCGTTTTTATTTTCTTTTCTTCTTTGGGCTTGCTTATTTGGCGTATGTGGAGCACCCTTTTGTTAGAGATATTTTCAGTATTCCTTTAGCACTGTCTTCTTGTGGGCCAGTTTTGTTTTTTTGCATTTGCTTTTGTCAGCCTTTCCTTGGGTTTAGCGATGCCCTCTCTCTCCTCGTATACGTCCCGTATACCCCCTCAGGGCCTGTTCCTTCTTTCGTTTGGTGTATATATATATATCACTCATATTCTTTGTTATCAATTAAGAAAATACTTAAGATAAAAATTTTGATCTTAACCTTAACTTTTACATTTTGTGTCATTACATGAGAAACATCGAAAAGATATTTGTGGTTGTCTTGCATGATGTGGTGCTCTGGGGAGAAACAAAAATGGATTAAGTAAAGGACTTGAAATGTCTTTTACTATTGGTTTTGTTCCTCAATAAATAAATAAAAACATAACATAGTAACCCAAAAAGGCCAATGATTTCTATCTTAGTTTGTTGAGTTACATGAACCTATAATAGATGAACTAGTGTCTAAATATCATAAGTACTGTGGCTTGGAATTAAATACGGGCGGTGCTCCTTTGTACATCAACTAAAGAATAATGTGAAACATCATTTGAAGTATCAATTTATTAAAAAAATAAAAAAATAATATCTGGATAATGGGATTATTAATCTGTATTAGGAGTAGATGAACTTTACTCTAATAGCTCTCTGTTAAACTTGGAATAAGTGAATTAGCGCTTCTTTTGAAGAGTAATGAGACGTGACATATCTGCTACCTAACAGATCTCTCAGGGATCTGCCTTACTGAGATAAATTCTTCCAAGGTGTGCATTATTTGGAATAAAATGAGTGTGTTTACCATCATCAAATCATTTTCTAAAATATTACTTAAAAAAATAAAATAAGAAATAGAGAATGATTGTAGCTATGCGACTCAAGAATGATTGTCACCCACATTGAAAGAGAACATAGCATAATTCAAATACAGCAAACCGGCTTATCACAGTTCTGACCTTTAGTTTCTATCACATAAACTTAAATTAGTTTTTTCCAGCCAAACAAACCAGAAGTTGTTAGTTGTAGAAACACAAATATGATGAGTTGATAGAGTGGATTTTTTCCTCAGTAACCCATACGATTGATTGATCGACCTTAAATGTTACAATTCTAGCACCAGATCGAAGCAAAAAAAGAAACTGACAGAATCAGACAATCCATATATCATGTGCATAAATTGAGATTTGATAAATCCATCAGTAACAAATAGAAGCACTCGGAGTTGAACCCGGAAACACCTTGATGATCGGGGATCAAAACATCACGACCGACAGCAGTTAATTCATCTTACGTTTGGTTATTACAAAATTAAAAAAAAGAAAAAAAAAGAAAGAAGAATTACACTTTCAAGTCTTAGACTTTCAAAAAGAAAATATATTTAAATAAATCTCCACAAATTTGAAAAGCAATGTATTAACATTAGATTAAAATTTAAATCTATATATACTTTCGAAAGTAATGAATAGAAATCAAGAAAACGTTACGTATGAAATGAAAATTTCCTAAAGTTTTCTATCATTCTCAGTGAAGCAGTTATTAGTCCAAAGCACACAATAATCGAATAAGAAATTGAGTTCAAGCCTGTAGATATCAAAACTGAGCTCCCTATAGAAGAGATTCGGAAATTCCTCTCTTAGAGTCCGAATCGCATAACCAATATTCACATAGTAATTTTGCTTCTCTTCATCCTCTTTGCTTTCTGCTTCGTGGCCTAAAACCTATAGATTAGTATTAGAACTATCAAGTACGACCTCAAGATCGGCTCCAAATTGGAAACCTTAACCTCCGACTCCTTGATGCTCGAACTAACCCCACCCCTACCATCACCTTTCTCATGGTGCTTCAAAATCTCAAAGCTCTTAAGAGCTCTATGGTTGGAAATGGTGACAAGCATCTCGAAAGTCTCGCCGTGGAGGTGGCCGAAAATGGATGAAACTTCAAGAGAATGGATGAGAGCGGTCATCGAAAGTCAGATTCCGATGAGGATTTTAGAAGTTCTGATGAGGATTATAGAAGACGAAGCCATATGTCTCATGGCTAAGGCTAGATCTGTCAATGCATATAGATGACCCTCTTAGCAGTGGGAATGACTTCACCACCTCCTCCATGAATTGCATCAGCAATGAGGGATGTGCCAAATTTCCAAACCATGGGACCCTCCTAGAATTGTTTGTTAGGTTATATGTATAGTCGTGGCCTCTCCTTTCCTCGGTTACATAACCATTTTAGCTATGGGTTTTTTTGGCCCCGACTAAAAACATGTCACTATATATTACTTTTCTTGTAGTTTACATATGTGTTTGACTAAAGATAACCAGTGGATGTTGGATTAGGTGAACTCCATGTGAAGCCACAAAATCCTTGGTCGAGAGATTGAGAGTTAGTGCCCAATTTTGTTGAGCTCATTCTCTTTCATATGAATGAAGGTTGACTAGTCTAACATGCATGTATGTTGTTTATCCTTATAACTAGGATCATCATGCACATAGCATCTCATTGAAATTCTTATGTGAACTCCCAAAGCGTGGAGGAGCATAGTGTAAAACCTGGGAAAATTCGAATTTTACGAAAAGGGTAAAAAATGAGTAATTCAGGTCAAAACCCGAAATTTTTCTAGATGCCGGATGACAAAAGCGGCTTGTCGTTGGAATCGTCTTGCAAAATCTAGCTACCACATTGAATTTCACGACCCCTCGAGACACCAAAATTTCACAAGCCAAGACACCGGTCGGCATCAAACGGTTTGTGAAAGACATGTGATGGGACAAAAGTCACCTATTACATGTACTCATGTGACACATGTTTCATGATTAGTGAGATGATGGAAATGAATGGCTTAGATTAAGCCAAGTGTCAAAATCCAAAACTTAAAAGGACATGGATGGAATTATTGGAAAGTTAAATGAGTATAAGACAAAAACGAATAGTCTTCTTCTCCATTGAAACACCCAAACGTGCAGTAGGGTGGGATTTCAGATTCTAGAGAGAGAAAGTGTGACTTCTCTCTAGATTTCCCAGCGTTCGGACCGTCGGTTCTGGACGGAGCAAGAAGTAAAGTCGATCTACGCGGCGAGGGCTACACGTGGACACCGATTTGGTGGAGTTCCGACAACTCCAAGAGGTAGGGGCCTTCTCCTACTTGTGTTATTCTTTGGCTAAAAGCCATGTGAATGGTTAGGGATATTCTGAGGCTTCACTTGGCCGTGATTTCGGTCTCAAAACATTTGAACCGAAAGTGGAGAAAATCTTTACAGGCCGTGAAATAGCGGCCGACCCGAGGGTTTCACCTGCTCACGCATTTTGTTGTTTGATTTTCAGGTGGCCTGAAAGTGGGATTCAAAGTGAATTGCTTGATTGGTTAATTAGCCCATGTGATCTAATTTTGGTGTTATTGTTGTAATTTGAATGACATGAATTGTGTGAATTTATTTATGTTAATATATGCATGAAAAATATACTAGCATGAATATTTTGGAATTGGCGTAATGCATTCCATATGCACTAGGGCAACCTAGAATATTAGGTGTGAATGCATGACATGAAAGAAAACAAAAACGAAAATGCTTGTGAAAGGAATTTCGATGGAATATTTTCTGAGAATCAGGTTGAGATTGTCCAGAACAATTCAAGTCGAGGAGCCCATGAATTGTTTCTGAGGGTTATCTAAATGTGATTCGCTTCGAGGGTTGTCCAATAAATTTTAACAAACTCGATAGTAAGTTTTCGTGAACAAAAGCTTTGTTTGGAAAATGCTTTTTACTGCATTTGGCTTGTGCATGTGAGGGAGTCGGTGAGGACTCGAGATACGTGTTCGGGGCATGCAAACATCTCGCGCAGGATCATGCATTTGCTTGGCGCCTGCTTTGCCATGACATGTGCACTTAGGTGGGGAGTAACCCATGTAGGAAATTATCACTACTGGGTTTTTCTCACCCTGTCGAGGGATCACTATTTCAGGTACATGGAGTGTACACGACGCTCACTAGAGGCCGCGTTTTAGAAGAAAGTCAGGTTGTGGCTTTGACATTTTCATTGTATAACATGTATTAGGATTTTTTAAAATTTTGATATATGTTTTGGTTAAGAGTATTGTAATAACTCTTGAACTATTGGTATATAGTTGATGAAATTTCATGAGTATTGATGCATGGGCCCAAGTGGCCATTTTTACTCGCATGTAATCTCTGGTGATGGTCGTTGCTGATTGTCGGGACAAAGTTTTATACCTCGCAGCCCCCTGCATAAAGCGAGACTCGGCCGCATTTTCGTGAGTGGTGTCGTGACTCTCCCCGTACAAACTATCCATGAATATTCCGCAGGTTGACGGGTTGTCAATGGACCCCCAGGAATTGGGGCGTCACACATAGTGTGATAAGATAGTTTGATGTAAATGGGGATGGTGTTCTTACCTTTGATGAATTCAAGCTCGTGATGTTATCATGCCTTCTGATGAGTCTGAATCTGGACATGATGTTCTTCATTAGTTGAACACGAGTAATATGTAAAACAAGATTCTTTTTATCTAAATTACATGAATGTATAATATTTACTCATATTTTTTTTTCTATAATTTTGTTTTCTTCATAGGAATACAAACTCGAATGCACTCAAGTTTACTTTTTTAGCAGTGTACAAGTTTAGATACATGTTTGTAATGAAATAATAAATGCCTGAAGCATTTTAATTATTGTTTTATATGTCAACTCTGCGTTTTCATGACTGGATATGGTTTCAAGGCTTTTGTAATTGATTGTAGTTATTTTGCATGTAGGCTGCCATATTGGGAATTTGGAAATTAACTTTCTACTTAGCCAAGGTAGCATGAAGTAGTTTGTTGGAGATCAAGAAACGATTGGGCTGCATGTAAATAAAGTGAGTTGGGTCAAAAGAGTGAATATTGAAGTTGTGATTATTATTATTATTATTATTATTTTGTTATTGTAACTTTTTGTTTTATGAAATGTTGTTATTCAAGCAATACAAGCTCCCTATTTATGATTAAAAACTAAAATTTGGGTATGGACTAGAACATATTTTTTTCCCTTTTGTAATTTAATTGAGTGCAGAATATAAAACTCGGGAAAATTCGAATTTTCTGAAAAAGGGTAAAACGGTAATTTCGGTAAAAAACCGAAAATTTTCTAGATCTCATATGATGAAACGGATTTCACCATTGCAATCGTCTATCAAAATCTAGCTACCACGTTGAATTTCGCGACCGGTGACAAATAATTTCACGCTTTCAAGGCACCGGGTGTCTGGTGCCGTAAAACTACTTGTGAGAGGCATGTGACGCCACAAAGTCACCTTATTACACGTGACTACGCTGACACATACGTCAGATGACAATGTAGGATGATTAAAATAAATGGCTTAGATTAAGCCAAGTGTCAAACTAAACTTAAAGGGACATGGATGGAATTATTGGAAAGAATGAGTATAAGACAAAAATGAATAGTCTTCTCCATTGAAACACAAATGTGCGGTAGCGGATTTGGGATTCTAAAGAGAGAAAGTGTGACTTCTCCCCAGATTTCTAAGATTCTGACCATCTGGCTCTGACTCGAGCAAGAAGGTAAGTGTCGATCTAATGCGGTCGAGGGCTACGCATGGATGAATTAATTGGTGGAGTTCGGCTAACCCAAGAGGTAGAGATCTTTTCCTACTTGGTTTATTCTTTGGCTAAGAGTCATTTTAATGGATGGGGATTTGTTGAGGTCTGGATGGCCGTGTTATCGGTCTCAAAATATTTGAACCGAGTGAAGCAAATCCCTATTGTGTGGTCGTGAACAGTGCCAAGCCTAGGGTTTCACTATTCACGTTGATACGTCGCGCGGATTTCGTGTGGCCTGCGATTCCAAAGTGAATTGCTTCGATTGGTTAATTAGCCCATGTGAGCCAATTTTTGTGTTATTGTTGTAATTTGAATGACATGAATTATGAATTTATTTATGTTAATATATACATGAAAATATACTAGCATGAATATTTTGAATTGGCATAATGCATTCCATATGCACCGGGGCAACCTAGAATATTGTGGAGCGCATGACAAGAAAGAAACAAAAACGAAAAATGTTTGTGGGAAGGAATTTCGACGGAAGATTTTTCGGAGAATTGTGTTGGGAGATCAGTCCAACAAGTCAGCGTCTGGAAGCCCATGACCGTTTCTATCGTTATCCAACATTTGCCTCAAGGGTTGTCCAATAAATTTTACCAAAACTTCCTAGCAAGTTTTCTCGGTAACAAAAGCTTTTGTTTTGAAAACTCGTATTTTTACTCGCATTTGGCTTAGGGCATGTGTGTGAGGGAGCTCAATGAGGACTCGAGACATGGGATTGGGCATGTAGACATTCAAGTAGGATCATGTATTTGCTTGAGTGTGTTTGTTTTGCCATGACATGTGCACTTAGGTGGGGAGTAACCCATGTAGGAAATTATCACTAGTGGGCTTTGCTCACCCTATCGAGGGATCACTATTTCAAGTGCAGGGAGTGTATAGGAGGACGACGCTCACTAGAGGCCGCGTTTAGAAGAAAGCCGGATTGTGGCTTTGAAATTTTCATTTTGTATAACATGTATTAAAATTGTAAATCTCAATATATGTTTGAATTTAAGAGTGATTTATTAACTCTTGAACCATGTAATATAGTTGGTTCGGATATATTAGTGAGTATTGATGTATGGGCCCACGTGGCCATTTTTACTCATGTTAATTGTATATGGACCCTATGGTGAATCTTTGTAAAACACGACAGCTCTTACTTGATCGGGATGCGCCAGGCTGGGGTAGGGCCCCGCACAAAGGAGACTTTTGTCTGTTGAGAGTGGTGCCCAAGCTACCCGACATCCACGAACATTCCACGGCCGACGCAAGGTTATCAACGGACTTCGTGAAATGGGTCGTCACAAATTGGGTATCGTAGCTTAGGTTTATAAATACCTAGAACTTAATGCTCCGATACTAAAGTATAGCTTGGTATCAATAAGCTAGGTATACGATTACCTGGGACTTGATGGCACGTTGTGATCACGTGACCTCTTTCGTGACTTTCTGATGAATTGTCATGATTTTGTGTTATGTGATTTGTATGCTTGGTGAGTAGCATAGGAGAAAATGTTGAACACTAGGGTAGAGAAAATATAACCTTAGGTGTTCGAGAATTTTGGGCAAAATGGTCCAGAAATAAATGAAAAAAAAAATGTTGAGAATTTTTTTTCTGGAGTTTTACAGTGTGTAAAACAAAAAATAAATAAATAAAATAAAATTTAATGAATTTATTTTGTTCTATTGGAAAATGAAAAAATAAATAAATATTTTTTTTATGGTCTTCCAGTAGGTGGAACAGAATGAAAATAAAAATTGATGTGACTGCCCATTTTCCTAGCTTTGAGTCACAATATAATGTATTGTATCATGACAAAGCCGTGGGACACACTGGCCGGGCGCAGCCGCGGCCACGATAACGCCGTGGCTCCTACCAATAACATGTTCGAGCACGCACCACGACACGGCCAAAGATGGGCTACGATACCAGCCGATTACGCTGCGCCGCGCGGCCTTGCCGAAAGGGGTCACGATACAAAAAATTGTATCGCGGATTTAGGGAGGCAACTTTCTGGTCGCTGATAAAGCGAGCCAGGGTCGCGATATCGCGTAGCAATGCGCTACACGATATCGCAAGCAAGAGGCACGACGACATCTGCCGACACGTCACAAGTGATTACCTACCAGGCGCCGGGCCACGACACCGGCAGAGTGAAGGCCACGATATCGCACGGAGGCCACGACATCGCGCCGCGCGCCACGACACGACCGGCCCGTAGCAACGTGCACACAGCTCGGGGCTACTGGTGTGCGCACACCGTGCACTTTGACTCCAGCCACTCGTAATCGCTCGGTCACCTGCTCGGGACAATGTTCACGAACACTATTCTTGAGCACTGTTCACGAGGTTTTCAAAAAAATAAAATAAAATTTTATGAAATAAAATAAAATAAATATTTTTGTTGAATATGATTTAATATATGAACTTATTGTCTTGCATTACCTATGAATGCATGACATTGTGTATGAAATGTTTTTAGTACGTAGATAGTGTCTCGAGACAATGTTTACACCTTAGAGATACTGCATTGAATCTTAACTTGACATTTGACATGTGTAGATGGCTAGTCGAGGGCGAGGATGTAGGGGTCGTCCACGAGGTGCCAGCTACACCACCGCATTCGACCGCAGGGCTTTGGCCGAGGCCGGTAGAGACGCGGTCAAGCGCTTATCATAAGCAGCTAGTGCAAAGAGCCGTGGAGGTCCGAGTAACCCCGTGAGGTTCAGTGGCACATCATCCCCCCTCTGGAGATATTCACGTGGGGGAGGGAGATCCAATGGCGGCGTACCATTGGTCTCACGCAGTCGAGGTTCACGCAGCCGAGAAGGTGTCGGGAGGCTATGGAGATTACCTCCGACATAACCAGGATCAGACTAGCTGAATTCTAGCTAGAGGGTAAGGCCCAAGTGTGGTAGAACTGGGCGAAGACCTCTAGAGATCTAGAAGCAATGACATGGGCAGAGTTCCATGATCTTTTCATGGGCAAGTATTTTCCGGATACTGCTCGTCACGTGAAGGCTCAAGAGTTCCTGCAGCTTAAGGTGGACTAAGTGACCGTATCGGGAGTATGCGTTTCTAGATTCACGGCTAGCCCGCTTTGTCGATGACTACGTGTTACCATACGGCCAAGGTCGAGGATTCGAGTGGGCTAAAGTTGTCCATTCAGTATGTGGCTGTAGGCCTCGCCTACAAGACACGGACTCTATGGTCGGGACCGCCCCGACCATAGAGAGAGAGAGATTATGGGATGCCCGCAGCACTCGGGATGCTGGGTGCCGGGTGAGGAGGAAGGAGAGCCTGGCCTTCTTCTAGTTCTGAAGAGCCTAGGGCTTCTAGTTCACGTGGGTTCCAAGGCCGCGACCATCCGGCCTAGGGACATATTAGAGTTATCGGTCAAGTTGGGCAATGGTGTGCTACCATTGCCAGCAGCCTGGACATATGAGGAGGGATTGCCCCCGCAGACAGGATCCTGTGGTTTCTCGGACGCAACCCGCCAATACGGTAGGACAGGAGAGGATATAATATATTCCTCCACAACCCAATACAGCCGTAGGGCCGCATCGCTCTGTGGAGCCGCACCGCACCTCCTCGCATACGCAGCCAGTACAAACTACGGGCCGAGGCAGAGGACGAGGGCCCACAGCGTGGACATCGAGGTTCGGCGGCGATTCACGCATTACATCACCGACCGGAAGCCGCCAGACAACCGCTTATACAGTGGTACGTTTTTTGCTATCTCGCCAGGTGAGAGTATTATTCGATTATGGTGCATTGCATTCATTTATCATCAGACGGCTAGATAGAGTCAGTTTAGAGGTGGAGGCCTTGGAGGAGCCCTTGTATGTGAGTTCTCCCCTAAGGATTAGAGCGAGGATAGGGATGATATGTCGTGGTTGCGAGTTAGAGATCTCGGGGACTATACTCACAGTGGACCTGAGGATCATGGACATGTCAGAGTTCGATGTTATCCCTGTGGGATGGATTAGTCGACAAATTACGTAGTCAGCCATCAATCGGCGGAGCGTGATGAGGGTTACCGCCACACGTGCCAGACTCCGCACTGTGTCGCATTCCAAGGGGACAAGCATGATATTTTGCCCCAAACAATGTACGAGTCCAGGTGTCAAGGACAGTTAGTGGGTTGGCTAGCGAGCCTTACCCTAGAGGACGAGGTGAGACCGAACTTAGATCTACCTCGTTTAGTCTGCGAGTATGAGGATGTTTTTCCAGATGAGCTATCGGGATTGCCTCCGCAGAGGGCTGTTGTAATTTCTCGCATCGAAGTTACACCCTGGTACTTCGCCCATCTCTATGACTCCACATCTGATGGCACCGCTTCTGAGCTGCGTGAACCTCGCATTCCAATTTACGTGGATTTATCGGACAAGGGGTTCATTGGGACCGAGCACTTCACCATGGGCGCTCCTGCCCCATTTTTAATGAAGAAGAAGGATAAGACCTTCGACCGTGCATTAACTATGCGCTAAAAGGGTTACGATCAAGAACTCCAGACTCATCAGCGAGGATTGATGACTGGCTTGATCACCGAGAGGAGCGCGAGTCTACTTAAAATAGACCTTCGCACCGGGGTTACCATCAGCCGAGGGTTGTGGAGACAGATATCCTGGCAGACAATACTCGTGACGCTGCGATGGGCACTTTGAGTTTACTTGCGGATGCCCTTTGATTGACGAATGTGCCAACAGCTTTCATGGACCTCATGCATAGGGTATTCCAACCCCATTTGGATTAGTTTGTGGTGGTCTTCGTGGACGACATTTTGATCTACTCCCAGTCAAAGGAGGAGCATGAGGATCACTGGAGGATCGCTTTACAATCACGAGAGATCATCACCATACGCCAAGCTCCGCAGGCGCGAAGCCGCCATCGAGGTGAGATTTTTAGGACATGTGGTGTCGCGATCAAGCTCATTGGCTGACCCGCAGGAAGGTCGAGGCCGTGATGAGTCGGGAGAGGCCAAGTCAAGATTCGAGACACGTAGTTTCGGGATCGTCGGGTACTACAGAGATTCATCGGTGATTTCTCCCCCATTAGCCGCACCTATGACGAGATTGACCCAGAAGGAGGTCAAGTTTGAGTGGGATGACCGATGCGAGGAAGGAATTCCAGAGTTGAAGAGGAGGTTTACTTCAAATTTATCTTGATAGATTCCTGACGTGGACAGGGACAAAGGCGCCACGCAGTACAGGATGCCTCGCGCCGGACTCGGGATGTGCTTTGATGCAACTGAGGGTAGTAGCTTATGGTCTCGCCTGAAGAATCATGAGTGCACTACTCCCACACACGACATGGAGTTGGCAACAGTAGTCTTCGCCTTGAAGATTTGGCGCCACTATTTATATGGTGAGTAGTTTGATGTGTACTGCACCATGTCAAGTATATTTTCACCCAACTAGACCTCAATACGAGGCAACACGTATGGACAGTTCCTAGAGGATTATGACTTCACTTTGCATTACCATCCTAGTAAGGCAAATGTGGTGGCCGATGCACTCGTCGGAAGTCACTGGGAGCATTAATAGTATAGCTTCCAGATGGGCGATGCTCTAGACTCAGGACATTGGGCTACAAAGACGCGAGCAAAAAGCCTGGGGTACATTGGGGAGTTTAGTAGCTACACCATCTCTATTGAGCAAAGTGGATTGAAGTCTTAGGAGCAGATTACGTAGATAGTGTCCATCAGACCGGGTACAATCGGTGCACAGTGACGAGGGCTGGGACCGTCCACGCACGGTAGTCTTCGATATAGGGATGGGTAGTGGTTCCCAGCTTGATCGATTTCAAGAGAGGATATTCTCGTGGAGTTTCACCGCTTCGATTTGACGCGGCGTCTGTGTGGCACGAAGATGTACCCGTGATCTTCGCCATTAATACATCGAGCGGAATGAAGAGACACGTAGGGGACTTTGGCTCGACGATGTCTCACGTGTCGCCAGGCTAAGGGCCAGCACCGTGGGAGCCACAGGCTACTTTAGCCATCGGAGGTGGCCGAAAGGGAATGGGGAGCACAAAGACGATGGATTTTGCGGGACCCACTCACATCACACTTACACCATAAGGACATGATGCGGTATGGGTGATAGTGGACCGACTCACTAAGTTGGCGATTTTCTAGCCGCGCTGGATGACCTTCACATCGGGAGAGACTCACGGCTTGTACATTCGAGAGATAGTCCGGCCATGGAGTACCAAGATCCATAGTGCTCCCGATAGAGACCCGAGGTTTACGGTGCATTTTTGGAAGAGTTTCCAAAAGGCTATGGGCACACGACTGACCATGAGTACAACCTTCCACCCAATGCATGCATTGTCGGCCAGAGGACCATACAAAGTTAGAGGACATGCCGCGAAAGCATGGGTCCATGATCATAGCAGAAGCCGGGAAGAGCATTTCAGCTCTATGGAATTCGCCTACAACAACAGTTATCAGGCGAGTATATAGATGGCATCATATGAGGCATTGTATGGGAGACCATGCAGATCACCGATATGTTGGACCGAGGTGGGAGAGAGCTCCATCACTGGTCCTGATCTGATTAGAGACACCTCCGAGAAGGTGAGCTTGATACATAACAACGTTTCACGGCCGAGCCGCAGAAAGCTATGCCATGTACGACGTCGACCCTTAGAGTTCGAGGTTGGAGATCACGTCTTCTTGAAGGTGATGCCTAAGAGAGGAATGGTCAGGTTCGGTAAGCGCGGGAAGCTATCGCCGAGATTCATTGGGCCCTTCGAGATACTTGAGATAGTAGGCACTGTAGCGTACCGGTTGGCTTTACCGCCGAGCATGTCAGGTGTCCACGAGGTATTTCACGTCTCTATGCTCCGGAAGTACACTCCAAGCCAATTTCATGTAAAGGGATTGGGGAGTAGATCGAGGCTGACACCTGATGGGACCTTCGAGGAGGGACAAGTGCATTATGGATTGCCGGATCAGCCTTTGCGACGAAGACCTCGAGGCAGCGAGGGTGCTTAAGGCCGGGCAATCTACTGGCGAGGAGTCACGCCGAACAATGAGACCATGAGCCACCTATCCCTTCTTGTTTAAGGATGAAGGTACATGGTTTAGTCGTTTAATACTTAAATGACTAGTTTACATGCATGGTATAGTGTACATTGCATACGCATGTGATTCGTTGAGATTGTACAGAATTTCGGGACGAAATTCTTTTTAAGGAAGGGAGAATGTAAAACCCGGGAAAATTCGAATTTTTTGAAAAAGGGTAAAACGGTAATTTCGGTCAAAACTTGAAATTTTTCTAGATCTTGGATGATGAAACGGATTTCACCGTTGCAATCGTCTCGCGAAATCTAGCTACCATCAGCCGAATTTACGACTTCGGTGACAAATTAATTCATCGCTTTTTTCAAGACTGTCGTGTCAGAACGGCTTGTGAGAGACATGTGATGTGACAAAAGTCACCTATTACATGTACTCATGTGACACATGTTGCATGATTAGTGAGATGATGAAAATGAATGGCTTTGATTAAGGCAAGTGTCAAAATCCAAAACTTAAAGGGACATGGATGGAATTATTGGAAAGTTAAATGAGTATAAGACAAAAATGAATAGTCTTCTTCTCCATTGAAACACAAAAACGTGCCGTAGGGTGGGATTTCAGATTCAGATAGAGGTGCGTGACTTCTCTCTAGATTTTCCCAGATTCGACCGTCAGCTCGACGAGAAAGAAGCAAAGTCGACCACGCGGCGGGCTACGCATGGACACCTACTGGTGAGTTCCGACAACTTCAAGAGGTAGGGGCCTTCTCCTACTTGTATTCTTTGGCTAAGAGCCATGTGAATTGTTAGATATTCTCGAGGCTTCACTCACATGATTTCGTCTCAAACATTTGAACCGAGGAAGAAAACCCTTTATTTGGGTGGCCGAACAAGGTCACCGAGGGTTTCACTATTCACATGACGGCTGCAGGATTTCAGGTATTTCGATTCAAAATAATCGCTGACGGCGAATAAATTTCCACAGCAGCTAATTTTGGTGTTATTGTTTAATTGAATGACATGAATCAGGTGAATTTATTTATGTTAATATATACATGAAAATATAATAGGCATTAGAATATTGAATTGGCATGATTGTATTCCTATATGTGAATCTGGGCAACCTAGAATATTAAAGTGAAAAGCTATGATGTTGAAAGAAAAACAAAACTTAAAATGTCAGGAAAGGAATTTTTGATGTAAGATTTTTCTTGAGAATTTATGAGGATTGCCCAACAAGTCATGTCCGAGGCCCATGAATTGCTCTTTGGTGGTTATCCAACATATTCGCCTGAGGGTTGTCCATCCAACAAATTTTACCGAAACTCGAGAATAAAGCTTAAGAACAAAAGCTTTTTGTTTTGAAACCCGTATTTTTACTCAGATTCGCTTAGGCATGTGAGGGAGTCAAGTTAGGAACTGCATAGTGGATTGGGTATGTAGACATTCAAGGATCATGTATTTGCTTGAGGTGTTTAGTTTCATGAGCATGCACTGGGGTTACGTAATGATCCAATCCATTGGAACATAAATTCAAATTTAATTTAAAAAAAAAATTTATCCCTTAACTCCACCAAGATCACATGCTTCATAAAACCGAAGGAAGGCAAATGAAACTTTTACCTCTTGTAGACTATCTCTGCTGTCTTCAAAGTCTACTTCTGGTTTATTCTGATCTTCAAAGGTGTTGCCTTTTCTCGAAAAAGCGACCACCCTCTTACAAGTATCCACACACCGAACAAATAATGAACGACCATTGGAATGCTAGTTCACCGTCTTCTCAAAACGAATTAGGGTTTTTCTTTCTCTCTCGTTTTCGTTGTTCTTTGGCGCATTTTACTACAACAAAATATATATGTCTCACATATATATATATATATATATATATATATATATATATATATATATATATATATATATATATATATATATATATAAGTCTCATATGGTTTTAGTCAAAACGAATTTTTTATATTATTATATATATTTAAAACTCTTTTAAATAATAACAATTTAAATTCAAATCCTTATCGATAAGGAAACGAATTTATATTATTATATATTTAACTTTTAAAAAACTCCTTATAGATTATTTCCTTATCCAATAAGAAAATATAACAAATTAATTATTTGTTATACTCAAATCGAATTTAAACTTTCAAATTAAATTCGAATTTAAATAACAACTAATTATTTGTAATTTAAAATAATCTCATCATTTTAAATTACTACAGAGTGAAAACCATAACCTGTTATTCCTGCTCTAATGTGCGACCCTATAGGTTCAATTAACATTGGCAGTAGGCCTAAATCACATTTTGATCCTACAAGTCATAAATGGCCTCTAACAAGACATTATGACTACCCAAGTTAAATGAAAAACTCATGATCCGAGACAACCTTAATATAGCTAATGACAAAATCCTTTTGTCTCATGATATCTTGATAGAATATAAGGCATGGACAAAGTCAACCTTATATCGTTCTATCTTTGATTACTCGAAAGCCAATTAGTCTGACAAACAAATGACATTGATCTCCATCAATTCATTTGAGCAAGACCATGCATTTCTCAGTCCCAATTGTTGAGGGGACCCAGAGATATCTCTCTTATAATAAGAGGGACAAATTTCATCTTAATCGCTCATATCTCACTACATAATTCTTATTATGTTCAAGTATAACCTTTATAGTCATCCGAATAAAGACAACGTTTTATTATATCAAAACACAATATTCCTTATGTTGAGAACTATAGCGATCTCAGGTCAAAGGATTTAATGACACAACTATTAGAGATTAACTTATGACTTTGATCCATGTATTAATCTCAAGATGGGTCTGTCCAATATTTGTTCTCAAATAAATAGATATAAATTTGATTTCAGACACATACACATATTCATCCCATGAATATCAATCAAACTTTATACTATCTTAATTCATCATATTCCCATAACAATAACCGATTAGGGACATTTAGAATAATTAATAATATTATTCAAGGACATTATATATAATAAACATACAAATCATCATAATAATAAATTCTCATAAATAGTCAAAATACCATGTCCATACAATAGGCCTAGAGCACTATTACTAACAATGTGCATTTAGGCGAGGAGTAACCCATGTAGGAAATTATCACTACTGGGCTTTGCTCACCCTGTCTAGGGATCACTATTTCAGGTGCAGGGAGTGTACAGGAGGACGACGCTCACTAGAGGCCGCGTTTAGAAGAAAGTCGGATTGTGGCTTTGAAATTTTCATTTTGTATAACATGTATTAAAATTGTAAATCTTAATATATGTTTGAATTTAAGAGTAATTTATTAACTTTTGAACCATGTAATATAGCTTGGTCAGATATATTAGTGAGTACCGATGTGATGGGCCACGCGCCATTTTTACTCATTTTAATTGTATATGGACCCTGTGGTTCAGAAACGCTAATGTGCTGTCGCGTGATTGGGACATGTTGTATTTTTTGTAGAGCTCTTCGTACAAAGGAGACTCTGTCCGGTTTTCGAGAGTGGTGTTGGGTTACCCGACATCCACGAGTATTCCGCGGGTTGAAGGGTTGTCAACGGACCCCCGGGAAATGGGGCGTCACACATATTATCTCTAAATTGAGTATTGATTCTAAGCAATAATGCTTGTTGTGAAAATAATTTTTTTTAAATAGACTTATAACATTGATTGTTATTTTATTTTTTGAATATATAATCTAAACACACTAATAAATTAAAATAAAGAATTTTCTTTATTTCCATTTCTTATTCTATAAGATAAATATCTCTCTATCTTAGAAAAGAAGAAAAAATAATACCAAAAGAAAAGAAATTTTATGTTATTACGAGGAAGGAGTATATATGATTTTCCAAATAACTTGTGAGAGTGAGTTAATGAAAGGCAAAACAATAGCTAATTATTGAAGTTTGTTTTTCCTAAAATAATAGAAAAATAAGTCAGTTGATTTTCTTTTCATTAAGGAAATAATATTTTTTTAGTGTATTAAGATTTTAAATAAAAGATTATCTAATTAATCATAAAAATAGTACTAACTTTTAAATCCTCAATTATGTCCACATAAGAAATACCCTAATTTATGTAAAAAGGATCTTCTAAATTAATGGCTTGTTTTAGATAAATCAATCTTTAACAATCTTAATTTATCATATTATAGACAATTCAATCTTTCTCCAATTAATATGTATTTCCAATAAAATGAAATATATCCCACAATGAAACATTGTAAAATGAAAAAAAATAAAATATATATATATATATATATATATATATATATTATAACACTATTTGATCTATATTAACTAATATATAACAAAAAATTAGATGGCAGTATTTAGAGACAAAATATTATTTTGTTGCAAAATAACATTAAACAATAAATTGTGTCAAAATTTATTTGATATTTTTAGTAACAAAAACTCAAAAAGTTTATTTCATCACTAAAAATTTGTGTTTTGCAACAAAAAATTTCATCACTAAATGCCAAATATTATTCCAAATTATTTTATAAATAATTTATTTACAAAACATTCTTCTTGTCCATATGTTTTGGAACAAAATTTAAATTTTTGTCTCTAAAAATATAACATTGAACAGATACTGAGACAAATTTTAAATTTTGTTGCTAATAAATATATTTTGTGACGAATTATTTTTCCCATGTTAAAAATTTGTTGTTAAATCTCATTTTTCTTGTAGTGATTATACAATCTAAACCTGAAACCAATTGTTCATTATTGATATTGGCCTTGGACAAGCTGATTTGACCTTTATTTTGACATTTTGAAATGTTTTACTATAATAGGGATACACATGAAATTGAGTATGCTGATTTAGCTTAACAAAATTTGATAGATGAAATTAATGTTTTAAAAACCAAATGAGTTATTAAACCGTACAAGTAATTGATTCATCGTTTATTGGCTGTATTAATGGTCGAGCCATTGTAGAGTTGATGAAGTCATAAATGTATAATTTATATGTTATTGGGGTAAATTTCAGAATGTATAAAATTAAATTAAATTCCATCAAAAATAAATAAATTTAAAATAGATAATATTTATTTTTTTATTTTGATATTATCAAATATAGGTATAAATGTATTAATATTTTAAATTTTGCGTTTAATTTTAACTAATTATATAAATTTTAAAATAGTGTATTATTTTTATATGATATCATAAATCTTTTTTATATAGATTTTTAAATTTTTTATTTTTTATTTGTATTTGACATATTTTGTAACAACGTGTAGGTATCCAAGTGGTGGGTTGCCCTTCCCACACCCCCCATGCTCTGTGAGATCCAACCCTCTTGGTGGGTTTTTCTTCTTTCATTTTTCTTGTACTTGAAAACATGAATCCACCAGCAACAAATAAGAAAGATGAGCCCTAAACGCAGCCTGGGAGTGGGTAGATTCTTTGATTGGAGAGCCCTAGATGCAAAGGGGACTATGGGGGGTATTCTTTTGTTTTGGGACAAAAGAATGATGGAGTTGGTGGATTCAGAGATTAGACTTTTCTATTTCGTGTTTGTTTAAAATGGTGGAGGGAGGCTTTCAATGGACTTTCTTGGGAGTCTATGGCCCAGTAGAGAGGAGGCTCAATGAAACTTTTTGGGAAGAGCTGGGTTGTATCAGGGGATGGTGGGAAGGTCCTTGGTGCTTAGGAGGTGTAAAACCCGGGAAAAATCGAATTTTCTAAAAAAGGGTAAAACGGTAATTTCGGTAAAAATCCGAAATTTTTCTAGATCTCGGATGACAAAACGGACTTCACTGTTGGAATCGTCTCATGAAATCTAGCTACCACGCCTACTCTCACAAATTCCGAGACGTCACTTCATCGCTGAGCACCAGAGTCGTGTCAGAAACGGCTCAGAGACATGTGGATGTGACAAAAGTCACCTACTACATGTACTCTGTGACACATATGTCAAAGATTGTAGACGATGGAAATGGACGGCCTAGAGCGCATACAAAAATCCAAGACTTAGGGACATGATAGGAATTATTTGAATTGTTAATTATAATAAGACAAAAGAGTCTAATAGTGGTCTTCTTCTCCAAATTAAAAGACCAAAAAAATTGCTGGAACAAAAGATTCAGTAACCTTGGAATTTTGAGTTTTAGAGAGAGAAGAAGCTCATTCTCTCTAGATTTTCGGCCGATCGAACCGTCGGTTTTCGACGGAGCAAGAAGTAAAATTGTTCTACGCGGCGAGGGCTACGTGTGGACACCGATTTGGTAGAGTTCCGACAACTCTAAGAGGTAGGGATCTTTTCCTACTTGCGTTAATTTTTTGCTAAGAGCCATGTAAATGGTTAGGAATGTTCTAAGGTTTGTTTTAACCGTAAATTTGGTCTCAAAAGCTTTGAACCGAGTGGAGAAAATTCCTATTTGTGTGGTCGTGAACAGTAACCCGAGGGTTTCACTGTTTATGTGAATAGTGACAAGTAAATTTTTGGTGTGAAAATGTGTTTTGTTAAGTGATTCAAAATGAATTGCTTGTGTTTGTCAATTAGCCCATGCATAACATGATTTATGTGATTTAATTATGTTAATATATGTGCATGTGAATATATTAGCATGAATGTGTTGGAATTGACATCATGCATTCCATATGCACTGTAACCTCAGAATATTAGAGGAGTGCATGACATGAAATGGAAAGAAAACGAAACGCTTTTTTGGAAAGGAATTTCAAGGGAAGATTTTCAAGAATTTTCGGAGGACGTCCAACAGACTACCGATGATAATTCATGATCAAGCTTCAAGAGTTATCTAGCAATTCGCCTTGGAGGGTAGTCCAATATTTTTACTGAAACTCAGTAGTAAGTTTTCGAGAACAAAAAGCTTTTGTTTTGAAAGCTTGATATTTTTACTCGCATATTGGCTTAAGCATGTGTGAGGGAGTCGAGGAGGACTCGAGACATGGGTTTGCATGGTAGGACATTCGAGTAGTTCAAAGTGAAATTGCTCAATGTGATTGCTCATGAATGTGCACTTAGGTGGGGAGTAACCCCCGTAGGAAATTATTCTACTAGGCTTTGCTCACTCTGGGCGAGGGATCACTCATTTTAGTACAAAGGGAGCGATCGTGAAGGCGCCATCACTGAGGCCACGTGTTAGGAAGAAAGTCGACCAAGTGGCTTTACATTGTTGTGCAACATGTATTAGAATTCTATAATTTTAATATATGTTTGTATTAAGAGTAATGTATTAACTCTTGAACCATGTAATATATATTTTGTTGGGATATATTTTGTGAGTATTGATGCAGGGGCCCAAGTGGCCATTATTTTACTCGCATGTGGACCCTGTGTGGTCATTGAAAACTTGTTGGGACAGTTTGCACCCTCGGGCAGCCCCGTACAAAGGAGACTCGCCCGATTATGAGTGTGGTGTCTGCAACCCAACATCCACGAATATTCCTGCAGGTTGACTCCGGGTTGTCAATCCACACCCTCGGCTTCAGCGTCACAGGATGGGACTTCAATGAGATTCTCTCCCCCTTTGAAAGAGCTAGAGGTGGTAATTTCTCCCCTTCGATGAGACTTTTTGCTGAGATTTTGAATGAGTTGGGTCTTAGAGATCTGCCTCTCCAAGGGGGTCATTTTACCTAGAGAGGGAGTTGTAATGGTAGGACCATGTCGCAATTGGATATGTAAAACCCGTGAAAATTTTAAATTTAAATTTTTCAAAAAAAGAGGGTAAACCGCACGATCTAAATAGTCCGGGAGAAAAAGTTGGGATTTTTCTAGATCTCGAATGACAAAACGGATTGCACCATTGGAATCATCTCGTGAAATCTAGCTACCCAGTCGAATTTCGTTGGATTCCGAGACAGTCATAATTTCACGTATTTCGAGACAACGGGTGTCGGGCGACACATGGCGAGCCATGTGGGTGGCACATGGCGAGCCATGTGTGTGCATGCATGGCCCTTTTGAATCCTATAAATAAGGGGTTCCAATTCAGTTTGTGGGAGAGCTCAATTTCAGTTCGTGGGGGGAGCAACAAGGAGAAGGAGGACGAAGGGAAAAGAGAAAGGGAGGAGAGGAAAAGAGAAAGGAAAGAAGAAAATAGAAGAAGAAAGGGGAAGAAGAGAGGAAAAAGAAAGAGGAAAAGGAAGGGAGGTTAGCAAGAAAGGAGCGTACACTGGATGGCAAGAACCCTGAATCGCTGGCAAAGAGGTAGGTTTCCTCTTACTCTGGTTATTTTACGCCTAGGGGCCACGTAATGGCCTAACGGTTTCGCCCCATTTCAGGGCGAATTTAATATGTGTGTGGTTTGGTTGTTGTTGTGTGATGGTCAAAGACCGGTTTCACTGGGTTTTGGGACTGTCTAAGACCGAACACTATGTTTTGGGATGGCAAAATCCCGAGCAAAATGGCAAACGGGGGTGTGCCCAAATTTCCGCACACCCTTGTGAATCGGCCGTGTCAACTTTGGACAGCCATAACTTTCTCGTCCGAACTCTGATTTGTGCGTTTGGACTCTACGGAAAGCTCGGGCTGAAATCTAGAATTTAATAATGAGTAAAAGTTTTCATCCAAAAATGTAGGCTGAACATTGGGCTGGGTCACGACAGTTGAGGAATGGTCCGCTCGTTTCCGAACTCTATTTTCTAACCCTGGGCTTCAGAACCGAAATGCTTCTGGGACTCCGCATATGGCCCGAAAGTGTGGAATTGCGTGGTTAGATGTTTTGTGTGGTATTTACAAAATCCGGGACTTTCGAACTAAGTCCGATATTTCCGAGGCCAAGCATGACCAAATTTATGGCCGAGAATGGCTAATGTGTGTTATTGCCATAAATTGAATAACATGATGAATATGTGAAATTATGTGATATGTGTGATAAAGATGGAAATAATTATATGCATTGGGTTGTAAGGACCGACATAATTATGTCTCAGCCCGAATATGAATTGGCGGCATTACTTGCCTAAGTAATGGTTGAAATTATGTTAATACATGCTTCTGAATGATGTGTTGACATGAATGAACTAAGTGGATAGAAAGATGTAGTGCCGCTTATGTGGATGTACCGATTTGAATGTGTGGAATATTAACATGACCGCACGTATGTTAAATATATGAAATGTCAGGTGCTTTGTGACATGAGTGTTCATAGCACACATAGTACGGTAGAATGTCCATGTAGAGGTCTTCATACATCGGGTCAAGGGTTCGAGTGCAAAGGGCACAAATTGCATTGCATTGGTAAAGCAGAACACCACATTACATGGGTGTGTGTACATGGCACTGATTTGGCACTGCGTTTGGTGTTGAATCGTGTGGGCTTGGGAATGGGACGAAGTCCAATTGAGTTCCACAATGTTAAATGAAAATGGAAAACTAATAGTGTCTAAGGAAGTGCAGGTAGGGGATGACACCCCTTAGCGAAAAGTCCGAAACCCCACATCAGATCCATCTATGGAAAGCCCGAAAAATGTCGGAGGGTGTAAAAGACCCGCGATGAGACCCCGGAAAGTTCTGTTGCCCAAAAAGACATGAAACGATTAAATAAATATCACATAGACTAATAGTTGTGAGACGGAGCCTGGACTAACTCTGTTGATTTCCCATTGAACTCGCGATTGGGTGGTGGGTCTGAGGTTGACCGGCATAATGGGCATGTAAATTGTCATCTCATACATGCATGTAGTTTTTTTTCCATGATAGACAAATATGTATGCAACGGGATTGGTTGTCGGGTTTAACCGTGAAATGATCATTTGCATGTGCACCTAGGTATGGGAGTGCTCTGTAGGATTTATCTCTACCTGGCATTAGCTCACTCCCGTCGTGGACCCCCTCGTGCATAGATGTAAAGGCGCACTCAGGCTCCTGTAGGCCGGATTACGGTTACCTGACAGGCCTTGATTCATATGTTTTGTGTATATTAGAACAAACTAGTTTTAATATATGTTTCAGATAAGAGTGATGTAATAACTCGATCTATAGAAATGTATGGTTTTGTAACCGTATGGACGAGTATGGATGATGGCCCTATCGGGTCATTTTACTCATGTATGTCTTCATGACATGAAACACACAAAGCTTCTTGTGTTGACGACGGTCAACGGACCCTAAGCCTTGGGGCTACAGATTAGATTTTTGGTTTCTTCTGATTGGGAATGCTAGTTTAGCAATGTAGCTCAGAGGAGTCTCCCTAGACCTATTTCTGACCACTTTCCATTATTATTGGATAGAGACGGGGTTAAGTTGGGCCCTACCCCTCTTCGTCTTGAGCTCATGTAGTTAAAGTTCAGGGGGTTTAGAGAGCTCCTGAAAGGGTGGTGGAAAAACAGAAAGTTCCATGGTTCGTTCAACTTTATTCTAGTTGCCAAACTGAAAGCCTTGAAAGGTATTTTAAAGACTTGGAACAAGGAAGTCTTTGGAAGAGTTGAGGTCAAGAAGAAGGAGGCCCTTCGTAGGGTTTCCTTTTGGGACGATTTGGAGAAGGAAAGGGAGCTAGTTTTAAAGGAGAGGGAGGAAAGAACAAAGGCCAAAGAAGACTTCAAGAGTTGGATTGTTTTGGAAGAGATCTCCTGGGGACATAAATCCAGGGAGATTTGGCTGAAAGAAAGGGATAGAAATACGAGTTTCTTTCACAGATTGGCCAACACTCATAGGAGGAGAAATTGCCTTAGGAAAATTACTATCAATGGTAGGAGGCTTGATAAGGAGACCGAGATTAAGGAAGGTTTCGTTGATGCTTTTCAAAATCTCCTGTCATCCCTAAGAGATTGGTGCCTTCTCTTCCCGAGCTCCCTTTTAATGAAATTGAGACGGAGCATGCTTCAAAGTTGGAAGAAGTTTTTTTAGAGGAGGAAATTTGGACTGCAATTTCAGGGCTAAATGGGGATAAAGCTCTTGAGCCAGATGGTTTCCCCCTTGCTTTTTTTAGTTGGGACTTCATAAAGCACGAGGTGTTGGGCTTCTTTAAGGAGTTTCATGAGCAAGGCAGATTTGTTAGAAGAATTAATGCCACCTTCCTTGTCTTGGTTCCCAAAAAACAGAACATCGAGGACCCTGCGTGAGGCCCCCAAACTCCAAACCGCCACCACCCGTCAACCCTCGGGACTCGCGGAATGCTCCGTAACCCGACATTTTTCACGCTACGGGCGTAGTCTCCTTTGTACGGAGCTCTACCCAAATACAAAACCCGATAAAACCCGGCCCCAAACAATCCAATATAATCAAGTTTCATGATTAAACGACCACTTGAGCTCATAAACCAATACTCATCACAATATCTATATCCAACTATATCTGATTAGTACCCAAAAAGTGCTATTTTGAGCCCTATATCAGATAGGTTTTGAGTGCTTTTTGCGCACTAATCATGTCAATTATGCCAATTGAAGTGTTCAGGTGTTCTTAGTATCACTTATGTCGTTTAGAGGTTATTTTTGGTTGTTTTGCGTTTTGCATCTCGAGTTCAATATCGGCATGCTAAACCATGAAGATTGAACCCATTCATCACCCATCAAACATACCAAAATCAAAGAAAGAATGAAGGCAAAGTGATAAAAAGTCAGCAAGATAGAGCGTGAAATATGCAAAGGAAGATCGCCAATTCCAAATTTCGCTAAGATTGCGAAAATTTCGCTGGGATTGCGAAAATTTCGCAATCATAGCGAAAATTTCGCAATCCTAGCGAAATTGTGAATTTTCGCTAGACCCAAGGATTTCGCTCTACACTGTTCCTAGCGAAAATCCGGGCCATGATCACCTAAAATTTCGCTTGTTAGCTAAATTTCGCTAGCTAGCCAAATTCAATGCCTAGCAAAATTTTCCCTCGATTCATTATCTCTCGTGATTCTCACCATCTAGCGAAATTTTTGCTAACTAGCGAAATTTTCGCTACATAGCGAAATTTTGTGCCTAGCGAAATTGTCCGCTCACATCCTTTGTAATTAATGCAAACCAACTTCATTTTGGTGTATTACTTCCTTGTCCTTTATTTTAGCCAAAATGTTAGGCTTTATTGTAGTTTCACATAAATGGGTGGCCTATATAAACCCCCATAGTTTTTGTAAGAAAAAGAGAAGAAATTGGGGAAGCAATCTTTTGGCACAATTTTTATTTCATGTAAATATCCCGCAGCTTCAATTAGGTTTTGCTTTTCTCTCTTCTCTCTCCTCTTTCTCTCATTTTCAGTTAATTCTCAAACACCCTCTCTCGAGGATGACAACTCAAGAGATGCTTGGCAGTTCTTTCTTTGAAGAGGAAGGAAGCTAGCTTGGTTGTGGGGCGCTTGCAAGTTGTCCGTGTTAAAAGCTGTGCATCAGATTTATGGCCTTTATCTTCTCAAACTAGGTTGAATATCATTTAATGTCATTAATTGGGCCAATACTTACCTATGCTTAGATACAAAGGTATATTTATTGCTAGATGCAATGCGGGTTTCTTAGATGGTCTTATGAGCCACCTAAATGATGTTGAATGTTAGGGTTTCAAATTGAAAAGGAGTCAGATGGTGTTACCCGTGTCGACTCAAATAGGAGTGGTTTTTGTGGTTAGGTTTGCTAGTTAAACAAAGATCCTGCTATGGCTCGACTATAGGTTGCTTGTCATAATGCGAGGATAAAACCCAAGGACACTTGTTTGCCCTATGTTATCAAGTTAGTGACCTAAATTCTAAAGTTACCTTTCACACATCACTTTCGCCTTTACGCTATTAAATTTTCAAATCGGCTTCACACCGCTTTTGAAACAAATCCAAAATCCAAATAGAAAGCCTTACCTTTTCACACTTATGCAAATCATTCCTAGGATGAAAACCCATCCCCGTGTTCGACCCTAGACCGCTATACTGCAGTAGCTTGACTACGGCAGTAGGAGGAACTTAGGATATAAATTTTGTTGATTCCGCTCAACCTACTGTGGCACGAATCAATATCCAATAGTTTCAAGAGTTCAAATTTTACTCTTATACAACACATATATTAAAATTAGAGAATTTTAATACATGTCATACATTATAACCCAAAGCCAGGCTTTCTTCTAAAGCTCAGTCTCTAGGATGAGCCATCTCCTCGCACGCCTCCCCGCACCGTAAAATAATATCCGATTGCAGGAGCTAATGCTCGCGAGCGAATCACCCTAAGCGGGCTACTCTCCACCTATGCATATGCAATGCTCCAAATAAACACATTCAAGCAAATGCATGATCCTACTTGAATGTCTAACTGATCATCTCGTACCCGAAGTCCTCACCGACTCCCTCACACTCGCCTAAGCCTCGTATGAGAATTATTATATTTATCAGGACAACCCGATGTGTATATATCAATTGGGTCGTCTCCGACGATTGATATTGTTTATGGACTACCCTCCGATGTATATCAATTGGGTCGTCTCCGACGATTGATATTTTTAGTATGGACTACCCTCCGATCATTTATAGTTTTAGACAACCCTCCGAAACCATTCTCTCTAGACTCTCCTCATGCACTCACTCCTATCATCCTAGGGTGCCCCAGTGCATATGGAAATGCATGATGGCAATTCCATTATAGTCTATAACACATGCAAATATATAAACATGCATATATTCACATAAGAATTAAATCACACAATCATGTTATGTAATTTAGCATTTCATCACATCAAAATTAGCTCATGTGGGCTAATGATCAAACACGAGCAATTCTACTTGAATTACTCGACCAAACACATTAATTCACAAAATTTATTTTGTGAACACTATTCTCGGGAATAGTGAAACCCTCGGTTACTATTCCCGAAAATCACCAATCGTCGGTTCACTTAGTGAACCCGGGTTTCACGGCCATTTCCGGCCCCATACAAACCAATACATGATTTAAAGCATAATTCATCACACAAAATAACCAAACAGTCCGTGGACTGTACAAATCCTCTAAAAAAATTTCCAACAATTCGGTTCTAAGATTTGGGACCGATCAAACAACCACTCACAGCCTTAATCAACTCAAACATTGTAAATACACTTAAACAAAGTGTAAAACCCAAGTAGGGAGAAACTTTCACCTCACCTGAGTTTGGTCAAAACCCAACTCCGATGCCCACGTGTAGCCCGCCTCCACGCAGAGCGTACTTTCTTTCTTGTCCCGAAGATCGCGACGGTTTGATCGCGTGATATTTTAGAGAGAAGTCAGGTGTTCTCTCTCTAAAATCAATTTTTCGACCCTCTCTGCATCTTCTCTGTTAAATTCACGTTTTTGCTCTCTTTTCACTTTGGAAAAGACAGCATTATTGATTATTTTGTCTTTTTCTAACTTAACAATTCCAAAAATGACCATTTTGTCATTCTTTTCCCAGTTTTGACATTCGGCTCTATCTCGGCCGTCCATTTACATCATTTCTCTACTCATACCACTCATGGCACATGAGTACTTGTTATATGTGACTTTCGTCGCATCAAAAATCGTTTTAAGGCACCCGAACCGCGATGCCTCGAAAAACGTGTAAATTCCGACTGTCTGAATTCGACGAAATTCGACGTGCTAGCTAGATTTCGCGAGACGATTCCAACCGGTACTAGTTTGTCATCCGAGATCTAGAATATATTTCTGATTTTTAACCTAAATTACACTTCGTGAACCGAAATTACAATTTTGCCTTTTTCAAGAAATTGGAATTTCTGGCTTACATTCTCCTCTAAAAGGAATTTCTGTCCCGAAATTCTCGATAATCATAATCACTCACATGCATATAGCCAATGTGTACTCTACCATGCATGTAAACTGTCATTTAAGTAATAAACGACTCAACCATTTACACTATCCCTAAACAAAAGAAGGGATAGGTATTCGCATCGTGTCTCTTCACGCTCCACGATTCTCTGTTTCCAGTGTGCCGCGCTACAGCACTCCACTAAGTTCAGCGAGCCCGGGTCGCGCAACCCGATCATAGCTACATCCAAAAACAGCATACGGTCCTCCTCGCGTCCATCGTCAACCTGACTGCACCCTCATCTATACTCAAGGCTGATCCGGAGTATACTTCTGAGCATGGAGACGTGAAATACCCTCGTGGACACCGACATGTCGGGCGGTAAAGCTACCAGTAGCTACAACGCCCCATCCCCCGAGCATCCTCGAAAGGCCCAATGAATCCCCGGCCATAGCTTCCCACGCCCCGTCTAACCTAACCACTCCCTCATTTCAGGCATCACCTTCAAGAAGACGTGATCACCAACCTCGAACTCTAAGGGTCGACGCCGTACACAAGATAGCTTTCTCACGTGGCCTGAGCCGTGAGAAGACGCTTGTCGTATCAAGCTCACCTTCCTGAGGTGTTTCTAATCGGATCGTGATCCAATGCGGGACAGAGCCTCTCTCCACCCTCGGGTCCAACATAATCTGATCTGTGACCTCCCATATAATGCTCATACTCTGCCATCCGATACTCGCCGGTAACCCGTTTATTGTAGGCGAATCCCACTAAGGGCAATTGATCCTCTACCCTTATGACCTAGGACACATGCTCGCAGCGTGTCCTCTAACACCTGTATATAATCCGCACAACATGTAACCCTACACAACCCTTACTTGGTGTGTAAACGCTGACCTTCCCAAGGTCACAATCACTGACAATCCAATGGATCGTCAACCTAGTCCATGTCATGAACAACATCCATGTACCGAGCCCTTGCCGGCTCAACAACACCCAATGCAATTCCCAAAGGGGTATCTAAATTCGAGTCACCCCCGAATTTCTCATCACTCAATTTAAGTCTACATGATAATCGGCCGCGGTGTTTTCATCTCTGCACCCTAACTCTTCTAGCTTACACTCGAGCCTCATACATTTACACGTAAATTTAGGGATATCTCCCTGCCCTTACACCCTAACTCCATGATTCTCACCTTGGGGGATTAACACCCCCGCTTTTTACTCCAACACACTTTAATTACTCTTCATTTCGAATCGAACTATGAGTCTTCATTGGACATAGTTCAAGTCGTGGATATCCAGCCCCGGTCCACCAAGAGCGTAATCTCACTTATAATCCCGACTAAATATCTCAGTGGAAGAACAGTGCTTTTCTAGTGCCTTGTTCTTTTTCTAGCTCAAATTCAAGGTCGTAACGGTATGAGCCGCCTAGCTAAGGTCCCACTGCACCCGATGGTCGCCGGGCCTCCACATATCAAGCCTCGACATCAATAATATGTTCGTTATCCCAGTGTTCAATTACTCGCTGCTACACCGAGCCTGCCTCTCGAGCCGACCCGCCCTCGGCCACTCGCGCCGCCGTAGTGATCAGACAGCACCCCAAAAATCGAAACCAGTTCCCTCCGACTCCTGCACTAGGTGTAGAGGAATAAACCGCATACTCTCCCGTCTCTACAAATGACCGGGACTCTGCGAACTCAAAGCCCCGGGATCCCTGTCTCTGGGCAATCCCATCTCACATGCCCAATCCTGGCCCTAGTCCTGAAACTCGTGTGAAGCAGAAGTCTTCTGCCTCTTCCCCGAACTAGAAGAAGGTTGATCCTCCCTCTTGCTACCAACACCCGCATCCCGAGTGCTCCAAGCATCCTCGATCTCTCTCTCTATGGTTAGGGTCGTCCCAACCATGGAGTCCATGTCCCGTAGGCGAAATCCTACGATCCTGCCCCGAATGGACAACTTCAACCCATTCTCGAATCTCCCTGTAATACCCACCTAATCCCAAGAAACTACGTATCTCAAGATTGACATCTGGTCTCTCCCAACTCATCACTGCCTCAACCTTTCTTAGATTGAGATACTTCTGATGCTGACACCACGTTCCTGTGGGCACCAATACCTTCAGTAGCCGTCCTCACTTGCCATCCTGGCGTGTTGATGGTCCTCACCACCGTAAACGTCTCTCGCGATATCATGCTCACTTCGACTGGAGTGATCAGGGTCGCCATCCACTTGTACTACGACAACCGAGCCTAAATGTGGCCACCGGGAACACCCTATGTATGAGGTCCATACGCCGCGCATTCGTCAGCCTCAAAAGGCACACCGTAAACTCAGTGCCCATAACGCCGCCTAAACGCCGCCTTGGATAATCGTCTCCCCAACTCCTCGCTGATGAAAACTGCGAAGCTGTTCATCTTGCAGGACCGGCGCTTCTTCTCACCGGACAGCGTCACAATCCTTTCTACGGTACGATTTTCGATCGCAACCTCGCAAACCGTAGTCACGCGCCGGTGGGTCTTGTCCTTTTCGCAAATAACTGGGAAGCGCCATGGTGAAGTGCTCTAAGCATCGAACCCCTTGTTCACAGCCTCGTATCGACTCTCGAAAGCCCTCGCAACCATCCTGGGTGCCATCCTATGCGTATCATAGAGATGGCGGCGCACTCGTGGCAATTCGATACCGGTGTTTCCACGACTCCTCTACGGAGGTAGTTCAAGTAAGCCACTGAAACATCCACATACTCGCAATACCGAGGCCTAAGTTCGGGTCGCTCCTTCGCCTCTTCTGTGCAGCCAAGCAGTTGGCCCCCACCGCTCCTTCATTACTGACTCGATACCGCCCGGGCAAATAACGTTGCCCTCAAATACACAAGTACGTTTGCGTAGGCAACCTCTTACGCCATCGAGCGTATCTTGCTCTCGAAGCCGCGCCCAGCCCTCGTGATGCAATTTTTACACATGTCCATGATTGTCGTGTGTCCACTGCGAGTGAGTCCCCGAGACCTCGGCTACAGCCGCTCTTTGTCCCTGTGGGAGAACCACATACAATGGCTTCCTTTAAGATTCAAGAGGTTCTGCCTACTCCATACCGGGAAGTTCTCATTCTCTGCCGAACGCAGCCAGTCTGGTCTCAGAGTGTCGCGAGGCCTTCTGGCGGCCTTTCTATCAGCCTTCTCGATTCGCAACACACACCGCCACCATTTTCCTTCTCGTGAATGGACGCGAGGATGATGCGCTTCTGGCCTTCGTGAGGTTACTAGATCTTCAGCCATCATAGCAATAGCCCCTGCAGTGAAATGCCGAACATTTGAGGGGGCCAAAGAAAGCTCATTTATCAAGATCCTGCGGTACCGACCAATACCCCGTGGACGCCTCTACGCCTCGCCTTCGATTAGCCATCCTGCATAGCTCAATGGCAGCAAATATCAATATGCGATTTATATAACATGTTCTCAGACGCTATTCATACATAAATCCGTTGTATACCCATTATCCTTGCATTTACAGGTAATGCAAGGCAATCGATTATGCATTTAAAATATTTTTATCAACAAAATTTCTATTTTTGTAGTAATTTATTCTTTTCTCGGAAATTTTGTCTAATTTTATTTGATTTTATTTGATTTTATTTTTTTTTTCCAAAAATATATATATTTTTTTTACTAAAAATTTTTCCCCAAAATTGACTCAAGAACAAGATCAGTCAAAATCGGGTCAAAATCGAAGTCGTAACTGAAGCCAAAAAGCACTAAACACCTTAACCGACCAATCGACGAAGCAAGACGCCAAAGCCGCTTCCATGGCTACGCTTCGCGCCCTCGCCTCGCGCCGTGCCGCTATCACCGCGCGCCCACTTCCGCCTCGCAAGGCCTCGCGCGCTACGCGCGCTTCGCGCATAGCGCCATAAGGTCAGTCGGGCATACTGCAAGCCTGTCTCCTACGATACAATTTTGCCTCCACCCTTGCCTAGCCACAATATATCCCTGGTCAGATGGCGATACGTCCCTAACCTGTCCACCCTATATTGCAATACGCCTAAAACCTCGTAATACACCTGAAAGCAAAGAGTCAACAAAATTTTCGACCTTTTTTTTTCGTTTTTTCATTTATTTCAAAGACTGGAAAATCACCAAAAAAAAAGCAATTTATTATTTTTTAATTCTTTGAACACTAAATAATAAATTTATAAAATTTATTTTAATTCCCATTTTCTCCAATTTTACTACTTGTAAATCTAGGAAAATTATTTTCTTCTTCCTCATAACCAAATAAATTTATGTGAAATTTATTTTTCTTTACTTTCTTTCCAGCTTTAATCGTAAAAAATTTTCTCCACCTTATATACATATATATACCAAGATATATATATATATATATGAGCAGCATATATGAGATAGGTATATATATATATATATATATATATATATATATATATATATATATATATATATATAAGAGCTCTCATTTTTCAATAAACTAAATAAATTAAGCTAAAATTCAATTTTGTTTATTAACATTTTTTTTCATTAATTGAAAATGGTCCTTATTTTCTCAAAGCCTCTCCTTATTTTAACACTAACTCATGTTCAAACTCTCAAATTTATTAAAATTTGATTTCATTATCCAACAACCTCAAACAAATTTATTCAAATTTATTTTATTTCTCCCTCCTTGTTCCAAATTTTTTTACACACCAGAAAACTTCCAAAAGTTTCAACACGTCACTTCTGTTTTCCTATGTGCTAAGTACTACACACTAACAATCATATGACATACAACATGGTATACACACAATTCATCAAACATTCATCACACATCATTTATCAAACAATCACCCAAAATACACATGCATGAAACCTAGTTTTGTCACGTGATTTCCTAGGTAATTTCATACCTAAACTCAACATCGAACCACACCTAGTGGTGATGTTCTTACCCGACTATGGCCTAAGCCCAAATCCCCTCAAGCCCTAGGTAGCTGTATACCATGCCTCTGAAGCACGTCGAGGCCTCAAATCAGTCCCTGACTCACCACAACCCGTTAGGACATTTAGTGAATGTCTGTAACCCAGAGCTATTTAAAATTCGTGCAGAGTCTCCTTTCAGACGGAGCTCTCTACCCAAATACAAAACCTGTAAGACCCGAGAAATTCCAATTTCTGGAAAAAGAGTAAAATTTTTATTTCGATTAAAAATCCGTAATTTATTCTCTAGATCTCGGATGATGAAATGGATTGCACCGTTGGAATCGTCTCACGAAATCTAGCTACCACGTAAAATTTTCGCCAAATTCGAGACGTTTCACTTACATCGCCGAGGCATCGCACGGGGTGCCGTGAAACTACTGGCGCGGAAGAAAGTCACATATAACACGTACTCATGTGCCATGAGTGGTATGAGTAGAGAAACGGATTAAAACATGACGGCCGAGATGAATAATCGCCAAACTGAAAAGAAAGACATAGGCGTCATTTTGAAATTTGATTAAATGAACTAAATGACAAAAAATTGAACAATGCCTATCTCCTTCATTAAACCAAGACCAAAAACGTGAAACTAAAAAAGAGATGCGCGGGACTAAACATGAGTTTTTGCAGAGAAGGTCCTGACTTAAAATATCTACGATCCGACCGCTTCGCCTTCGACAAGAAGGAAAGCCGCTTCACGAGAGGGCTTCGCGCGGCATACCGGATTTCCAAGGAGTTTAGACAAACTCCGAGAGGTAGGGCTTCTCCTACTTGTGTTTTACTTTTGTTTAAGAACATCAGAAATGTTTGAGTCGAATTAGTTTCGTGAGGGGTTGCTTGATAGTCCCAAACCTCGGGACCAAATTGATATGAATTCTTGAAATCCTTATTTGCAAATGGACTCCATCACGCTGGTTTGGGTGTTAAATTGTGCTTTTACATGATAAATCATGTATTGATTTGAATGATGCTTTAAATGGTCAGAATTGCGTCTACTAAGTGGAACTTGATGATTGTAGATTTTTCGAATAGTAACCGAGGCTCTTACTATTCTCAAAAAACAAATGTTCTCAAAATATATTTTGTGTGAAAATGTGTTAGACTGAGTGATTCAAGTTGAATTGCTCGTGGTTTGATCATTAGCCTATGAGCTAATTTTGATGTATGAAAATGAGAATTCTATATGACATGATTGTGTGAATTGATTTGTTTTGTAAATATATGCATGTTTATATATTTACATGTGAATTAGACCGCATGGTCTGGCATACATGCATTCCATATGCACTGGAACACCCTAGGACTATAGGAGTGAGTGCATGAGATGAGTCTAGAGAAAATGGTTCTGAGGGTTGTCTAAAATGTTAATTATCGGAGGGTAGTCCAAACTAAAAATATCAATCGTCGGAGACGGTCCAATTGATATACATCGGAGGGTAGTCCGCAACAATATCAATCGTCGGAGACGCCCACCTGATATATACACGGAAGTTGTCCAAACAAACAAAATAATAATTCTCATATGAGGTTTAGGCGAAAAAGAGGAGTTTAAGAGGACTCGGGTACGAGATGATGAGTTGTGACATTCAAGTAGGACTGGCGCATTTTCTTGAACGTGTGTTTATTTTTGGAACATTGCACTGCACTTAGGTGAGAGAGAGCCCACTCTAGTAGCGTATTCCACTAATGAAAGCAATAGCCTACCCCGTCGAGGGATATTATTTTGCTATGTACAAGGAGCGTGGCGTAGGGACGGCGTTCGCCCCCAGAGACCGAGGTTGTAAGAAAGTCGGTTGTGGCTTTGATGATTTTATACGTATTATAATTCCTAATTTTGATATATGTGTTGTATAAGAGTAAATAACTCTTAGAACTATCGACATGGTTGTGTTTATAAATATTGTTATGAGTAATCATTGAGGCCCAAATGGCCGCTTTTACTCATGTGATGATATATTGACCGTTTGGGGACAGTTTATACAGTATTGTAATTCGCAGAGCTCCCGCATAAAGGAGACTCTACTCCGATTTTCAAGTGGCGCCATTGCAACTGACATCCACTTGTATCTGCAAAGCTGACAGTAGTCAACGGACCCCCTGGGTTTTGGGGCCATACTTGGTATCGAGCCTAGGTATACGGCCACCCAGGGCTTGAGGATTTTGGGCTAGGCCATAGTCTGAGGAGACAAGAACATCACCACTAGGTGCGGTTCACGTCGAGCGTAGTATGAGATTACCTAGAAATCACTGACAAAAACTAGATTAATTACATGCATGCGAGGTGATTGTTTGATAAATGATGTGTGAACATGTGAATGTTTGATGAATGGTGTGTATACCATGTTATATGTGTTATGTTTGTTTGTATGCTTAGTGATTAGCACATAGGAAAACAAGTGATGTGTTAGAAATTTTTAGAAGTTTTTATAGTGTGTAAAAACAGGAACAACAAGGAGAAATAAAATAAATTTGAATCAATTTATTTGGTTATTGGATAATGAAATAAAATTTAATAATGAGGTCACACTAGGGTTGTTATATAGGGAGGCTTTGAGGAAATTTCGACCCTTTTCCGTAATTAAATGAAAACCAAATAAATTTTAAGCAATTTATTTGGCTTATTGGAGAAATGAGAAAAAATATTTATATATATATATATATATATATATATATGGGCAGGAGAAAATTTTTACAAAAGGTAAACCGAAAAAGAAAGAAAAGAAAAATAAATTTATAAATTTATTTTACTACAGATGAATAAAATACCTTTTCAACGTTGTACAAGCTGTAAAATTTAAGAAAAATGGAGTAAAATAATTTTTTATAAATTTATTTGAGTATTATGAAAATGAAAAATATAGGTGTATATTTTTATTTTCCCGTGGCCGGAAAAAAATGAAAACGAAAAAACTGTTGGGGCTACTACCAAATTAAATTGTGAAAAACACCTTAGATTGCAATGCAAGAGAATGTATCGATCGTGATCGTAAAGAGGTATTAGTTTAGTTGTATTGTGCAATAGTTCCAAATTGTATTGCAAGAGGGTGGTTTTAGGAGACTGTTGAGGAGTGCGTTGCAATACAAGAAGTGTATTGCAGGCTGGAAAGGACATGGGAGGCAGGGATTGTATTGCAATACAATTCTTGTATCAGAATCCAACAATAAATCAGATTGGCAATACACCGTATTGTGACAAAAAGGGTTGAAAGGTGAGGTCAGACGCGACGGGCCATGCTACACAGAGCGCCGCGACACTAAGATGGCGGGGCACGGCACGCGATACACGCCAGCTGGGCGTGCCGTTGTCGTGGCCGCACTTGGTGCACTCACCGCTTTTGATCTCGGCTTGACTCAAGATTATTCTCGAAATAATTGACATTGTTCGGGAACCCGCTCATCAAAAATTTTCGAAAAAAAAAATTTATTAAATTAAAAAAAAATCAAATAAAATTAGACAAAATGTTTTAAAAATAAAATTTTTAAAAAATGAAATTTTCGAAAATAAAATTTTGTTGAAACAAGATTTAAATGCATCACGCCTCTCAGACAATTTAAAATGCAAGTGACACGTATACACCGATGTATGTGTATGATTAGTGTCTCTGAGTCGTGCTTGGCGCCCTGTAGATATCAGACAGATTTATTTGCCATGTTAATTGTATAGATGGCTAGTTAAGGACGAGGACGTAGAGGGTGTCCACAGGGTACTGGTTAGGCACCACTCAATGCCTGATCAAGAGGCTTTACCGAGGTCGTAGGTATTACAACAGCCAAGCACGTGACAGCCGTATACAGACAAGAAGATCCTAGTAACTCCAAAGAGAGGTTTGGGCGCATCATCCTCCGACATTCACGAGGAGATCCAATGGTGGCGTACTCATTGGTTCATGCAAATCGAGAAGGTGTTGTGAGGCTACGAAATTACCTCCTACGCGGATCTTACTAGACTAGCCGCGCCTAGCTAGAGAGTGAGTGCCTAAATACATGGAAATGGGCAAGACCCTAGAGACCTTAGAGGAGCCTTAGTATGTGAGTCTTCCTAGATTAATAGGCGAGGATATGGATGATATGCTCCAGGTTGGGTGAGTTGAGATTCAGTGGACTCCACTCACAAATGACCCGAGGATCAAGTGATGGCTGAGTTCAGCGGTCATCCTCGGGATGAATTACCGACAAATCTTACTGTGGTCGTTATCGATCGGAGAGTAGAGGGTTACCGCCACACGTAGGATCGGCATCACAAGTATTCGTGGGGGACAAACATGATATTTTGCCCAAGACAAGATAATGAGTCCAAGTGTCGTGGACAATAGCGGTGTTGGCATGAGCCTTACCCTAGAGGACGAGGAGAGAGACCGCACTTTAGATCTACCCCTGCAAGGTGCGAATATGTGGATGTTTTTCCAAATGAGGTACCTAGACAACCTCCACAGAGGGTCAGTAGAATTTCTGCATTGAATTACACCCGGTATTTCACCCATCTCTATGACTTCGCATAGGATGGCAATCAGCTGAGTTGCAGTGTGGAACTCAGCCCAAATACGAGTTAATGACAAGGGTTCATTAGGATCGAGCACTTCACCATGGGGCACTCCTGCCTTCAGCTTTGCGAATAAGAAGGACAAGACCCTTCCATCGTAATATCATGTACATTGAACAGTAGCATGATCAAGAATCGGTACCTAATATCGGTGATTGACGATTTGTTTGATCAGTTAAGAGGAGCGCAAGTCTACTCTAAGATAGACCTTCACACCGGTTACCATCACCTGAGGGTTGTGGAGACAAATATCCCAAGACAAAATGGGTTTAGACGCCAAGTGGCGGGCACTCGAAGTTTATGGTGATGCCCTTTGATCACCGAATGCGCCAAGAAAGATTCATGGATCTCATGCATAGGTATTCCAACCCCATCTAGATCGCTATCGGTCTTCGTGGATGATTGACCTACCCACGTGAGTGGGAGTATGAGTATCACTTGAGGATCGTTTCACAAACGCTGAGAGACCATCACCAGACGCCAAGTTCGGGCAAGGCGCGAAGTTTTGGCCATCGAGGTGAGAGTTTTAAGACACTTGGTGTCAAGATCGAGTGTCGGGCCAACCTAGAGAAGGTTAAGGCCGTGATGAGTCGAGAGACCGAATGTCAATCTTCTCGAGGATACGTAGTTTCCGGGATTGGCTAGGTATTACAGAGATTCGAGAATGGGCCAAGTTGTCTATTCGGGGCGTGATCGTAGAACTCGCCACGACGTGGACTCGCTATCGGGACGCCCCGACCATGTGAGAGAGATCGAGATGCTTTGAAACACTCGATACGGTAAGCCGTAGCGAGAGGGAGGATCAACCTTCTTCTAGTTCGGGGAAGAGGCAGAAGACTTTTGCTTCACACGAGTTTTAAGACCAGGACCAAGATCGCAGAGACGGATCGCCTCAGAGACGTGGATCCGTGATCTCTCGACAACATGGGCCCCGGGCCATCTCAGAGAACAGAGAGCATGCGCCGATCTTCCACACCCTGGGGTACGGGTCGAGGAACCCGCTTCGCTGGTAAGCATGTGCACTCCAAAGAAGACAGAGCAAGCCGAGGGGCTAGAGGTCAAGTCGCACACAGATCGAGTCAAGCAGCCAGGTTACGGTGGACCCAGTGGTGGTGTATTATGAGTCGGGTTGCCACACGCTGACATGGATGAGTCGACAAACATCGGTTGTCGGCGAATCTGACCTTAGCCAGGCTGTCACCACACCGACCTTAGATTCAAGGCTTTCAGAGGTTAAGGCCTTTATAGCTGCATAGATGTTCTTCCCTAGGAGGTGGTGAGAGTTGATTTGATAGGGTCTGGATTATGGAGGAGGGATCTCCGAGATCTCACTCCACAGGAGCACCGGATCAGTCACAAGATGGCACATTGCGCTCAGGTGCACGATAACATCGCGTCGAGTCCGTGTGGGTGCACGGTATGGTCATTCACCACTTCAGGAGCGCTGGCAGGTTTGTTTTAGGACTACGCCGTCCAAACGAAGACCTCATGGGGCTCGATTCAGAAATGAAGAGTAATTAGAGTGTGTCATAAAGCAAAAAAGGGAACGAATCTCTAAGGTGAGAAGCCCTGAGTTAGTAAGGTGAGAAACCCGGAAATATCCCTAATTTCTGGTGGGTGTAAGACCCAGAGATATCCCAAATTTACGTGGTGAATGTAATTGTACCAAGTGTGTTTGAAGAATTATGTTGTTCGAAATGAAAGCACACGGCTCAAGTATCACATAGACTTGTAGTTGAGTGATAGGAGCCTGGAGGATCGAGATGAAAATTATTGTGGACAAAGTTATAATGTAGACTTAAAGTTGAATGGATAGAGCCTGGAGTGACTCCGAGATTCGATGCCCACTGAAATCAAGGTTAGGTGTCGTGAGCCTAAGCAAAGGCTCCCAGATAATACGCCCTTTCGCGACATGGACTAGGCTGATCTGGCCTATCGATTGTCAAAGGATTGTGACTTCGAAGGTCAATGTTTACACACAAAATAGAGGTCAGGTAGGTTACGCATTATATGGATTATATACGTCTTAGAGACATGTCATGGTAATGCCATTCCGAATCATAAGGGTAGCTGGGAGGAGCAATTGCCTTTAGTGGAATTCGCCACAACAACGCTACTATGCGAGTATGATGGCAACTACATGAGGTATCAGGCGCAGAGGCCATGTAGATTATCGTTATGTCGACCGAGGTGGGGAGAGAGCTCCATCACAGGTCTCGACTGGACAGGAGACACCTCCGGGAAGCGCGAGCTGATACGACAAATAAGCCTCACTCCGGGCCAGCCGACGTAAGAGCTATGCAGATGTACGACGCCGACCCTAGAGTTCGAGGTCGTGATCACGCCAAGGTGATGCCTAAGAGAGAGTGGTCGCCCGGGCAAGCGTGAGTTATCGCCGAGATTTATCGCCTTTCGAGATACTTGGAGAGGGTAGGCACCGCTGGCGCACGGCTGGCGCTATCGCCCGCCGTCGTGTCCACAAGGTATTTCACGCCCCACGCCCTGGCATACCCGCATCCACTCATGTGGTGGATTGGGGACGATCGAGGTCGACACGATTTGGGCCTCGAGGATGACCTGCATGTATTTTGATAGTCGCGGATCGCTTTATGACGCAAGACTCCGTGGAGGCTAGTGAGAGTGTATGGCAAGACTATGGAGTGGAGGAGTCCACGTGGGAGCGCGAGAACACGATGCAGGCCACCTATCCCTCGTTTAGGATGAAGGTACGTAGTTTGGGTCGTTTAATAATTAAATGACGAAGAGCCACATGCATGGTAGAATGCATGTTGCATATGCATGTGAGTGATATGATTGTTCAGAATTTCGAGACGAAATTCCTTTTAAGGAGGGGAGAATGTAAGACCCGAGAAATTCTAATTTCTGGAAAAAGGGTAAAATTTTTATTTCGGTTAAAAATCCATAATTTATTCTCTAAGTCTCTGACGATAAACAGACAGACCGCTGAATCGTCTCAAACAGCTTCAAGACGCAGGGCCTTCAGTTTAATCGAGACACCCACTTACATCGCCGAGGCATCGTAGTCGTGTCAGAAATTATTTTCGACGCGACGAAAATACATATAACACGTGACTATGTGCCATGAGGGTATGAGAGAGAACGTATGAAATGGACGGCCGAGATAAGGCCGAATGTCAAACTGAAAGAAGGACATAGCGCCATTTTGAAATTGACAAATGAACTAAATGACAAAAATTGAAAACAAAGGCCTATCTCCTTCATTAAACCAAGACCAAAAACGTGAAATCAAAAAAAAAGGAGATGCAGTCGCCAAACATGGAGTGCTTTTGCAGAGAAGGTCCGACTTCTCAATTATCTAGCGATCCGACCGCCTAGCCTTCGGGACGAAGCTGAAAGCCGCCACGCGAGAGGGCTTCACACCTGACTTAAGGAGTTTAGACAAATTCCGAGAGTAAGTGTGGGTTTCTCCCTACTTGTATTTTACTTGCTTAAGAACATTGTAAATGTTTGAGCCGAATGAGGCCGCGGAGGAACAAAGGACGGCCCCAAACCTCGACCGACCGATACGAATTTTTGAAATCCTGAATGGTGCTGATCGACCACGCTGGTCTGGGTGTTAAACAGGCTTTTACATGATAACCGCGTATCGACAATGAGGCCGGAAATTGAATTTGCGTTCAATATGAACCGATGATTTAGATTTTTCTGAATAAGAACCGAGGGTTTCACTATTCCCAAACAAAGGTTCTCAAAATATATTTGTGTGAAAATGTGTTCATCAATGATTGAAGTTGGAATTGCTCGTGTTTGATCATTAGCCCAAGGAAGCTAATTTTGATGTATGAAATGAGAATTTACATGACATGATTGTGTGAATTGGATTGTTTTGTAATGACATGCATGTTTATATATTTACATGTGAATTAGACTATATCGGGAATGGCATACAAGTATGCATTCCATATGCACTGAACACCCCTAAAGACCATGTGGAGTGAGTGCATGAGATGAGTCTGAGAAAACACCGGGAGGGTTGTCTAAAAATACACCATCTGAGGTAGTCCAAACTAAAAATACTGACCGTCGAGATGGCCCAATTGATATACATCGGAGGGTAGTCCATAAATAATATCAATCGTCGAAGACGGCCCAATTGATATATACACATCTGAGGGTTGTCCACAAACAAACAAAATAATAATTTCCTATACGAGCTTAGCGAGTGCGAGGGAGCTCCAAGAGGACTTCTGCACGACGATGAGTTGGCATTCAAGCAGGATCATGCATTTTCTTGAATGTGTGTTTATTTTAAACATTTTGCACCGCACTCGTAGAGAGTAGCCCACTTAGGCGATTCCATCATCGCACGAATACCACCCTCGCCGAGGATATTATTTTACAAAAAGGCCAGGAGCGCGCGAGGATCTGGGCCCAGAGACCGAGGTTGTGAAGAGCCGGGTTATGGCTTTGATGATTTTATACAATAGAATTCTCTAATTTTTGATATATGTGTTGTATAAGAGTAAATTATTAACTCTAGAACTATCGGGACATAGCTGGTATGTTTTACAAATATTGTTATGAGTATCGTTTATGGCCCATGGTCAGTTTTACTCATGTGATGATATATTAGGACTGCTGGGGACATGTTTACACGTGTATTGTAATCTGCAGACTCCCGCATAAAGGAGACTCGCCCGATTCGAAGGGTGGCTGCCGTAACCCGACATCCACTTGTATTCCGCGGCCGACGGTCAACGACCCCTGGCCGGGCGTCACAAAAACCCGTGTAAAACCCGTCCTAAACAATCCAATATAACTCGTTTATGATTAAACCCGCTTACTCGCTCATAAACCAATACTCATCACAATATCTATATCCAACTATATCCAATAGTTTCAAGATTTCCCAATTTACTATACAACACATATATTAAAAATTGGTACTTTAACGATGTCATACACATAACCCAAAGCCACAATCCCAGCTTTCTTTCTAAAGCCCGCCCCTAGGATGAGTCCGCTTCCTCGCACGCTCCTCGTACCGTGAAAATAATATCCCTCGAAAATGTGAGCTAATGCTCAGTAGTGGAATCACCCTGCTGGCTACTTCACCTAAGTGCATATGCAATGCCCAAATAAACACATTCAAGCAAATGCATGATCCTACTTTGAATATCTAACCCATCATCTCAGACTGACTCCATCACACCCGCCTGTCAGAGGAGAATTATTATATTTATTTGTGGACAACCTTCGATGTGTATATATCAATTGGTCGCTCTCCGATGATTGATATTATTTATGGACTACCCTCCGATGTATATCAACTGGGCCGCCTCCCACGATTGATATTTTTGACTCACCTCCATCATTTATAGTTTTAGACAACCCTCCGAAACCATTCTCTCTAGACTCACCTCATGCACTCACTCCTATCATCCTGTAAGTTCAAAGGCATATGGAAATGCATGACGGCAATCGATTACAAATTATAACACATGCAAATATATATAAACATGCATATATTTACATAAGAATTAAATCACACAATCATGTTATGTATCAAGATTTCATCACATCAAATTAGCTCACGTGGAGCTAATGATCAAACACGAAAGCAATTCTACTCAATTACTCCGACTCAACATGACACTCCCAAAACACGCACCGTCTGGCTCACTTAGTGAACCTGTTTCACGGCCATTTCCGCGCCCCATACAAAACTACAATACATGATTTAAAGCATAATTCATCACACAAAATAACCAAAATGTACCCGCGGATTGTACAAATCCTCTAAAATTTCTTCCAACAATTCGGCCCCAAGATTCGGGATCGATCAAACTACCACCACGACCTCAATCAACTCTAAACATTGTAAATACACTTAAACAAAGTAAACCCAAGCAGGATAAACTCCCTACCTCACCGAGTTTGTCAAACTCAAACTCGGCGGCTCACGCTGTGAGTCCCACGAGCAGCCTTTCCTTCTTGTCTCCGACTCGCGACTCCGTCAGATCATAGTGGATATTTGTGAGAGAAGTCGTGGTTCTCTCTAAAATCAATTTTTCGACCCTCTCTGCATCTCCTGTTAAATTCACATTTTGCCTCTTTCACTTTGAGAAGACAAGCACTATTGATTATTTTGTTTTTCTAACTTAACAAATTCCAAAACGACCATTTTGTCCTTCTTTCCCGCTTTTGACATTCTACTTATCTCGGCCGCCCATTTAAATCATTTCTACCATACCACTCATGGCATATGAGTACATGTTATATGTGACTTCGTCAGATCGAAATCGCTTTTTGCTTACACTGAACCGCGATGCCTCGAAAAACGCCAGAAATTCGACCGCCTCGACTCAATTGGTAAATTCGACGCGCTAGCTAGATTTCACTTGTGATGATTCCAACGGTGCAACCGCTTCATTATCCGAGATCTAGAGAATAACCGATTTTTAACCTAAATTACAATTTACAACCGAATTACGATTACATTTTTCCTTAAATTAGAATTTCTTATCTTACACCTCAAGGATTTGAGACCTATTAGTTTAGTTGGAGGTTTATATAAGATATTGGCAAAAGTGCTAGCTATCAGATTGCAAGTGATATGGTTAGATCATTTCTCGCCCCAAGAGATGCCTTGCTGGGAGGCAGATGCATTTTAGATGTAGTTTTGATAGCCAATGAGGTTGTGGACTCTATTCTTAGAAGGAAGGATAATGGTATAGTGTGCAAGCTGGACATTGAAAAAGCCTATGATCATATAAGTCGGAGTTTTTCGCTCGTGTTTCAGTGACGGGTTTCGCAGGCCGATGAGTTGGATAAAGTGGTGTGTGTCGACAACTTCCTTTTCAATCCTAGTTAATGGCTCTCCAACGGGGTTCTTCCGAAACTCAAGGGGTCTCGAGATTGCAGGACTTCCTCTCCCCCCATCTATTCGTGGATTGGTACGGAGGCGCTGTCGTTTATCAAGCATTGAAGGTAATTACATCTCTAGGTGTAAAATTGCATATAGGGGAAGGGAGGAGACGTCTATATCTCACTTGCGCTATGTTGATGATACCCTTTTGTTTTGTGATGCCAATAAAGATCAGTTGAAGTTTTTGAGTTGGATTCTGATGTGGTTTGAGGCTTTGCTGGGGTTGAGGATTAACTTAAATAAGAGTGAAAATTTACCTATTACCGCACAATGCAATGGGAATTCAGTCACAGTCTCTCGATATTATTCGATCCCTACCCACTTCTAATCCGGGCCTCCTCTCGGGCTAATCACAAAGCTGGCAAAGTAGGGTGTAGAAACTGGAAGATAGATTCAGAACAAAGTAGCCCCTTGAATCGGGTCAGATATTTCAACGGTAGGGCTCATGCCGATTCATGGAAGATGTTATCTAACAGTACTCCATCTATTTTTCGGTTTCCCTCGCCAAATGTCGAAACTCGCGGCCTTAGGTCGAGAAGATCTAAAGAGAGTTTTTATGGGCCTGGGGTATAGCTCTCGAGAAAAAGTCCCATCTTACACTGATCATTTTCTCAGATAATGAAAAGCAGCGGGTTCAGCCCGAGAAGATCACCCATTACATGGCGTTTCCAGAATAGGTCGCATTTCGCCAACGGGAGGAACTCTTCGAGAAAGGCCAATAGCCAGTGAATTTGGTAAGGGGCAATGTGGGGGCTGGGTTTTCTTCGCGTATATCACGGAGGGCCATGGTCGTGAAAGAACAAGAATGATCTTTGTTAATCAAAATTACCATTTAGGTGACGGGAGTAGTGGTTAGCTGGGAAGGATGTTCGTGCGGTATAGATTTGTGGCCTCGCTTTTCCCACTTTATTTCATTCGCGTTCTGCGCATGCTACGACAAATGAGCTGCGGGACCACAATAGGAGGCGGGGTTGGAACCCTATTTTTCCTTAGGTCTTTTAATGACTGGAAACGGAGGAGGTGGGAAAGGCTTTGCAAATCCCGCATCGACGTAAAATCCCCACCTTCCACGGAGGACAAAATCCTTCTCAAAGGCTCCAAGAACGGAGCCTTTTCCGTAGTATTATGTATGGGTGTTGGGATTTTTCACCCTGGGCGGCCTTCCTCCCATCCCACTAAATTTGAATTCGGGGCCATTCGCCAGACCGCTTTTGTTCGAGAGGCCTCCTAGTGCCAGTGCTCATGTTTGATCGGCCTTAAACGCCGTGGGAGAGCTTCGCACGATGTTTTCTTTCTGGTGGAAGAGTAATGAGGAGACTATAAACCATTTCGGGCTTCGTTCACAGGCAGGCATGATGCTCGGGGACTCTTGTCTTTTCAAACTCTTCTCTTCGCAAGGAACCCCAAAGCAGGAAACGTAGAAAAGTTTTGCTGGCACCTCGCTGTGGTTTATTCGACCGTATAAGAGAGGAATAGGTGGTGTTTGAAAATGTGGTTACCTCGATCGAGGACAAAAGTTATCTTCGAAAGTTAATTACGGTTCTTAAGAATTCACATAATGTTGATAACATGAATTGTTTGTCGAATTTCGCCCGGTTAGTGGTGTCGTAAGTTTTGATTCGGCCAGATGTCCTGGGCCGGTAGCCTTTTCGCAAAGAGTTTTTTCTTCCTCTTCTTTGTTCCCTGCTCGCTTGCATACTTCTAGTGTACTTTGAACTCAGTTCTTTTTGTTCAAATGACGGCTTTTATCGATCAAAAAAAAAAAAAAAAAGGACGAGGTCTTAATACTCATGTCTTAAGTGTTAAGTTAGATTGGGCTTTTGCCTAAAACAATTAAAATGGAAGGCTCTCTGTTAGGATGAAAACAAATGGCTGGGCTATGAGTTGGCAATTTTGAGCCAAAAAGAAAGTTGAACTGGGCTTCTTTTTGGGCCATTTTGAGACAAGGAACATGGGGAATTTGAACTGTTCAGTGCAGGCAGAACCATCCAGTCCAGACAGTCCACTGGTCCAATCACCATTTCAGGCAGCTTGGGTCCAATTTAATTGATAACCGGTCTTCGAGATAGGACTAGACCGAAAAAACAGAGTACATAGTGTTTTAATGGAAGTTTCTATGATTTAATAGTTGACTGTCCATTTATTTGACTTTCTAGTTTGCTTGCCTTTCATTGTCCATAGTGTTTTACTTTATTTCAAAGTTTTCCTGCACTTCTATGTAACACTGGGTCATAGAGATTGATGAAGATCAATTTTTTCTCTCCAAGAGGGTACCAGAATTTTATTACTTTTGTGTTCATGCACGCTGTTGTTAAACCCTTATTATTATGACACATTCACCAGGCGCTTGGTTTGTGTGAGTGAGTGCATGGTCCTGAAATATGACAACTAAAACACCAGTACAAGTTCAACAGTTTACGAATCACTTTTTTTACATCTATTCCACTCAGATTACATCATGCATTGCTCTCACAAACTTATCCCCACTGATTTGAACCCCGAACCCTCCTCCCCATTCTCGCCTGTCGTTAACCACTGAGATGCGCCTTATCACATCATTTTAATCACTTGAAACATATAGAAAATAAGTTGTAGCAAGTAATTTTCTTCGGATTTATGTCAGAAATTGGTAATAAATTGAAGTCTCAACTGCCTTGGTAATCCATGAAGCATTGGCAAGTTTGGTGGTAGGTTAACCATCCGAGTTGTCTTAGGCTCTTGACTATTATGATTTCTTAGATTCTTCGTTTACTTCTATTTGTTCATTACTAATGCAGAGATCGTCTGCATATAAGAATTTCCATGCCTTATAACAAGCAAGGAACCTTAAAAGGCTACCTGAGGGAAAATTCATTTGATTGATTGGGATATTGTTTCGTACTATATGAAAATCATGCACTTTATATAACTTTAAAAGATGGAACCACAACAGTCGGGTTGCACAGGAGGAGCAGAAGCAGTTGTAAATCTACAGCCAAACTCTTCAATCCCTATAGCCTATCATCCTCATTTTGGTCCTCATGATGATCTGATCCTCCTTGAAATTGATGGCAATCTTCTTCCAGATATCCTCCACCAGAAGTAAGTAATAACCTTAGTTTATCAGTTTAATTCATTCATCATATTCCCAAATTCCAAGTTTTTGGTTTTGCATGTCAGTTTTGGCATTTTTTCTTTCCTAGGGTAACTTTAAGAGGACAACTCAATGAAGAGGCAGTTCTTTGTACTCAGTCAAAGACTTATTCTATCAAATTTGTGGGGAACTCCAATTCTGTGTTCCTTATACCTCCAGGAGACCAGTCAGCATTGCTTGAACATCCACAATATTCTGATGAAAAATATGTTGACCAGCGGGTTGTTGCATCTGTCATTAAAGTGGCTCCTGGTAATATGAAGCTTGTTGAGGTTGCTCCCAGGCTGGACAAGCTTAAAATGCTTCTCTTGGAGAACTTTGATGACGTCTTGAGGAGCTCTCAGAGAAAGAGGAATTGGTATAAATGGAATGATCTAGATAGGGTTCAGTTTTTGCATATGAATTGAGGTCTGGATTACAGGCTCTTTCTGCAGTAGAGATTTATGGGTATTGGAGAGTTGTGGATGAGAAGTACATGGATAATATTCTGAATATGCTACTGCACAATTCAGTGCTGAATGATTGGTCTTTAGATTCACTCAGTGAAGATGAAGTTGTGGGTGTTCTGGAATCAGATGGTTTTCCTTGCAAACTGGGGCTGCATTGTGTGCAAGTTCATGGTAGTAAGGTGGATGAGGGTGTTGGCCATTCTGCATGGAAGTTGGACGAGAGGCGAATATGTACTACTTTATAGAAAATCTTGAAAGATGGAAGAGGAAGATGGAAAGTTTCATGATGGCAAAAGCAATCAACAACAACAACGGAACGGAACAATCAATCTTGCATAATTACAACAATTCATTTATTACCTCAAAAAGGTTCCAGATGGGATGCAGGCAAGTTTTGACATGTTGGAAGGTGAAGTTTTGACAGAAAAGTTTGGGGTCGAGACATGGGTTCATGCGTTCAGTTCTGACTACATTGATTTTTCTAAGGACCTGACTGTACCGGGTCTTTTTTCATAAGGTTTGCTTATGAAATACACACGAAACCAAGGAACAAAATATCTGTGAATTACTGATATACTCCAGATTCGGGATTTTGCTGAATATCGGAAAATATCGATGGATATTTTGCCAAAAATATCGGTAATGCAAAAATTAACAAAAATACTTTGAAATTCAAATACTTTTATTAACTATAAAAATGCATAAATAAGCAAATATACACTCACAAGACGATATTCATTATAATTTATCTAAATTACATCACAATAAATGCATTTAAAACCAAAATGAAGACCGATGTGGCTCTATTACATTATTCGATGAAGGGATCCCATCTGACGCATAATATTCATACCAAGACATGGTGCGTCGTAATAATATTGATTGTAACTTCGAACACGCTTCACGATAAATACGCTGACTTGCCCACAACCTCTCCACGGATGCGGAAATTCGGGTTCACCCACATACTCGCTTCAGTCCTTATCAGACGGATATGAAATTTGGAATCGTGATTGCGGGATCACGAGGATAGTTAATCATTCCATATTTTCACCAATGTAACCTCGCCGATGCGGCGTCGACCATAACTCATCAGATGGGTGAAATATGTCAGCTCTCTACTGGATGACCTCACCGAATCTGAGTTCCAATACTCACGGACTCCAAAACTAAATGAGAACGAATCCTCATCAGATGGTGTCATCCATCGTTGTCTTCCTCTATGTGGCTTTCCTGGCTCCACATCCCTATTTCCTCTAGACCAAGTGGTCTTCATCTCAGGTAAGTACGAGTGAAATCATCTTCACCAAGAACCCGCTCAATGATATCGACTTTACGCGATCTACAATATCCCCACCATCATTTCCGCATCACTACCATCATCGGGTCCCTCCTCTCGAACCATCATAACCCTGTAGTGTAAGCACCAAGAAAACTCGGGTCTACTACTATGTTAAACACTCAATCAAATGAGGGTCGAGAAGTAACATCCAAGTTGAAATGAGTCCTCGTGGTCTTCGACTAAAACTTTCACTATGAACTTCGTATAAAACCCGCCAATATTAACACCTACTTTCAAAATGTGCAAGAATTGTGGATCGATTTCCATCTTCATCATCTAAATGGAGAGGTCTTAACCTATCGAAATAGTTGATTCTTCTTCTTCTCTTCACCAAACTCACTCGAAATTTCTAGTAAATCGAGAAAATTATTTTCGACAACTTTATCTGGGCCTCTACCTCCATATCACCATCTTTGGCTTCATGTTGTAATAACAAAAAACCAATTGTCAGAGCCTGTGATAAGCAAAGCCTATTTCTTTATCGTAGATGAATTGCAGCAAATGTGCTCCACCCTTTCTCACGTTCGAAGATGATGCACTCTGGGGAAAGAACCCTTTAAGGCCAAACTTCTTAATGTCGATATGATTTCCATACAAACCACCATTCAGCTGCAATAAAATTAATTTTATTCAATATATAATAATAAAATAGTTATAAAATTTACTTATAATGAGAATTAACACTCACCAGAACCATTGATTCGACTTATCATACTCGATCATCAAATCCTTTTCAGATCACTAATAGTATACTGAATTCAAAATGTCAAAAAATCTAAAATAAAAAATTAATCGAAGAAATTGAATCAATTAATTAGAATTAGAAACTCATTAATTTACTGCTCTAAAATTAGAAAGGCCTTCAAAGATTAGGATCTAATTTAGAAAAAACTTCGCTTAACAAATAAGGCCAGTGGTTGGAACCAACTCTGTGCTTCAGGATTAAATTGGATTTAGATAAGATAATAATAAATATCGAGAATTAATACGCGATAATAATATAAACATAAAATTATTAAATGTGAATATCATGAAGAGGATATTAATTAGTTACCTGCCAGATGCAGAGGATGCTTAAGAGTTTTATCCCAACGATTCATGATGATAAGTTTCACCTTAATTTTAGCTAGTCGACGCCCAAATTTGCCTTCATCAACCGAATCAACTCAGACAAATGGCATGGTCGACGACTCAATCAACAATGCGAAACACCGATATAGCCTCATGTGATGGACTCTACTTTCTCCACCTTCTCCCAATAATATTGATGATCAAACATGAGTCTTCGAATCTCTACGCCCAACTACAAATTCAACTAAGCCAGAGATGACCATTCATTACTAATAAAACTTTCTTCAACCAACCTCTTTTTTAAAAGATTGTTAAGGGCAATATAGTTTGTTGCAAATGGTTGCTCCAGGACGCACGAGACTTCCACCACATACCTGCTGTGATTTTCGCAAGCAAGCAACCAACCATGATCAGAAATGAAGTCGTTATCTTTCGACCATTCCCCGATCAACTGGCAACACTATCCCTTTTACCAATGTCTTCAAACATTAAATCAATGCAAAGCAGTTCGCGACATGGAGTCCAACATGCATTGTATTTCTTCATCAACAACTTTCCCGCTTTCACAAATACCGATCCATTATTCGCTACATAATTAACGACATTTCCGCTTTCTCCAACTTTCTGATAACGCCCTTCAACAAACCATATATGTATTTTGGTTGCCTTTAATCTTATCCGAATGATCAACAGATTCGAGGAAAATTTGTTTTTGAATATACCATGAAATTAATTATGCTCAATTTAGTTGCCCCTATCCACCCATCGCATTACAATTGTACATCTATATGTTCCCATTTCCTCCCTTCGCAAGTCGACATAATCTTCCATGTCTTTATACTCCATTTCCAAGTACTTGCTTTTTGATTTTTACACAGAGATGGTGGTTCGATGCCCATCCCTACATATAATACCCGAGGAAAGTCGGGTTATTAAAAACATATTTCATATGGAGATAATAATACATATTAAAACATATTTCATATGGAGATCATAATAAACATATTATATAATTGTGACAAACCTCGCTTTGTCAGGCAAAAGAAAAATCATGTTCTTAAAATGGTGTGAGTCCGCTGAGGTGGTTCACCTTCATATATGAAGAATTCGCAATTAATCGTCCCATCGCTTCCTCGATTGAACCAATTTTAAACATATTTTTAGGGCTTTTTTGCTTTCCGTACCAAGACTCTCAGAGTAATGATGGTGCAATTTAGCGATGATGGATTCAGACGCCAAACACTTGCGGATCTTTGTGGCGCGCCTGATGATCACCCGGGTTGTGAAGACTTCATTATCAGAATTATGCAAAAATAAAATCAACTTACATTATTTTATACATAATTAAGTGAAAATGAATTAGGTATAAAGATTTACCTATTTTTCTTTTCATTTCATAAATCCCGCAACCCATCTCGCTTTCATTCACTAGCTGATGCATCGTGACGCTTCTCGATATTCATCTCGCTCATCGAGGTGCAATGTTAAACTGATACATACGCACATCCTCATCACCTCCTCCTCCTCATCATCATCAATGAGATAGTGACGCCTCCCATCAGGCCTCTCGTAATCACCCTCGACTCTCCATATCAACCCGCTTTTTCGTCATTTTTACCTTCTGCTCTAAAAGTTGCTTCTATTTCGCTTTACTTCCTAAGTGGCACATTCGACACTTTCTTGGGTGATTTGAAACGGAGATCCGTATGTGACAGATGAAACTTTAAACGAGTAATTCCACAACTTTTTACGCTTAAACCACAATAATTACAATCACCTGCATTTTTATGTCCCTCCAAAGGCACAAAATGCATACCTCCATGGTGATCTCAATTTCCACTTCCACTAGCCATTCTATAAATACATGTGATTTTATTGAAAATAAAATTCAAATCAATGTCATCTTTGTATATGATATCATTATAATAACATTATATATATGTAATTTTAACATAAAGTAAGACCTAAGTTTATAACATGATATCTAGCTTAATAATATCATTAAGATATCTAAGAAGATCTAAATTTCTAACTAAATAAATAATATAATAAATTAACGAAAAATTATATTATCAAATTATAAAACTAAAATAAAACTATAGTATAAAAATATAGATTATAATATAAAATTATTTCAAACATTATATAACCAAATAATATTATAGTAAATAAATCTAAGTTTGAAAGATTATATAACTAAAATAACTATTATCTAAATAATAATATAATAAATTAACTAAAAATTATATTATCAAATTATAAAACTAAAATAAACTATAGTATAAAATATAGATTATAGTATAAAATATTTCAAACATTATATAACTAAAATAATATTATAGTAAATAGTTCAAGTTTGAAAGATTATATAACTAAAATAACTATTATCTAAATAAATAATATAATAAATTAACTAAAAATTATATTATCAAATTATAAAACTAAAATAAAACTATAGTATAAAAATATAGATTATAGTATAAAAATATTTCAAACATTATATAACTAAAATAATATTATAGTAAATAGCTAAGTTTGAAAGATTATATAACTAAAATAACTATTATCTAAATAAATAATATAATAAATTAACTAAAAATTATATTATCAAATTATAAAACTAAAATAAATTATAGTATAAAAATATTTCAAACATTATATAACTAAAATAATATTATAGTAAATAACTAAGTTTGAAAGATTATATAACTAAAATAACTATTATCTAAATAAACAATATAAATAAATTAACTAAAAATTATATTATCAAATTATAAAACTAAAATAAAACTATAGTATAAAAACAGGATTATAGTATAAAAATATTTTCAAACATTATATAACTAAAATAATATTATAGTAAATAACTAAGTTTGAAAGATTATATAACTAAAATAACTATTATCTAAATAAATAATATAATAAATTAACTAAAAATTATATTATCAAATTATAAAACTAAAATAAAACTATAGTATAAAAATATATATTATAAACTACTTCAACACCAAAATAAAACTAAATCAAATATGCATAAAAACAAAATTAATGAACAAAGAAACATACCTTAATTCCCAATGATCTTCAAAAAAATTAGGATAAGAACAAATAAAAAATTATTTGAGAGTTAAATGGAGCTTAAATGTGGGATGGATGAGTTTGTATGAAAGTGTATGATTTAAGGGTATTTATAGAATTTTAGCCAAAATACTATCGGATTATTGGAAAACCGCCATGATGATTTATAACCGCTGATGACTCGCTTCACCCGACTGGCGGATCATCATATATCCGTTAGGAAATCATTATAAACCGTTGGGACGCTTCGTATTTAAAATCAACTTGGATCACAAAAATAGCCGTTGGATTATTAAAAAAAGGCGAACGAAATTTGGACCGTTGGATCAAAACCAGGAAAAAAATCTGAAGGTCAAAAAGCATCCAGGAAAATCGCCGATAAATCGCTGATAAATCGGCCACATTTTCTCTTCGAGATGCGCTCCCAGGCGCGTGCAGTGCAGACGCCAAAAAATTGGCAAAAAAATCGGATTTTTTCCGATTTTTCGCTAATATTCTTCTGTCCGACTTTTTCCATGGCTATTTCTATCCATTCCCACTGAAAACCGAAAAATCGGCTTTTCGTTCCCTGCACGAAACACACAACCAAACTCTGATGCAGAACCTGTATTTAATGCCAGATAGTATCTATCATCCATCACCTGGAAACCTATTGCGAGTAAGTTTTTATGGTAGAACTATTGATGGGGAAGTCTTGGCAGTAGTATACAAATTCTACTGAGATGTCTTTATTGCTAATCCACTAAATATCCCCTGTTTGATGTTTATTATGCTGATGAACACAATGAATATAGCTAGATGATATGAATTTGCAGTTTTTATTTTTTATTTTTTTATTCTTAAACACAAATATCATCCAGGATCTCATCCACTAATTTGCAGTTGAAGTAGTGATGATGGGTGGGGGAGACGCTGGATAGGTGGAAGAAAATTGAATTGGGTCTTTGTCTATTGCTTGCTTTGGACTACCCGTAGTTTTAAAAAGCCCAAGGATCAAAGGCCTCTTGAAGCCATGAGACACATAGAGCACTTAAGGCGCATACTTTTGTGAAGTGAAATGTGACATATGATGCACATCAATTTTTATAAAATATGATTCAAAGTATGATTATATTAATAAAAAAAATCAAAGATTCCTAATATTTTAAAGAAATTTTCAATGAAAAAAGTAATTAAATTATATAAATTTTAATATATAATTAAAAAATTTAAGAATAAAAGTGTTTTAAAAATAAATTATAGTCTTTTTAGTAAAGCACATGTTTTGGAAGATGAGACGTTTTAAAGAGAGAGAGAGAGAGAAAGAGAGAGAGTGGTCGTGCCTAGCATGTCTTTTAAAACTATGGGACTACTCTTATCTTCTTCTTACTTTAATTTTTTCTGAGGGTAAAAATCTTCTTCTTACTTTATTATGAACATTAAGGTGGTGTTTATAATTTTACTTAATGCTGAATTGAACTTTTGTTTGGAATAGTGTTAAATAGGATTAAGTACTTAGTTGTTTGATTTTTTTATTAAAAAAAATCAACTTTCTATTTTTATCTAAATGTTGTGACGATAATTTTTTAAAAATAAAAAATAAAAAATATATATTATTTTATTTAATTAGCGTGAAAGGAATCATGAGAGTTTTAATTGTATCATAAAATATATACTTTTCTCATATTTTAATATTTAGTTTTTTCTTAATAGAAAAAAAAAACATTAAAAAAAAAGAGCCAAAAAGTCAAATATTTTAGGCTTTTACTATTCAACAAAAAGTTTTAAAAATTCAACAAATAAGTCATCAAAAAAATTAAAAAACAAATATCCTAAATGTGGAAAGCTATTTTGTTTTCAGCAAATGCTATGGAAGTGTTTGTTTTTTTTTACTTAATGCTTATGCTAAAGTAAAGTTTAATAGTATTAAACATTAAACTGTTGGTTTTTTAAATATTATATTAAGTATTATGTTATTTATTTTTTATATGCTTAAAATCAATATCTTAAACATATTAAAAAAATAATTGAAGTCATTACTTATTTGTGTGAGTAGATGATATAACTTTATTATTATGATAAAATGCTATTATGGTAAAATGAAAAAATATTTGTATATGTTATAAATATTGTATAAATATTGGATTTTGAATGACCATAATGACACACTGATTACAATGTCATTCATTTATATAAAGGTTTTTGGCCTTCTCACTATTAATGTATCATTTATGTAAAGGCTTTGGCCTTCGGCTATGTTTATAAATAAACTGTCGGTATGAAATAGAAATGTGGAATCATCGAATTTCCTCGAATTTTCTATCTCTCTAATTCTTGATTTTTAATACGATTGTATTACAGCTCAGACGAAAAATGAAACCGAAAAGGTATATTTCTCTTAATTTTATTTTATTTTATTTATTTATTTATTTTTGGATCAATCTTCCATGCTTTGAAGGCTGTAGTGAAACCACTCTGCTGATAGCTTGAAACCATCTTTAAGATTAATACGAGCATAGTCGATGTGACCAAATCTTGTGAAGCTATCAATGTATTTATGCGTGGCACAGAGCTAATGTATTCATTTGAAGCTTGAAGACAAAAAAAAAACTAAATTGACTGAAATTTGAAACTTGGAAGAAAGAGGCTATTTTGCAGTCACGAAATACCTTCAGGCACGAAGCGAAGATAAAATAAAAAAAGAAAATAAAAAAAAAATTTTCTATATATTCAAACACAAACACGAAGATAAAGAAAAAGTCTATATTGGAAAAATTTGAAAGCTTTAAATAATATAATAATAATAATAATAATATTTCGATATTTATTTGAATATATATATATACATAATAATAATATTATATATTTCATAACTAGAAGGATAGTTATATACAATCTGGTTGAATCTTTGGAATAAAATAATAATCAAAATTTTAGGAGGTGAATATAGATCTAAGGTGATCTCAAAATCTACCATGAGCTCAGTTACTTTGTAATATAAATTTTAACATATTCTCTTATATTTCTTTGCTTTATTAATATATTAATTATTTGGAGAAATGTCCAACATTGCCAAGCTTGAATTCTTTTGCCTTTATAATGTTTGGGCAAAATTATTTATCTTGGATTACGGATCTTGAAATCCACTTGGATGCTATGAATTTGGGAAATGCCACTATCAAAGAAGGAAATACAGCATCCTGTAGGATAAATAGGCCTTATATTCCTTTGCCATCATATTGATAGGCAGAAAGTGAATATCTAGCGGTCGGATCCATTGATCCTCTTGGGCGAGTTTAAAAAGAACGATACCTCGACTTTGGAAGTTGAGCGATCAGAAAAATTATCACGAGAAAGGCAATGAGGCCACATAACAAAGGTTTATAGGTAGATATTCACGTATGTGGAATGAAGGGTCGCTGATGCCGTGCTGTCATTGCAACAGAAGCATTTGGATTATTTTTGCTCAGGCCTACATAAAGAAAAAGACAAACAAATTGGAAACAAATTTTATTGTGAAAAAGCCTATGGATCTAAATGATCTGCTATTTTGATGATGATGGTGGTACTGCTAAAACATTTTTGATGTTTATGATTTCTTTAGGGATCAAGTGAAATCAGATATTTGATTGATGGTGGCAGTATTTGCACTATGATTGGCGATAAGACTATTATATTACTTTTCTTATATTTATTTATCTAATGCAACTTTGATTTATATACATTTGTTTCTTTGAAGATATATGGATTTCTCTTCCAGAAACGATCAATTATATACCGTGGCACGGAGATGAATGCGTGGTATGCGCAGCCACTTTGATCTACGGAATAAAAATATTTTCCGACTTAACATTAATTTCATCTAATGTCGAACTATCTCGGGTCTGACTGACCTAATTAAAGGCTCAGGAAGAAGGCGCTACAATGCGTCTTGCTAATGGTACCAAGTTCCCAATTAACTAATGCCCTTTATTCCTAATAAATCAATGTAAAATTTACTTGGTTTCAAGGATAAATGGATATCACATTAAACTATATTGATAGTATTTATATTATATATATTACAGGCAAGAAACAAATCTTGGAACAAACCAAGCTTCTTTATCATGTAGGTTATATCGACAACTATAAGGCCCTATTAGAATCCATGCTATAATATAATAAAGTTCCGTAATCTCTAAAGCATTTATATTATGGCATGAGCAGCTTGGACATAAGGATTTATAAGTCAGTATTATGGTTACAAATTCTAATGGGCATCATTCATAAACGAATAAGATTTAGCATCTGTGATTTGATAAATCTTCTCTTTGTTCTAATGAAATTGATTGTTTAGACCATCTTTTCTGAAGTTGTGCACGACTCACTGCTTTCTAGAAGCATGTTCAAGGGGATATTGTGTTTATTATAGCGATGGACCCTTTCGCTATTTTATGGTCTTGAAGTGTAGTCATCCTCTGAAGTGATTCTCATACATTACTTCTTTACCGGGGAGATATCGTTTGCTAGATTACTAGCTCAAATAATTCGACTAAGAGGCCCATTTTCTGATCCTGTATCAAGACAATTCGTCTTGATAATCTTTGATAAATTCTCATCTCAAGAAGCCTTCGCTAGTGGCCATGTCAATTGGAATAGATGTTGATACCCGATTGCTCATGTTCATCTTCAGAATGGTTGTTGAATCCTTTGATAAGCGTGCGCAGTTCGTTGCTGACCGCACTTGCGAAAACCAATTCGCTATGACGTGGGGCATGCTATTATTCATGCGGCGAAGTTAATTCGCCTACGACCTGCTCGTCAGGATTTATCACCATTCCAACTTGTTTTGGGTTACCAACCTAATATTCACATCTCGTGTTTGGTTGTCTTTGTTTATATGTTCCTATTGCTCCACTTTGTCGGCTTTATAGTAGGTCCTCAACGCATATATTATTTATATTTGGTTTTCAATCCTCATCTATTATCACCTATGTTGAGCCTCTCTCACGGTGAGTTTTTTTTCTTTCGATTTGCGAATTGTCATTTAATGAAAATGTTTTCCCGCCATTAGGGAGGAAAGCCAATTCAGAAAAGATAACAACATTCTAGATGAATCATCTTTATCATTTTGACTACCACAAAGCAATCTGAACTAGAGGTTCAAGACTAATTCATTACACAAATCTTACTACAAATGATTTTATGCATTTTATTGATTCAACAAAAGTTACAGAAATCATGCTACCAGCTGCAAATATCCCGACCACAATTAAATTCCAATGGAAAATTGAAATATAGCATGGCTAATGAGCACAGCCACAATTAAAACGTGGGCGACCTCTTGGCTCAAAAAGACCTGAATTCCTAGAAGAAAAAGTGTTAAAATTTAATACTCACGAAGGGGGCTAATCTGAAGAGCATACAAATGAAAGGATTGACAAATATAAATAATGAATAATAGCAGCCCTGAAGTATCAGTGATCAGTTCTCTCATGAGTTTGTCTGGTATAACAATGAAGGAAATCTCCATCAATTATATACATAAAAATTAAAATCACGGAATCGAAATACTACCCCTTATAGATGAATCTTTGCTTCCAGAGTAGGCTACGGGCATCGTAAATAATGATGGTCGAAGCGGCAAAAATATGGAAGATGAATGTCAATGTGAAATGATTGGATAAAATAGGCTTTAAAATTCGAAGCAGATTCTAAGTCCACTGGCTAAACAAAAGTATTTGGACCCGATGGACTGACACCTAAAGACATAAAACCTATTGGATATAGATGGGTCTTTGTTAGAAAGCGAAATGAGCAAAAATCGTCGTCGATATATTGCTTACTTAATGGCCCGAAGTTCTAAAGACGCAAAGATTGATTATGAGGAGACATATTTCTCCGTAATGGATCTAACTACATTTCCTTCTTCAATATATTTAGCAAGTCTCGAAGGCTTGAATGCGGTGATGGATACAGTCCACCATTTATTTATATGGATCTCTAGATACTAATCATCTCTCTGAAAATCCTGAAGGATTCAAATTGCACGAAGTAATGAATTCAAAACCACGAAGCATATATTCAATCGAGATTCTGTGATCTTTATATGGATTGAAAACGGTCACGGTCGAATGTGGTATAATCGTTTAAGCCATTGTTACTCAAGAAGGATATGTGAATAATTCAATTTATGTCAATTTTTGTATCAAGAAAGTAGCAAGCTGAATTTGCATTATTCTGATACTCTGTGGATGATTTGAAATTTAATTAGGACTCTGAAGAAACTCATCAAAGCAGTTGACGCTACTTAAGAAGAATTCAGTAGAAGATCTTGGGAAAACAAAATCTTCTCTCTGGCACTGAGATCAGTATTGTTCAAATGGTGTATTAAATCCATCAATCAAAGATCACGAAAAACATATGGATAAATCACATCCTTGGATTCCCAACATGGTTTTAGGTCTAACAGTGACTAAGATCCATTCCGGCCCTAAAGAAGAAAATGAAAAGTACTTGGTCTGTTACCATATCTTGGTGCAATTGGGGCACTAATGCCATCTTCTGCAGTCTCTCGACGGACAGCTAGCACTAGTTAATTTACTGGCAAGATACGATTCGGCTCCAACTAAAGGCCTTTGGAATGGGGAATCAAACATATATTAAAAGATATCTCAGTGGGGCCGAGTGACATGAGATTTATTTATTACAAGACATTGGAAACCGCAAATTGTTTGGCTATACGGTGCGAGCTATCTTTCGGACCCTCATGGCTTCGATCTGGAGCAGGATATATATTTACTTATGGAAATCTTGCTATATCACGGAGATCGATAAAACAAACTATGGTGGCAGCCTCCTCCGTCTGATGAAATACTTATAAATGCTGACTATGAGAATGTGTTTGTTTGAGATCCGTGTTAACATCGAGAATCATGTGGATTATCTTCTATTAGAATAAACCAGCGATGTATATGAAGATAATGTATTACTTGTAGTCGAAGGAGGAGGATATATTAAAGGTGATCGAACTAAGCATATTTCACGAGAATTCTTCTATACTCATGAACTTCAAAGTAGTGGTGGGATGATATATTACCTTGGATCGTCGATGATAATCTGCGGATTTATTTACAAAACCTTTGCCTGCGCATTCGAAAGCGTGCGTCCAGTTGGTATCTTGGTGAAAGATCTCGAATGCAATGTCACTGTCGGGGGCGTTTGTTAAAGATAATATCATACTCTTTTTCCTTCGTCCGGGTTTATCCCATTGGGTTTCTTGTAAGGTTTAATGAGGCGGTACTAATAATCTTGTGATGGTCGTCGAGGGGAGTGTTATAAATATTGTATAAATGTTGGATTTTGAATAATGTGTAGCGCTGATTACAATGTCATTCCTTCATGAGAACTTTTAGCGCTACCAAGTACAATAATGTATACACCGTTTATGTAAGGAACTTTGACATACCATATGTGAGCCTATAAATAGAGCTGTCGGCATGAAATGAAATCGTCGAATTTCATAGATTACTCTGCTGTCTCTTATTTATCTCTCTCTAATTCTTTTGATTCTGACAATTATGTGCTGTAACATAACATATTTAAAAAATTAAAATGATAATTATTATGATAATATTTAATATTACTCATTCTTTAACAATGTTATATTTATTTATTTATTATAATTAATATAAATATATAATTAATAATTTTAAAAATAATGAGTGATGAACAAAAATTAAATATTCCTTGTTTTAAAATATTTTGTGATATTATGTGTGAATTTTAAAAAAATTTAAAATATTTTGTGTAGATTCTAAAATATAGCTTTTTCTACACAAAAAAAACCAAAAATATTTTGCTTTTTCTATTTTGAAACAAATTTAAAAATTCAAAAATAAGTTATGAAAAAAAAAACAAAAGATCTAAAGACTCAAAACAAATTGTTTTAAGAAAAAGGCTAAAAAAACAAAGACCTAGATGATATTTATTTTTGGTATCTTATTTTAAGTTTAGGACGTGTCATAAAACTTGAATTTTTATATTATAGATTTTATTCTGTAAGAATATAAATGTGCTATGTTTCTATATAGTTGACCTATTAAGATAAATATAGCTCTGTGTTTGATTCTAGGGAAGTAATAAGTAAGATAGAAAACTAAATAGACAATTTTCAGTCCCTGAAAATGAGGGGAAAAAACCGTAACATAAAAAAAAAGTAAACAGATATAGGAATGAAGGGAAAATGTCTAAAAATACCCTAAGGGTTTTCACGAAAGTGCACCTAATTCCCTCTACATTTTTTGAGTCGAATCAGTCCTTAATGTTTGCACCTGTAGCTTTAATTGATCCCTTTCTTCCCCCTTTTGGCCATGTCAACTAACGGATGTTAGCTGGTCCGTTAGTTGTTGATGTGGACACAAATGACGTGGCAAAAAAGCTTAAAGCGAAGATCACCTTCCATTGTTGATTTTGTAAATCCCTAATTCTTGACAAAACGATTACTTATTGTGTTGCAATATTAGGGTTCGATTTCTCGTCTGCTGAAACGATTTCGTATTCATATTTAGCTCATGAGTATTGTAAGCTACTCTCTTTAATTAACACACACACACACACACACACATATATATGTGTGTGTGTGTGTCATGTTTCCTTTCGATTTGTTTAATTTCATGTATTCATAGTACAAAAGTTTAGAAACTTATATTATATATGTTTATTTTATTCTATAACATAGTTTATTCTTAAATTTCTTATATAGGAAACGATGAAAGTAATGGAACAAGAATATGTCCTTAAAGGAATCTGTGTGTTAATTTAAAAAAATTGTTAAACTTATTGTTGTTGGCGATTCGGCCAGATTCTACATTTTTAGAGCTACATTTTACATGTTAGAGTTAGTGGTCAAAATCCTCAACAGATTCTTCGTTTCGTCTAAAATTTGAAATGAATATTATAATCTGAAATATGGAGAAACTTATTATTCGTGTATTATTTGGAGATGTAAATAATCAAAACCTTTATAAACTTTTTATAATAATAAAAAGGTGAAAAAGTGAAATGCAAAATATTATTATTTTATTTTTATAATATCTCGAATCTAATGGATTGAAGATGAATTTAGAAGTTATGGTTGGAGACAAGCGAAGTGGAAGAAAAATTGAATACATCGTCATAAATAGAATCTTTAGTTTGAGATAAAAATAGAGATTTGTTGGATATGCTCTTATATGACTTGGGGGCTAATATAAGAGTGAAAGTGAAAAAAGTGAATCTCATCATCTCAAAATAGAAAGAATATGCTAATTTGGAGATAAAAATAGAGATTTGTGTTAGAGATGCTCTTATATGACTTGGGGGCTAATAATAACTTGATGCCATTGTTTGTTTGTATACCTATTCAATGCCCATTTAAGACTAACCTACTTCTCATACCCATTTATCAAATTCTACCACCCTCTTGAATTACCTTCAAATCAGTTCTTTCTGGGTCAAGATGAGAAGACAGGTTCTCTACTCTGAAGCAAAGTGATTCTCATTGACATCGTGGCACTTTCTCTCTCCCAGAATGCGGTGTCTTGTGATGGCTTGGAGTTGTTGGGATGTATAATTGAGCAAAGTAGTGGAATTTTTTGGTTTATTATAAACTTCAAATTTATTTGATGCACACCACTATTGGAGAACACACCATCATGTATGCTTGGGAGCCTTATAGAGTGTCTTGGTTGTTTCATAGAAAAGTGAAGAATTGTGTGCCCACTAGATGTTTGATGGAATAACCAAGTGAAATTCAAGACTAAATTTGGCTATAAGGTGAGTTCTTAGACTTTGTATTGAAAAGTATCGTCATATATCAATTAGGACGCTTAATTATGCCAAATGTCTATGTGAATCATGATTCCAATCTTGTTGATGAGTCTAAACTCATATGTTTTTAAGCCCATTTTTCAAGTATATTTCAGGCTTAAAAAGTTAATTTTAATGCAAAATTATAGAGCTTTCACCCAGATTTATGTTTTGTAAGAACTTAAGGAAAAGAAGCAAAATTCAGCATAAAATGGAGCATAAATGACCGCATGCGGAGAAAAGATCCAATGTATCGCATCAAATTTCCGTATCCACGACATTGGAGGAGTCTTGACGCTATAGCAATGTCGCGACATCAGCTAAAGAAGGGAAGACAAAGATATGCCAGTGTTGCAACATTATGAGTAGCCCCAGCAATCAAACTATAGCAGGCATCCAATGTCGCGACATCGCCCCGACATGGCTATGACATTTCCTATAGTGGGAAGAATTGAATTGTTTAAATGTAAATTACTTGAAAGCTTCGCCCGGTGAGACATCGAGTTAATCACGTTCGACATCAAATCAATGTCGCGACATCAAATCAATGTCGCGACATCAGCTAAGGCTTGAACACTAGAGATCTAAACATCGATAGCCGACGCCGGATAAGCAATGTCGCGACATCGATCAATGTATCTCGTGGTGAACCGATGTTGACACATAATAAATGTCCCACGCGACATCATTAAACATTAAGTAAGGGACTTCAAAGCAACGAGATTGAATGTCGCGACATTAGCTAAAAAGATCAGACCTATAGAGGCAATGTTGCGACATCAACAAGTGAACTATAAGCAATGTCGCGACATCAGGGCAAAAATGTAAGAGCAAAGACATCAGTAAGCTATGTCGCGACATCGACTCAGTGTCATAACATCAAGCAAATGTCACGACATCATAATGGAGAACTATAGCAATGTCGCAACATCAAACCTAAGCATCCAAGTTGAAACATTACAGAGTAATGTCGCGACATCAATTCAATGTCGAAACATCAACTCAATGTCTCAACACAGGAAAAGCAATGTCACTACATTGAAATTAATCTACAACACTGAATCTCAATGTCACAACATTAGATGCGACCCACAACATTGACAATTCTGATGTCACAACATCACCTTCACATCAATAGCTAGGGCAACATTTCTAGGCTTTTCGAAGTGTGGGATTCTCACCTCGTTTTTAGGGCCTAAGATGCAGACCTCTATAAGAAGCTCCACCTGAGTTCGTGTACGATCGCCAAACCTAGAGAATATGGGTATTTGAGTCTCATTTATATTATTACCTATTTTATTTTTTATTTTTCTTTTGTTTCTTTTTCGTCAATTTAGTTTCAACTTACATTTTAGTTAGTATTTTCTTTGAACTTGAGTAGTGATCTAGGCTGAAGTTTTGAGCTACATTCATTGTAAAAAATTGGTTTTCATCACTATCCGATTTTAATGGAATTTGGAAATTTTCTGGAGTTCATTTATTTCAGTTAGCTTGCAATTTTAGTGAATTTTCCTGATCAATTAGTCACCGTTATTCGCAATCCAGTATTGTGATGCCTCAATCTGAAAGGTCTTTTCTACATGAAGTGCGTCATGACGGAATACCTCACGTCGACTAAATACTCTTTTGTCGTGCACACCAGTCTTAGTCGCGTCGTATGTCATGCGCTGGCACGGTATGTCGCGCGATTACCGCTGGCAGTCTGTCATTAGCGCCTTGCGATGTCACAATCTTGGTGACATAGCATCTGTTGCGACATATGCTGTTGCTGTGGCGTAAACTCTCGGCCCTTGCCTGCGCTTCGGTCGTGACAAACGCTCTGTCGCGATCTAAAATCTCATTAGGCCAAACTGCGCTTATAGCGTAAAGAACGTTATTACATTATAAAAACCACGGTAAAGCCAAAGCTGCATTTGCGACATAGAAATATTATGTTGCGACATAATTTCTCTTTACCTTGGCCAACTTTGTCGTGACATGAGAATACTCTGTTGCGACATAAAAACTCCAGCCAAGGTCAAACTCTATCGTGACACAAAGTACTCTGTCGCGACCTAAATCCTCTTCACCTTGACTAACTCTGTCGCAACATAAAAATATTTTGTTTTGACATAAAAACTCTTGGTCTTAACCAAGCTCTGTTGCGGCATAAAAACACTTTGCTGCAACATAAGATCCCTGCCTAAGGCCAAACTTTGTCATGACACAAATACTCTATCTGCCATAAAACTTTTGTGTATAACAAACTCATGGCGACATAAAATGCTACGTCACGACAGAAAACCCTACCAATACCAGAAGCTGTTGCAACGCGAGCGATTACAACACCTAACCTCTTATGCGTGAGTCGTCTTGGTAAGTAGCAGGACTCATGACATTTATCCCGACGGAGAAACTGAAAACATTGTCGCGACATGGAAAAAACTATGTCGCGACGAGCAACTACGCCACTTTCGAGAACCATGTTCTGTGGGGCCACCGCGCAACATGGAACTAAAACTTATAACGAGAGACCCACATTTGCAACCTAAACACTGAGCTTACCATACTTCTTCTTGGCCTTTCCTACACCTCCAGCTTTTTCCAAAGACACTCTAAATTATCACAATGTCCTCAGCATAATAAAGGAAACATAAAAATATAAGCAAAACTTGTCAAAGTATGTTGCTCATTCAAATAGGTTTTATTACAACCTCTTTTCTCTTTACCTGCTGAAAAGCGGATAAGTCGGAGTACAATAAATAAGCCATAATCTGGCCCCTTCTCTTTTCTTATTCTGGGCCTCAAATGAGTTCATCTCTGGTAGGCCTCAAATTTGAACTATAATATTTTTCCACGGCGGGGTGAGCAATGCCCAATAGGAAATTCTCCTGGGCTACTCCACCCTAAAGTGCACATGCAATGCCATGAATTCTAATCATTTCTTACATTGAGCAACAACATATGCATTTCTACATGAATGCTCACATGTCATGCCAATGTCCTGAGCACTCACTGACTCCCTCACACATGCATATGCCATGTATGAAAAACCTTCATTTCCAAAATAAAAGATTTTTGTTTTATATTTCAACTCATTGGACAGTCTCCGAAAAACCACTTTATTCCAAAGCCACGTGTCTTTTGTGGGTAACGAACTTTTCGGGGTCTCACCGTAAGCATCGTACACCTTCCAACACTTTCGCGAACTTTCATCCCTGGATACATATGTCTAACCAAGAATACAGGCTTTTCACCTGAGGGGTGTCTATCATTTCTTGCTACTATCCGACACATAATTTCAAACCGTGCGACTCTAAGACGTTGTCAATTTATCATAGCCCACCATTTAAATGCCAAACACAGTGTTCTTTCATGCCATGCACTCACACCCGTTTCACGCGATGTCCATGTGCATATGTAATGCAGAATGTCATTGCTTGTTCTTTCATATTACATGCATGATGAGAGCTACATGCAACATTTATGATTCATGGATAATCATATCTATAGCATACAATTTTACATCCATAATAAGACCCATGCAAATACATCAGTTCAGTATATATTCACATGATTTTTCACATACTTGCATGTCATTCAATCAAGCAACAACACACAAAACAGGATCATCATGTTGGATGAAATATGATACACAGTTCGACATGTTAGTCCATGTCCAGCAGCGACACACTACAAAATCATCTTTTAAATCCCCTTTTATCAGGTATAACACCTTGAACTACAATTACGAGAATATAAAGGATCAAATTAGTCCCTAATTCACCAACGGTTTGATCACAGTTCTTGGGCGGCCACCGTTAGGGCTACACCTCATGGCATCGGAGCCAGCCCTTAGACAAGGACTAACCATAGTAGGAAGACCCTAGCTCTTGGGTTTGACAAGCACTGATGCCAGTACCTACGAGGGCTCTCGTTCGTAGATAAGCACCTTTGCCTCCAGTGAAGTTTTGAGTGTCGCTTTGTCAGATCTAAGGAAGTGTTGTCGATCTCTCTTCGTTTCCTCTCCCCTTTCTTTTTCCCTCTTTCCTTTTTCCCCATTTTCCTCTTTCCTTCATTCGTTCTTATCCCCCGGCGATCTTTCTCACAGGAGTGTGACACATAGCTCCCATGTGTCCCCGCACCTGTTTTGCCTCATGGTGTGAGTTGTCACCTATAACACTCCCTCCCTTGCCAGTCTTTCAAGACCACTCCTTAGTCTCACCATGTGGCATTTTCCATATCCTGAAATTTTAAAATCATGATGCCATGTGGCGTGGGTACCACAATCTCTATTACCACTTCTCACCTTGAATTCGTGAAATTTCGGCATATGGTCTCTACAATTAATCAGGTCTTAAACTCCCACAGACAGATTTATTGGTGAGTGCGTTTCGTCACCCGTGGTCTAGGGAATTTTCAGATTTTCCACTTGTCTTATATGTAATTGTTTTTACCCTTTTTCACATTAGATTTTTTCTCGGGTTTATATGTATTGAAAAATTGAGCTCCCAGTAGGAATGGACTGGTGTTAGTTATCATTTTCTATGCAACTTAAAAGAATGTCATAGTTAAAATTCTTGAATTTATCTAATTGGTGTTGTTCTTGAAATTAATTGTTCGTAATATTAGTAGCTTGTACCCGAAGAAGGTTGTATCTTACTGCATTCTACAGAGGCCCTCTGGGTGACATGAGATGGAAATTCTGAGTCTGAAGCGATTGTAGGGGTCACCTTTAGGCTAATATTATGGAACTAATAAACTCTGAAGATTACTTTGATGGTCTTCGTTTACTCATAGTGTGAAGTTAGTTGGTTGATGTCAGTTTAATGTGATTAGAGTTTCTCCTCTCTTGATGGAATGATCTTGATCCGGGTGAGCATAGATTTAATCAAGGAGATAGAGAGTTTTACTCAGAATTGAGATGAGATACCAATTCAGTGGAGAAGTAGCATTATCTTGTCTGTAGGGCATGGTGCTGACCCTAAGACGAGGGTGTGAAGTGCGGAAAGGAAAATACTCAATTCTTTGAAAAAATCTCTCTAATGATTAGTTAGACCCATGTGTTTGGAATGAATATGGTTCTCTAATTAGTGAAATGCATAGTATATGGAGGAATCCAAACTATATTACCTTGCATCTTTGACAAGTTCATATTTCAAACTGATGGCTGAACTATGTTATAGAATGACACACAAATTGATAATTATACATTGATCTATTTCCTAGTGTTAACTTTACTTAACGAACTCTCAGATTCCAAATATTTTAATTGCATTTATAGTTATAGAATTTTAATGGAGTCATTCTTTTCCAATTTAAACAATCAATTTTGTATGGTTCATCGTAAGGATCTTGAGTATTAGGGGTAATGATCTTGATAGCTCAATAATCCTAGTAGATAAATATCTAGACTTAAAATCCACTTTTATTACTTGTATGACATGTGCACTTGCAGAGAATTAGACCTAATATAAATGTGAATCATTACATACATATCAGAAAACATTTCTTATAATTTTTAGTCAAACAATAAGATTTTGGCATGCCTGCTGAGGATTGACTAGTCCCTGGTGGTAATGTTAAAAATTGGTTGTAGTTTTATGGTCTACTTTAAAAATTAGATGTATATCGATTGGCCCCACTGGAATTTGAATAGATTCTAAGCGTGTAAATTTGGTATATATCTAATAGGTCTAATATGTATTCACATAACAAGTTTATGAATTATTCTAGTTGCAGGAAGTAGATAGTTCTAGATGCAGTCAAATATAATTTAATTATATATCGAATAGGTTTAATATGTATTCACATAACAAGTTTATGGAACCGTTGTAAGAAATATGAAAGAGAATTTAAATATCAATATTCCAACCAAATAGAGAATTGCTAATTTGGACATTTTTAATGTTTATAAAAATTTGAGAAAATTTACAAATCGTTTTAACTGTAATGGTGAGTAAGCTACTAAAATATTACCATGAGCTTACAGAATTGATATAGTTGTTTTCCACTGATTTCATTTGATCTTGGTGTTTCCATTTTAGGGAAGATCTTACATGCATAAAAAACAAAGCATAATTGATGCCTTTGGACACAAAATTGGAGAAGACATTGAGAAATATAAAGAAAGTTTGAAGTGCCGAATCAATAGTTATGGCAGAACAGAGAGAGGTACAACACAACACTTAGGCAGAAGCAACAACAGAGAGGCCTCAGAGGCAAAGGACTATGGAGGATTTTTGGAGGCCAGACATTAGAGATGAATATTCCTGAAATGACTCTTTATAGAGGCCCATCAATTTTGAGTTAAAGCCCGACTTTGATCACAATGGTGCGGCTTTGATCCGCAGTGATCTTGGTGAGGACTTCTTGATGAGGGTCCCTATCGAGGTTGAGGAAATTTCCCGAGTTTTTCAATGGCAGCATGGCTACAACCTGCCAAACCTCTTGTACCAGCCCGTTACACACTTAGCACTAGGAACCATGATCTATTCTCATGGAGGTGGGTATAGCAAGGTCAAGACGGTCTTGAAATTTTCAACAACAGTATGCTCACGTGGGTTCGAGCCCCGGTAGCGGCAAAGGGAGTCAAAGAGCAGAAAATCCAGGACAAAGGAGATCTCAATCCCTTGAAGATTAAATGCTGACATTCATGAGAGAGAATAAGAGGTTGCTAAATATTCCATGGTGAGCCACAGGCTAGCAACATTTTAGGCAAACACAAGTGTGTTTCGGTCGACCTGAAAATCGTTTCTAAAAATGGAACATAAGTAGGAGTGGGCGCCTGGCAATGCGGGGAACCGGTCAAGGATGCCTTCCTACGTGATACAAGAAGAATCCTAGAGGTGTATGGTGGTGACTCGAGGAGTCGAAAAGAGTTGGAGACGGAAAGAGATGATCGAGAAAAGGCGAAGAAGAAAGAAAAGCGGGGGAAGAGACCCAGAGTTTAGCGAGTTCGAATTAGTTGAAGAGACAGAGAAAGAAGAGGTGCAGATTAAGAAACAGTTGGAGAAAGGAAAACTAAAGAAGAAAGAGGTACAAGCTGCATGCACGATGAACCATTCATCAGGCTTGAGAAGAAAAAATGGGAGAGCGGAGTTCTAGATTCTTGGATATGTTCAAAGAAGAATTAGAAGTTAACACCCTTTGTGAAACATTGAATCGAATGCCTAACTATCTTAATTACAAGGACGTCGAGTAAGAAGGAGATTTGTTGAAGAAGGAATTGTGAGTGTGACAACCACATGTAGTGCAGTGATCCAGAGAAGTCTACTGGTAAAGATACAGGATCCTGGCAGCTTCACCATTCCTTGCACCATTGGGAATGTTGAATTTAAGAAGGCTTTGTGTGATTTAGGAGCAAGCATCAACTTGATGCCATTGTCTATAGTGAAGAGACTGAGTTTGGGGGAGCTTACTCCCACAACTATGAACCTCGGATGGCGGATAGCAACTGTGACACAATAGAGGGTCGTGAGATGTACTCATCAAGGTGGGAAATTTTATTTTCCTTATGGACTTTGTAGTTATGGATATGGAGGAAGATACACAAGTTCCACTGCTGCTCAGAAGACCTTTCCTGGCCACTAGAGCTACCTTAATAGATATTAAGAAAGGAGAACTCACTCTCAGGGTGGGGGAAGAAGCAGTACACTTCAACTTGAATAAAAGCCCAAAACAGTCTAAATGTGAAAGTACAAATTGTAATACTATAGAAAAATAGTTCCCATCAGTCCTGAGCTGATTTTTGGTTGTAATTTTCAAAATTCAATCAATGAAAATGAGATTAATTTCCAGTATCTTGAGGTTCTTGATTGTGAATTTATGACTTCTAGGTTTTATTTAAAAAAAATAGTCTTAATTTTGAATGAGAATAGTATAGAAAAATCAAGCATCAATGAAGAGATGGCAAGAGAAATAGAAACAAGTTTAGAAGGGTTAACCTTGAAGAAAACACCCAGACATTTGAAGTAGGCCTTCTTAGGACTAGAAAAAGCAAAACTTGTGATTATATCAGTTGCATTGAATGAGCTTGAAGAACATAAACTAAGATTCTTAGGAAAAATACAAGGAAGCAATTCCTTGGTCAGTAGAATATTTGAAAGGAACCAGTCCTTTTATTTGCATGCATAAAATCCTCTTAGAGGAAAATACAAAGACACTCATTGAGACATCAAAAGTGAATTCGATGCGAAAGTTTCAGAAAAGAAATCTTTAAAATATATTCAGAATCTGAGAATTTATTTGCAATCTCAAAGAAACGACCCTTGGGTGAGCTCGGTTCATGTGGTTCCCAAGAAGGGTGAATTCACTTTGTAATCAGAAATGAGAAGAATGAGTTGATTCCCTCTGAACGCGCGGGATGGAGGTGTGCATCGGCTAGAAAATTGAACATTGCGACGAGAAAGGATCCACTTATCATTTACCTTTTGTGATCAAATATTTATCGAGGTCTTGGGGACACCATTTATGTTTTCTTGATGGATATTCTGGATATAACCAGATTTCCATAGCTCCCGAGGACCAATAGAAAACTACATTTACATGTCCTTATGGAACTTTTGCTTTTAAAAGGATGCCATTTAGATTATGTAATGCTCTTGCCACCTTTCAACGGTGTATGATGTCCATGTTCTCGAGATCGGTGGAAGGCTGGCAAATCTTCTGGAATGACTTCTCGTATATGGATCGATTTGAGAATACTTAGAAAAATTTGACTTGATGCCGGAGAGTTCCAAATAAGGTAGCTTTGCATTGGGAAAAATACCATTTCATGGTAACAAGGAGTATTATCTTGGGGCCGCAAGATTTTTGCGGAAATTTGGGTTAGAAGTAGACAGCGAGGTGTCTATCATAAAACTCTCTTGCCACCTACACTTGATAAAGATAAAGTTTCCTAGGAGATGTTTGAGTTTATAAGATTTATAGGGACTTCTTAAAAATCTCAGGAACCATTATGCGAGTTGTTGAGAAAATAGTATAAATTGATTTTGATGAATCATGCGGATCTGCGCATTTTGAAGAAATTAAGTCAGAGCTGGGTTATAGTTTCCCATCATGGCAACTTACACAGGTGGAACAAAGAGTTTTGAAAATCATGTGTGATGCAGTGACTATACAATATGAAAGCGAGTATTGGACAAGAACCGAAAAGAGATCAAGGGCCATGTACTATGCAATCAAAACCTTCAATGAGGCATAAGAAAAATACTCTACCACATATTGGGGTCCCATGTTATCATACACACTGATCATGCTACAATTAAATAATGGCAAAGAAAGATGAAAAACTAAGACTAATGAGATGGTATTCTTTCTTTGCAAAGTTTGATTTAATCAGATCAGAAGGGTAGAGAGACAATGTGATAGGCGATCCTTGTCGAAGTTAAGCAAAACTATCCGAGAAGAGGAAAAGAAATTCATGTGAAGAATTTTCTGATGAAGCGAACTTTTTCGGTTATCGATTCGAAAGTACCTATTAACCTATGTGAATTACTTAGCATGTGAAATTATGCCACTGGAGTTTAGCTACCAACAGAAAAGAAAGTTGAGAACTGATAGTAGAGTTTACATATGGGATGACCCAATAATTTTTAGAAGTGGAGCAGATTTGATTATCAGGAGATGTGTACCGAAGCAAACAGAAAAAATTCTTGTCATCATAATATACCTGCTGGAGGACACTTTACGAAGATATAACTACCCATAAAATTCTCAATCGGGTTTATTAGCCTACTCTGTTCAAAGATATTTGATGAACAAAAACAATGTAATAATCATCGAGGAAAATGGGTAACATAAGCAAAAGAAATGATATGCCCCTATAAGGAATCCTGGTGGTGCAAATTTTTTATGTATGGGGGGATGATAGACTCTGTGATAGCACTCCAATCCTCTAGCTTTAAATCTAGACATTCTCCTAGTTGTGGATTATGTATCCAAATGGTGGAAGCAATAACTTGTCCTAGAAATGATGCTAGCATAGTAGTGGGGTTCATTCAAAGAAATATTTTAAGCAGATTTGAAGCACTCAGAACAATCATTAGTGATGAGGGAAGCCATTTTGCAAACAAATTGTTTGCAAAACTCATGAGCAGATACAGAATCAGACATGTGATGGGATTAGCTTATCACCCTCGGTCAAATGGGCAAGTTGAGATTTATAATATGGAGATAAAGAAGATTTTAGAGAAAACAGTGAACTCAAGCATAAAAGACTAGTCTATAAAGCTAGATGATGCATTCTGATTGTAGTGGCAAAGACATACACAATGAGCATTTTTATGACCTTCCGGCCTTGAGCTTCGGGATTCCATGCGACTTGTGTAGCGCTACCACTTGGAGCCCTTTATGACTCCGTCCGATTTATTCTATCAGCGATGTAGTGATGCAATTCTACTAAACTATAGTTCAGGAGGGACCCATGATCTTCTGACCTTTGTACTTTTCCATTGTGAAGTGGCGTGAGGGTGCAGCCTCGCACGTAGCCACATTATTCCTATCGCTTTGGCCAACTTTATGGACTACAGGCAGTGGCCCCATCCCTTACCACGGGAGATGATACATCGCCTCGGGACCTCAACGCTAGTCTGTCACCTTTATTGAGATGAAACTCTACAAGGATACTTTATTGATCATGTCTGATCGCGTATTTATCTTGACATTTGTTGGAGGAGGGCCTCTTGGAGGCACTCTACCGCATTTCAAAGGGTTTCAGGTTTAACCCTATGGAGCTTATCATGACTTCTCTTTTCCACTTTGAGGAGAAGATGCAAGTAAGAACCTCACGAGTGGAGGACATTCCCTCTTGTTTCACGGCTACTCTCGGGTGTTGGAGCACCTTGTGGTTTCGGATAATTGCCCTATTTGACATGTCGAGTTTGTGAGGCTATTTTCATAGTGGAAAAGTGGCAATTTGTGCCGGGTGCTCCTTCTCTCCCGCTTTGAGGATCCAGTGGACTAGCCACCACACAGCTCATACGAGGCCAGTCAGCGTCCACGGAGGTTCCCACGCCACTAGTCCGCCAGCATCATTTTGAGCCTCCGGTGCCTGCGGTTCCCTATCGATTCATTGGAACTGTGCCCCTTCTGCACCTAACGGAGACTATTCCCATTTCTCCCCATGATTTTTTGGCCATTATGACTTCAATTCGCACTTTGTAACTACATCTGCTTCTTTTTATCGCCCATGCTACTTGGCTAGCCGGATAACACAGGCAGCATCTTACTGGATTGTTTTAATCTTATAGAACAATGCAATCCTAATCATAATCAAAGTCGGCGGGCTGCGCCGGTCCCCACTCCCGATGCAGCAGCACCCACGGAATATACTAGCGGTTCGGACATGTTGGGTTTAATAAAGTTGTCTATGATTTAGGAAATAAAACGAGAACCCAGTAATATGAGAGAAAATGGTAAATATGTAATTTGCACTTAGGGACCTAGTGGTCATAAAGGGAAAGACTAGGGATAGAAATACCCTAGCAGTAATTAGCTAAAGAGAGGAATTAGGGACTAAGTGAAATAAATGACAACTTATCCCTAAAATGGTTTTGGGGGCCAAGTATGGCCTAAAGAGAGCTTGGATTTAAGACCAGAATGAATTATATTTGATAAAGAAAAAAAACGTGAATAGGAAAAGAGAGAAGAAGAAGAAGAGAAGGAAAGAAGGCAAAAAGTAGCCAGACTATATTCTGAGTATGGAACTTTGTATAGTTTGTATGGATACATGTTTGTGGGTTGTGGGTTGTAAAGCCTAACCTAAGATAATTCTTGTATAGATTCTAACACCTTAAATATGCAAATTATGAAATTTTGTATGGGATTATATTGTATTTGGACCATGGTAGGGATTTATGGTTTTCAAACCTAGGGTTTTGTTAGGATTTCATCAAACCCTAAAATTATTGAAAGTGAGTTGATAAAACCTAAATAATTTGAAAGAATGTGAATCCTTGCTTTGAGGTTGGATTCATGGTTTGATTCAAGTAATGGGTTGGGGGTTAGACAAGCTATAACTAATCCTTGTGTTTGGTTTATGTACTGGATTGTACTATGGGGATTTCTTGAGTAATTCATGAAAGGTTTTGAAGAGAAAGATATGTATTGAAAGATGATTTGAGTATAATTGAGGTTACAAGATGAATATGGAGTAGTTTTTGAAGTGTATATTGATTGGCCAGGAGTTGATTTGGGTGTAAAATATGGAAAAATGGAAAAACCTCGTATGGAAATTTCGAGAGGGTGTGGTACGGTACTAAACAAAGTGATAAATTTTGATTAATGTCTAATCAAGTGAGTAAGTCTGGTACCCAATGCTTTGTTTTGGATAGTATTCGTGATTTTGGCCATAACTTGGTCATTTCTGATCCGATATGAGTGTTTCAAGCTTCTAATTAAACTAGACTTCATGGAGAACCAAACATCCTGAAATAGGTACCTTCAAATTCGGACTCTAAGTGGCCTAGAAATTCACTTTCCAAGGAGTAGGTATGTTCAAGCCAATTTACGGTTGATTTTGATCATAGAGTAATCCGGGTTGTTTAGAACATAACGAGTTTAGTGCTCCGATTTGCGGTGATTCCAGTTGGAAGAACCCTTAGCACCTTATCTTCAAGGGTATAAAGAACAATTATCAATGAAGTTAAGATCCCCAAAAATGACAAAGACGGTGGCTCTTTCTCTTCTTTATAAATTCTTGATTTTTGCAGCGACACAACTTGCATAACTCCTTCTTTAGGATTCATTCTTAATTCTTGGACTCTATGGAAAGCTCATTGAGTCTAGAATCTAACCATATGCTATTGAATGGAATTTGGTGCCCACATCTTGTCTGAAAATTGAATTGTTGTACCAAGTGTACTAATATCTTGGTTAAAGTTAATTGGAATACATAGTAAGAAAGGATGTTGATATGAACAAGAAATGCAATATGTATAGTTGTGATCTTGAAACATGAATATGATATGAAAAATGAAAATGAACTGAAACATGAACATGAACATGAAAGGCGATCCATGTTACATATTATCTTGGCTAGAGTTATATATGATTATTATCACATATAACCGAGAAAAGATAACAAATGATAGGAAATACATGAATGAACAAGTGATAGCCAATTAAGAAGGCTATGAATGGATAAAGACCTAGTATGATCTACTATGATAAAGGCAGATATGATTATGATCGGTTATGAGTTCTATTTGTGAAATATATATATGTAGATATATATATCGATTTGAATTATTGTTTTTCGAAATGTTTGTTCTTTGTTCCCTATTTGTTCTTTGTTTGTTCTCTAACTCTATTCTTATTTCAAGTATTTTGGTAGTTTACCAAGTAACCATGAAATGAGTACATGAATGAGTATATGAAACGAGTATGTAAATGAGTATATGAAATAAGTACATAGATTGAGTAAATCTTTGAAAAGATAATACAAAGTGAATGGAATTGAAATATCTGATGTGAGCCCGAATGATATGGATGATAGTAAGGACCCGGATTATCAAAGCGGAATACATCATAATCTGATGGATGATCTCATGAATGAGCCTTTGACGAGGATGCACCAATCGGCATCCATCACGAGGCACTTGAGTGTCCAATGTCCCACTTGGTGGGATGCACCAGTCGACATCCGTCATGATGGCGTATGGCATTGAAGAAATGTTCCCACTTGGCGGGATGCGCAATTATTTGACATCCGTCATGATGGCGTATGGCATTTTAAGTGATACCACGTAATGAGTGCACAAATAGCATCGTCGATGGAGACCAATCAGTGATATCTCCATGAAGTGCGCAAGCGACATAGTCATGATGAGATCGGGTGTTATAAGTGACCACATAATCGGGAACACCTGGCGGCATCGTCTTGATGGGGAGACCGGGTGTTAAATGTGTAAGCACATTGCGAATGATAATAAGGGAATTCATTAAACGGAATCCGTCGGAAATGTGATTTGAATAGTGAGTGAAATAACCAACATTGACAAGTGTAATCAGGATTTTCTTGTATGCTTAAATCTCATAATTGAATTATATGATTGAATTATTGCATTGAAAATGCATGTTGTGATATGATAAATGACTTGCCAAATGTTACGGGCTTGCCCAAGAATGAAGTGCTTCAGCGTAGATAAAAAGTCTAAATTATGACCACCACAAACAAAATGTTTTGAAGATAATTGAAAATGTACCATAGATCATAGGAGCTCAGGCTTAGATCCATGTCCAGATTGGTGGGGATTAGTCCTGACCACAGCAATTTAATAAAACCAAACAAAATGTTTTGAGAAGATAATTGAAAATGTCGAATCATCCCGGGCTCAGGCTTGGATCCGTAGGGTCGAGTCTGGGATTGGTGCAAGCCACTTTAGCAAAATTGTAAAATGATATAAAAATTAAGCGAGCGTCTAGGATCATGAAATATAATTTCTAAAAGAGTTTGATTAATAACTGGCCGTGTAATGTCTGAAACACGAAAAGGATAAAAACCTACATGTGTAATATGATAAGAGTCAGAAGTCACATATGAATAGGCTTAGTTATATGCATAAGGAAAAGTAAATGTAAAAGATTGGGGCCTTGATTATTGTTGTGGTAATTCTTTGTTTATATGTTCCCACTGGCATAAAGCAGCACGTTAATTCAATGTCTGTGCCAAATGCGAAGAGGAGATAAAAGGGCCAGGACATTCCACACCCGGTAGTGCGGGCCGTCGAGGAGATAGGTGCTCGCGACCTTGTTTCCGATCTACGATGTTTTGTATTAGATATGTACATGTATAAGTAAATGGGACTTAGTATATGTGTATAGATTTTGATGGACACCACTTCGGTGGTAGTTCTTTTAATGTATCTCGAATGGTGCTTTTGTGGTGTTTTGCTTTGCGATACAGGTCGACTTTGAAGCATGAGTAAAGAGTCCCCTATATAGTCTCGCGCCACAGACCCGGTCGGATCCGCCATTGAATTCGAGGCAGGGAGGTCGAGGGTGTGACACAAATCCACAGTGGTAGTCTCACCATCTTGACTCAGCTGAAGCGGCCAGTAGCACCAGCCGAAGACCCCTCTTTTTAGCTCCATTAGACCTCCTTTGCTTGACCGGTAGCAATGATCTATGTCTTCTCATCTACCGGATGGTCATGGTATTCACCCTATGTAGATATCTGAAGTTGTATACAGGAATGATTACATCCTTTAAGGGACACTCTCGATTTGGTCTTATTTTGTTCAGACGGCAGCTCCCCACAAGGATACTTTTTATTGATCATGTGTTGCGATCAAACCTATTTCCTCTTTAGCATTTTGTTCAAAGGAGGGGAGCCATATTGGAGGCACTCTACCGCATTTTAGAGGATTTCTGGTTTAACCTTGTGGAGCTTATCATGACTTCTCTGCACCACTTTAGGAAGATACGTAGAACCTCACGGGCGGGGACATTCTCCTCTTTGTTTCCATGTTTGCTCAGAGTGTTGGGCACCTTGGTTCAGGCCCGAGCTCTATTTAGAACGTCGTCGAGTTTGCAAGGCTATTTTCATAGTGGAAAAGTGGAAATTTGTGTCGGGTGCTCCTTCTCTCCCACTCAAGGATCCAACAAAGGACTAGCCACCACACAGCAACAGCTCCCTCTTGAGAGCCCACACATCCCGACATCCACGGTTCCCACTATCAACTAGTCCACTTGCCCTACATCATTTGAGCCTGCAAAATTGCCACCTGGTTTATAGTTCAACTGGGCTTAGTACTTCTGCAGCACCTATGGAGACTATTCCCATTTCTCCCCATGATTTTCTTGCCATTATGACTTCAGTCCGCACTTTCGCAGCTACATCTGCTTCTTTTGCTACTGCCCATGCTGCCTTGGCTAAGCGGATAGGACGAACAGTATCCTTGCATACACTAATGTCATTCTTGCTTAGAACAATGCCATCCTAATGCATAATCAGTCTTGAGCTACCAGATCCACTCCCGAGTCCACGGTAGCGGTCTCACCATGCCCCGACTCAACGAAGCGGCGGTAGCACCGGCGGACTGACCCCTTTGCTGACTCCATTAGACCTCCTTGCAGCAGCAACAACAGTAGCAATAGTCCCTTCACCATTAGCTTCTCATCCTACCCAGGATGGGGATGAGATTCCACCCTCTACAGATATGTGAGGTTATAGCACTTCCTTCTTTAAGTTTCCTCTCCAGACCCCATTGAGGGCAATGCGATGTTTAGTTGGGGGGAGAATTAATGAAGGAAGTGGCTTTTATGTTATAGTTATGCTTTTGTTTTGAGCAAGTCCTTTTGTGTAGTTGAATGTAAGTATGCCTTTAGTTTCAACATATATGGGGACATTCCAATATGAGTTTTGTATTCCTCTCACTCTCACGCACTCTCCCTCATTTTTGTTTTTCCTTTTCTTCATTTTCTTTTCTTTTTTTCTTCTTTCAGTTATTTCTCTTCTTACCCACCGATTTTTTTTTATTTCCTTCAAGTGAGAGGAAGCTTCCTCTCACTCTACTATTCATTTTTCATGTGTCACCTTTTCTATGGTCCGTGTGTCACATGGATACATGTTCTAGGTTGCACTCTCCACACCACATGGCTCTCATGCCATGTGTCCTTCTCCCATGATGTCATGTGGCAGCCCTTGGTCATGCCATGTGGCATCACCCCATGTGTCACTCGACACCATGTGCTTTGAAAAATGTGATATTTCGACCATCTCGGAATTCAATGAAATTTGACTGGGTAACTAGATTTCGAGAGACGAATTCAACAGTGAAGTCTGTTTCGTCATCCAAGATCTAGAAAATTTTTAGATTTTCCAACCGTAATATAGCGCGAATTTGCCAGTTTGCCATTTGTTAGAAAAATTGAATTTTCTGGGTTTATCTTTCTAGTCGAGAAAAGCGGTCGTACAATTGGAAATATTTTTAAACATCGTATTTTTAAATATTAATTTTTAAATAATTCGTACATATAAGGGAAAAACCCTATGGTTGGTTGTAAGACTATTAAGCAAGCGAATAAGCGGAACATCGACTAAGACAAAAAATTTTAAATAAATACTAATATAGTTTTAAAAGCAAACTAATCATACAGTAGTGTGTACATAAAAATTTTAAGTTCGTGTTGAAAAAATTTCAATGTGCCAGCCAATAGCTGCGAGAAAGGCATTGCTAGGCATATAATTGGACTTTATTTTGGTTTTTCAACTAAGATTTGTGTTGCACCAAATTAAAATTTAGCCTATCTCATTATTAGGTTAGCAAACCAGTCCCATGAGTAAAAGTCCAAATAAAGGGATATATTCATTTGAGTAAGCCCAAAGAAAATCCTAGAGGTATTTCTAAAAAAATTTAAATTTTTGGAAATTAAACAATTACTAAATATCGGAAGTGGTAGGATTGGGCGATTATTTGCAAACATAGAAATTTCCTTGAGAATAGACTCCCTAGTTCAACGTGAAATTTCAGCGAGGAACAAGCCTCCCTAGTGGGCGTGGATGAAATCCTTGAGGAAGAAATTCCCCTTATGGAAGACGTGGGCAGTGACTTCAGGAAGTGGGGAGATTGGAGAAAATGGAGACTTGAGCATCAGTCCAAAATGTCTATCAAATGAATGACCAATCAGCCAATAAAATCAACAAATCAATTGAATCAACAATGTCAATCTACTTCGGTAAATCCTAACTCTTCAATCTGCTTTCATCAATTTTAGCATTCTATTTCCTAGTTTTATCTAAGTTTCAATCAATTTTTCTGCACAGCGTTCTTTCATTCCTTCATAATGAAATCAAATATTTTCTTTAGCAATCCTAGCATTCTATTTCCAAGTTCTATTTAGTTTCTGTCAATTTTCCAGCATAGTGTTATTTCATGCCTTCATAGTGAAATCCAATATTTTCTTTAGCAATTCCAACTTTCTATTTCCAAGTTTTATTCAAGTTTGTCAATTGTGCTGGAGTATTATTTTATTTTTTCTAGGAAATCGAATATTTTTTTCTTGACATTTGATTCTGCAATATTTATATTAAATGCGATATTTTCCTTTTATTCTAAGGAACTATAAAGGGAACTAGGGAGCCTACATAGTCTGATTAGAAGTTTGATTTTACAAGCCATTTTAGTTTGGGAACACTTTAATTTCCTAGCATGCTGACACGCTTGTATTTTGTATGTTCGTGTGAAATCCAAAAATCACCACAACATATTTTTAGCATGCTTAGTGAGACTATCTTTGCGAGCCTCCTTGCAGAAGTAAATCCATTTTACTGAAGATGCCACCAAACTTGAAATAAAATCATTTTGGAATCTCAGACTCGTGCTCGATGTTAGTAGAAGCGGCGGGGAGAAGGACTTGTTCCAGCCATGGTAGACAACTAGAGAAAAATGCAACGAATTTTATCCAAGAGGAATATGCATCAAACAAACCAATCAAGCAGGAAGCAAGCAAAGGTAATGTGGATGATGATACTCGCCAATCCTAATTATGTTGATTTTTAGTCGATTATTGACGAATTGAAGAAACATAATACATTGGCTGGATAATGTTTTGATGAAAGAATGACCGCACAAGAGGAGGCTTAGGCTAAAGAACTCAAATTTTTTGCTGAGAAACTAAAGCCATGTCTGAGTATGCCTAGGCTGTGATAGATGCGATAAATGAATAGGCTTAAGAAACAATTGAGTGAGCTAAGGTTGTTGCATAAGAGCGAGAAGAACAATCCCAATCACAAGGGACTATCCTAAAGGCAATCTCAAAGATTGTTGGACAATAGAGGCAAGAAGTTGCTTCTCGAAATACAAGGCAACTATTTGATGAGCTCGGGGGGCAGCACCCCAAGAATTTTCAGGAAGTAGGTGGATCTCACCGCTCACCTATACAGGTTGAAAATCGAAATCTTCCTCCCCATAGGAGAAATGATGGAACTTTGACAAATGTCAATGGCGAACATTCTAATCCTGTTATAACAATGGCGCCTCAAAGGGTGTTTGTTAATACCAACTTGGTTACACAACCTAGAGCCTATAACGAGCCACTTCCTTTTCAAACTCATGTTATTTCCTAACTCATTAACAGGAACTTCTTTTACTTGGTATGCAACATTCCCAAGGAATTCTATTATGAGTTAGCATGAAATGGAAAGATAGTTCCACACACAATTCTTCATAGCTGAACCTAAGATTTGCATAGTAGAATTATCAAGGGTAACCCAAAGGGGTGGAGAATCAACGGAGTCATTCATTACTCGTTTCAAAAGAATAAGGAATAAATGCAAAATTCATATCCTAGAAACATAGTACGTGAAAATGGCCCAAAGGGGACTTGACATGAAGGTAGGAATAAATTTCAAAATTATGTAGGTTCGAAGACTTTAATGAGGTTATTTCTAAGGTAACAAAGTATGAAGAATTACTTAGGGAAGAAATTCAAAGAAGAAAGACCTCCATTGGAACTTACTGCCAAGAGGTGAATTCTAAAGAAATTGCAGTAGCAAATCTCCTAAGTTCAGGTTCATTCATTTTCCCTCTACTGGTGAAGAAGGCACCTAACTTATGGAAGAAATCGTAGACCTCTAATACATAAGTACAATATACTTTTGATGTGGCAAAGATTGAGAAAATCTTTGATTTTTTATTGAAGGAAAAATTCATCACATTTTCCTAAGATAGCTAACTCCCTAGTAAAGAGGAACTCAAGGGAAAAGTATACTGTAAGTATCATAACTCCTGGAATCATGGTACTAATTCTTGTTGGTGTTTCAAAATTATTATCCAGGACATGATCAATAAGGGAACACTTAAGTTTCCTGAGAAAAAAGAGGCCATGGTGATTGATGAAGATCCCTTTCCACTAGTGGCTTCAGTTAACATAGTTGCTATTACTTTGAGGGTAGTGTTGAATGCAAAGAAGGATGAGAGATTTTCTCCTAATGCCAAGATAAGAAAGGAATGGATTTTGTCTATAGCCATAGAAAAGGAAAATATTGGAAGGTATCCATACGATTAAGAATAGGAAATTAAGAAGGAGAAATCCTTCAAAGGAAATAATGTTTCTCCAAAAGAGAGACATACTTTTCCAGAGGGAAAGGGCATGAACACTTAAAGGAGAAAAATACCTCTAAGGTTTGTTGTCTCTCTTCCTGTCTCACCTGGACAAAAATGGCATGTTGTGCAGCATAAGAAATTTCCCCAAAAGCTTACCAAAACTCGAAAAAGAAGGACGCAGAGATTGAGAGCTATGGAGAAAAAGCAATTACTTGAAGAAATGCCAAAGGGAAAGCCAAAAGAAGTAGAGAACCTAAGAGAAGAAATGAGGCCTACTCCAAAGAAAACCAAATTCAAAAGGAAGACTACAGAGGATGATGAGTCTAGTTGTGGATCTGTTGAAGAAATGGACTTGAGAACTATTATGATAGGTGCATTTCCTATACCTTTGAAATGTTCTACAAATTTTCTAACTTAACCAAATTTATTCAAGTCAAAAGAAATGAAGGAAAGCTTAGTGGAGGTAGAGAAAGAACATTCTCCAACAGAGGAAGAAGGGCCCAAAAGGTAATATTGGAAAAACCTATTGTGGAAATGACAAGGCACATAAGACCTTTCTATGTAAGAGCACACTTTAATGATAAACTAGTGTCAAGGTATTGGTGGATACTAGATTAACGTCTAATGTGATGCCATTAAGGATGTTGAGGCTTAGGAAGAGGCATTGGTGACCTAATTGAAACAGAAGTGTTTATATCATATTTTACTGGGGAAATTCTAAGACTTTGGGCATACTCCTTATTAACATCACTATGGATCGTAAGACTTCTTTATCAGCTTTCTTTGTGATTACTTCTACTACGAATTATAATGCTTTGCGAGGAAGAGACTGAATTCATGCCAATTGGAGTGTGTCATCCTTCCTCTACCAATTTTTACTGGTTTGGAAAGGTGATGAAGTAAAAGTAGCATGGGCAGACAAACAACCTTTCATTGCAACTTTGGATTATGTTGAGGCCAGTTACTATGGCCAAGGGTTTGGTCCAGTAATATTCAAAGGCAAAAGGAAGAATGGTGCTCAAAATGAAATATATATGGAGTCAAGAGATACAGGTGAAATTCAATACCAAGCTACTAAACTTATAAATACAACTACCATCCTGCCTTTCAGACCGATAAAGGGTCCAATCATTGAGGAGATCGATGACTAAATATTCTCATGAAGAGAATGCGGCCAATGAAACCGGCATTCAAAATGCAAATGTAGCAAGTTATTGAAAGAATTGTAGAAGAATAGTTCCAAGAAAATTGTGAAGCTGAAGTGATTTATGAAGAAGAATCAGAGGAAGAGGAAGAAGAAATTTAGATTGAAGATTTGGAGAAAGCTCATCCTAAAATGAAAGGCAGCGAAACAGTCACGCCAGATATGGAAGAGGTCAACCTCGGCACTGTGGAAGAGCCAAGGATTATTTACATCAGTTCTCTCTTATCCACTAACTTCAAGGAACAAATCATATCACTATTGTAGGAAGTCAAAGACTGTTTCACTTGGAATTATGATGAAATACCAGGATTGGATAGGGGTCTTGTGGAACATCGCTTTCCCATCATGTCTGGATTCCATCCTTTCCAACAACCACCTAGAAGGATGTCCAAGGAAGTAGAGTTGAAGGAAGGAGGAAATTGAGAAACTCTTGAAGGCCAAATTCATCAGGCCTACAAGGTATGTTCAATGGTTAACAAGTATTGTTCCTGTAATGAAGAAAATGGAAAACTTTGGGTATGTATGAATTTTAAAGATTTAAATGTTGCTACACCTAAAGATATGTATGTGATGTCTATTTCAGACATGTTAGTTGATTCTACTTCTAATAATGAACTGTTATCCTTTATGGATGGTTTCTCTGGTTACAATCAGATTTTAATTATGGGCAGAAATTCCAATTTACGGAAAAATAAGCGAAAATACGTAATTTGATTACAAAATGGTAATTCGGTTAAAATCCATAATTAATTCTCTAGATCTCGGATGGAGAAGCGGATCATCGGGTTGGAATCGTCTCGTGAAATCTAGTTAGTACGTAAAAATTTCATAATTTTTCCGAGGACAATCGGGTCGCATTTTTTTCGGTATCATTGTTCCGGGTCTGGAAATGTAGATTTTCGATCTTTGACGAGGTACCAGATAGCATGTACTCATGTACCATAAAATTGGTATGAGTAGAGAAATAATGAAATGGATGACCGAGTAGTGCCGAACATCAAATCTAGTAAAAGAGGGACATAATGGGCATTATAGAAATTGATTTTAAGTGACTAAATAACGAAATAGCTAATAGTACTCCATCTTCTCCATTTAGCAAAAATAGAAAACATGAGAGGGGATTTTAGAGATGCAGTAGGTTGGTTTTTGAGAGAGTTTTAGAGAGAGAGGGTGCTTCTCTCTAAGATCCCGGGAAATCGGACCGTTGGATTTCGACGGAGCAAGAAGGGAAAACGTTCTACGCGGAGCAGGCTACGTGTGGACCTCGGATTTGCGAGTTTTGACAAACTCCTCGAGGTAGGATTTTCTCCCTACTTGGGTTTTATTCCCATTTTTAGTACTTTTCAAATGTTTGAGTTGATTAGGGGCTGTTTGATCGGTCCTAAACATTGGGATCGAATTAATATAAAAAGTTGAGCCCAAATGGAGCAGCCCGTGGCTGCTCCACGGCGGATGTGGGTATGAACTTGTGTGTTCTTGGTGTTAATCATGTGTTGATTGAAATTGGGCCGGGAAGGGCCGTGAAATGCGGGTTCACAAAGTGAACCGATGAATGAATAAGTGTTTGAACTGTAAAACCTAGGGTTTTACTGTTCCTAGGAATAGTGACCCGAAAATGTAATTTCGGGAAAATATGTGCTTGGTTAAGTAATTCGAATCGAATTGCTTGTGTTTGAACATTAGCCCAGTGAGCTAATTTGATGTTTGAATTGATAAAACCATAACATGTTGTATGATTTAATTTTTTATGTTTATATATTTGCATGTGTTATAGCTTGTAATGAAATAGCATACATGCATTCCATATGCACTGGAACATTCTAGGACTATTAGGGTTAGTGCATGAGATGAGTCTAAAGAAAATGGTTCGGAGGGTAGTCTAAAATGTTAATTATCGGAGGGTAGTCCAAACTAAAAAATATCAATCGTCGGAGCGGCCCGAATTATTCATCAGATGATCCTGAACAAATAATATATCAACCGTGGAATGGCCGGTTGATATATACATCGGAGGGTTGTCCATTAATAAATTAATAATTCTCATACAAGGCTTAGGCGAGTGTGAGAGAGTCGGTGATATTTCGGGATGCGGAGTTGGTCATGTAGACATTCAAGAGTAGGATCGTATGCATTAGCTTGAATGTGTGTTTAAATTGGAACATTACCTTTGCACTTAGGTGAGTGGTAGCCCACTTAGGGTGATTCTCCTGCGAGCTTTAGCTCACCGTCGATGGGACCCCGCACATTTTAAGTGCGGGAGCGTGCGGGACGGCTCGTCCATAAGTCGAGGATTAGAAAAAAGCCGGGTGTGGCTTTGATGATGTTTACATGTATTAGAATTATAGTATTTTAATATGTGTTGTATAAGAGTGAATATTAGAACTCTTGGAACTATTTGAAATAGTTGGATTCATAGTTGGTATGTTTTTATGGATATTGTAGTATGGGCCCCGAGGCCGTTTTATCATACTTGTATATGTGCATATATTGGGTATTTGGGGCCCGAGGATATGCGAGGTTTGTATTGGGTAGAGCTCAAGTACAAGGAGACTACGCCCGATTTTTTCTAAAGTGACGTCAGCGACCAAACCCTCACTTGTGTCAGCGGGTTGTGGGTAATCAAACGGAACCGGGTTTGAAGTGTCACATTAATAGCAGTAAAAGATATACATAAGACCGCCTTTAGATGTCCTAGCTCCATTGGGACATTTGAATGGTTGGTCATGCCTTTTGGTCTAAAAAATGCAGGTGCAACTTACCAAAGGGCAATGAATTTCATTTTTCATGACATGCTAGGTCACCACATGGAAGTATACATCACGTGATTTGTAGTTGCTCTAAAAGAGCTAGTGAGCATGTAGATCATCTAAGGAAAAGCTTTGAAATGATGAGGCACCATCAATTGAAGCTTAATCCACTCAAATGTGCATTTGGATTTTGTGCTTGGAATTTTCTTGGATTCCTAGCTCATCAAAGAGGGATAGAAGTGGATCAGAACAAAGGAAAAGCTATTGCTTCTGTCAATGCTTCACAAAATAAGAAAAAACTCCAAAATTTCTTGGGTCAGATAAATTATATAAGGAGATTTATTTCTAATCTAACAGGTAAAACCAAGGAATTCTCTGAGTTGGTAAAGCTAAAAGATATGGAAGAGTTTAGGTGGGAGGAACAATATTAAGCAGCCTTTGGCAAGATCAAAGAGTACCTCTCTAAACCTCATGTTTTAATGCCTCCTATATAAGGTCATCCACTTAAATTATATTTATCAACTGCAAATGAGTCAATAGGTTGTCTTTTGGCACAAAACAATTCTAAAGGCCATGAGCAGGCTATATATTATTTGAGTTAGTCAAATCCAATAAAAACAGATATCCCATTGAAAAGTATGTTTGGCGCATAATTTGCATACACTAAATTGAGACATTACTTAATCAAGTCTCGAGTCTATGTGGTTTCTCAGACTGACCTTATGAAGTACATGCTTAATAGGTCACTAATTATAGGGAGGATTGGTAAATGGTCTCTTACTTTTTTAGAATTCACCTTGGTTTATTTTCCATAGAAATCAATCAAAAGGATAAATAAATTTCTAAATGATATGAATTCCTTAGAAATTGGAGACGGGACAAGCGTGGAGAAATTTGGAATTTATGCAACATAAAAAGGAACCTTGGATCCTAAAATTTGATGGCTCAAGCATAGAAAATTCAATTGGTGCAGGGATGGTGATCATTTCACCAAGGGGAGTAAAGACTACATTGTCTTTCAATCTGGCCTTTGAATGCATCAACAATTAGGTCGAATATGAGGCTTTGGTGATTGGCTTAGAGATCCTACTAGAGCTTGGGATCCCTTGGGCTAGATATCTCAATCAAGGTTTAAGTTTTTGTGCTGTGCAATTTGATATGATGCTGGATCGAGACCCAACACCAAAGGCATAGGAGGGATCGAGACCAAACCCTAGATCTTAATCTCCAGAGAACTCATTCTTGTTGACCTAGTTCACTCTCGGGCAGAATCAAAGTGTGTTTACGCTGGTCCATAATTAAACCAATCACTAAATTCATAGCTTGAACATAAGGAGTCCCAGCTCAGTACTTGACTAATTAAACCAATTGTTCTCATGGGATCGATATCTGGACTCTTAAGTCCATTATACTACTTTTTGATTCATGCACTTGTGGATATATTGCATAGTTAGTTTGCAAATCAACATCAACCACAAAAGTTTTAGGTAATTTTATGTCTTCAATGACTAAGTCATTGATCAACATGTGGTAGTCATGGATTTAAGATGATACATATCTATCCTCAGTCATTTGGAAATTTCTCAAATTTCCTATGGCATGTTTTTGGGTTATAGCATCTTCTATTATGTATTTCTTGGTCATTGCATCCCAAATATATTTTCCAACCTTATATTGACAATAAACATCAAAGAGTTCATTTGTGAGTGTGCTAAGAAAGGCATGCCTAACTAGTTTGTTCTTGTTTTCCCATTTAGACAACAGTTTAGGATCACTCTTAGGTTTTGGGTTTGTCAAGATGTGCCCTAGGTTCATAACATCAATGACAGAGAATATCCTTTCTAGCCATTTTTAAAAGAAGGTTCAATTAAAGGGTTAGCCCTTGGAAGTGTATCGGGACGGTTGTGAATTATGGAGGTATCCGTCAATTCTAGGAATTGAATTACTTTAAGATTGTTGATTTTGATCTTTTGATTATGACGAGATGGTAGTAGTGTTTGTGTTAAGTACACTAGGAAAGTCCCTATGTAATTAAGTGGAGGGGTCATAATGCATGATACCGCTAAAAATCCACTTGCATTAAGCTCTTATTGTCTTTGACAGACATTTCCTAAACATGTACTAACAAGTGGACCTACTACTTTGGACTCTAATACCACTTGTACAAGGTCTTTAAGTAAGTATAAATTATTAGAGAATTTGACTTAGCCCAAAACAATCAAACAAATGACAAGCAGATGGAGCTTATCTTGTTAAATGACTAAGGCGTGGAGTTGCATTGTTCTTAAAGTAGCTGCCTTTCTTGGTTGTAGCTTAGTATAGTAGGGAGCGGCTCTACCTGCAGGATTCATGGCCGGATCTCTGCCAGTGCACTCCCTTGATGAAGATGCAGCCACAACTCGAACATAAAAATATTCCTCCAAGAAAATTGTGCATCACTTGAGAAAAAAGAGAGTGCTTGGAAGCACTTGAGAGAGAGAGAGAGAGAGAGAGAGAGAGTTTTGAGAGCTTGAGACATCTCAAGGAAAGTGTGTTTAATGTAAGGAGGGGGAGGGGGGATAAGGAATATCTCCAAAAGATTCCTTAGTAGGTGAAGCTCAACATATCTCTTCGAAAGGCCCATGAGGAAAATAATTAAAATTAATTAAGCAAATGGAAATGTCATAACACCTCAATATGGAATCTATCCAAAGATATAGAGGTGAAACTAAGCGTCTCTCAAAAAGATTGTGAAAATAATTAAAAATTAATTAACGGAATAAAAAGGTCATAACACTTCCCATGTTGAGCCAACATTAAAGTAGAGTATTTAAAAGGAAACAAGTTTGAATTAATTTTGATTGACCAAGGAATAAACCATTAATTTTTTTATTTTAAAAAAAAACAAATCAAAGGACTTGGCCGAAAGACTTGTCCAAGTCAAATTGGTTAACAAGAATTTTTTTTTTCCGTTTAACTTAGTCTCCAACAAATATTTGGTCTATTTATGTTTATATATGTTTCTATATTTATAAAGAATTTTATGGTGGGCATTTTATATCAGACTCATCTTGTCAATTATTCTCATTTCCTACCTTGGAAAAGTGATAGAGGACTCCCAGCCTTATGTTTGGTTCTTTTAGAAAAACAACAATTTTTGTTCCTAAAACATATATTGAGGTATATATATATATATATATATATATATATATATATATATATATATATAGACACACACACACGCATATTACAGACATATATGTGTGTGTAAAATGGATACAAATAAAATATTAGAGATCTAAAAATTATTTTTAAAGCACATACTTAAAACTGTTAAAAAATATTTTAAAATTTCAAACACATTTTGTCCTATAAAACATGAAAAGCAAATTTCAATAACTATTTTACAAACAGTTTTTGGAATAGTTACCAAAAAGGTCCTAAGTTATGCAGTAGAAGGATAAACTATTTTCATTGGAATGAATTATTAAAAATTTCAGTAAGATTATCCTTTTTTCAAAATAAATTTTAATTTTTTTAAATTATTTTTTTAATATTTTGTAAAAAAAAAATGCTTGTTTATAATCATTGTTTATATTTATTTTTAAAAGCCAATCCTTAAACAAAAAAAAACAATTAGGGAGATATTATCCCAAAACACGTTACTTTTCTATTTCTAAGAATAAAAATTACTCCTTATCCCAAACATACTCGATCACACTCATTATAATACAAGATTTTATGTAATTGGAACATATGATTTTTGGCCATCAGTATTACAAAATTTATCTGGCCAACCCATTTATTATTCTATTAACTTTGCATCAAGCCATCTTTATATTACGTTATTAACTCAGATCGCTTATCTTTTATTATTTTTGAAGATTCTTGCAGATAGCGTTTTTTATACGAATCACTACTTGAATCAATAAAATTACGTTATTTTCAAAATAAAAATTTAAAAAAAAAGTTTTTTGAAAACATCCTTATTTCGTATATGAAAGAGTCTAGCACCAATAATCAGTAGCACCATTATCCATATAAATAAACATTTGACAAAGTAAGCCTGATCAGACCAACTAACTCATTAATCTCACGTTCCCACTGATTCTATCCCATTTATGCCTTCCCCAACCACACCCAACCACCTATTTTAATTTTTATGTTGACCTTATGATGCTCACTACCGAGAATATGAGGACCATTTAAAAAAATAAATAAAAAATAAAAAAGAATGTTCTTTAACAAATGTAAGCCTTAGATACTTGGCTCAAGTGATAAAGGAAATATAACAGGTTTTGTAGGAGGTCTCACTTATGAGTCTAAGAACAAAGTATCATAACGATATAACATAACGCCATCGTAGTTAAAAATATTTGGCCGATTTTATACGTTGTTTCATAACGTATTACTGGGCTGAATCAATAAAATTATATTCTTTTCAAAAATAAAAATTTTAAAAAAAAGTTTTCAAAAACATCCTTATTTCGTATATGAAAGACTCTAGCACCAATAATTTGTGTAGCAATTATTTATCCATATAAATAAACATTTGACAAAGTAAACCTGATTTAATCAACCAACTCATTAATCTCAATGCCCCCACTGATTCTATCCCATTTATGCCTTCCCCAACCACACCCAACCACCTATTTTAATTTTTATGTCGACCTTATGATGCTCACTACCGAGAATATGAGGACCATATAAAAAAAATAAATGAAAAATAAAAAAGAATGTTCTTTAACAAATGTAAGGCTTAGATACTTGACTCAAGTGATAAAGGGATATAAAGGGTTTTGCAGGAGGTCTCACGTATGAGTCTAAGAACAAAGTATCATAACGATGTAATGTAAAATGAATAGAAGTAAAAGAATGTAAAAGATGCTTTTGAGTGTCTAACTCAAATTGAGAATGTGGTCGATTGACATACGAAAAATAGAACAAAGTACTATATGTATAATACGGAAAGAACAAACGCCAAAAAAAGCTTTTAATCATTAAAAGTGTTGTTAAGATTTATCCACTTTTCTTTCTCCCCAATACGTAGCTTTATATCTTATTTATATACCTTCATCCTAGGATAATATTATTATTATTTTTATTTGTCTCCAATCTCTTTTTAAAGGACAATTTTAAAATGGATAAGATAATATTGCTCTTTGAAATCTCAATGACAATAATTTTAATCTGAAAAGTTAAATACTATCACAAATATTTCCAGAAAAGGAGTGTTAATTTTATTTTCTATTTCTAAAAATGGAAATGTATAGAACAATTTATAAATTATCATTTTAATTTTTTAAAAGATTATTATAATTGGTTCATTCTCCATCTTAATGTTAATACATTCTCTACCTATGTTCTCATCTTCTCATTGTTATACAAGGGAACTTTACATATTTTATACCTTCAATGCAATATATTCTATTGATTTGCTACCATTGGATTCACATTTTTTTTGTTTCCAGTATTTATTGTTAATGATAACATATATAATATCGTGTTTATCATCTTTTCTTTCTTTCTCTCATAAAGTATTAGTTTTGATATTATTCTTTATAGGTTGATTTTGTGGAAGGTGTACGCACAAATTCTCTCATCATAAATTAACAAGACAATAGATTGTAGTTTTTGCACTTATAACTAGATTTTGTTAAGTTCCTTTTCCTTTTTAAAGTCTTTTTTCATTTTTTTTAAAAGATAAATAATTTTATTAATTCAAACCATTAATACATTTGATAGAAACACATAATCAAATCTGAGCTGAAACCTGGGGCTTCTTTATTATATCGATAATCGCGATCGACTTGCATTTTTATCTACCGAATACGTTATCGCCTAATCGCAAGACACAAGTAACACCAACAAGCACGACAAAATCACAAAAACAAATTAAACCCAAACGCTTCAAAACCATTTTATTTAAAAGAAAATTATATAAAGAGACGTGAAAAGCTTTTTATTCCAAGAATGATAAAAACATCTCTCTTTGTTTTAGGATAAGATGTTAGAAGTGGAAGAGATGAAAGAAAAAATAGTGGAGGGTTAAAGCTTTTCTTTGTACAATCATTTTTGCGGATCCAAAAAAATCCCTTCCTTGGAAAAAGTCACCCTATTTTGAATTGTTCAATTCAAAGAAATTCGATTCCTTTGTAGGAGTGTTGATTGAAAATCCTGAAAGGTATCATATTAATGTTAAAGCGACCTATGTAGTTAGGATTGTTTGACTTGACCCTTGTTTCAAGATTTAATTTGTATGGATCATGATCGATATCTGAATCTTCTTCTAAATTTCCACCTTAATTTGCTGGTTGTGTGTAAACCCTTGTGATTCAAAGAAGTCATGGGTGGGTACTGGATGGAGTGTTGTTATAGTTATCTTATATTCTGTTTCCTCGTAATCTCTTCATTTTCCTCAATATGCCAAGCAAAAGTCCAACTTTCCGGAACAATATCCAAGCTCTCTGCAAACCTCTCCAGCTCAAGTGGTTAACAGCGTGGGACAGCGGATGAAATCCCAGAGTGGTGTAAATCGTGAATCCCATCCTGTTAGACAAAACCAGTACAAGGATTCATCTGTGGTTTCTACTGCCTCTATGATAGCAATTCATGCCTCTCAAGCCATCCTCATCTTTCCAAGACGAAAACTACCTCAGCTTGTGTGGTCTGGGTTAATGTGAAACAATCCGGCTGGACTTAGTTGCTACCTGGAATTCACTGAACAAGGAGATTTGATCTTGTTGGATGCTTATGGCACTTTGGTTTGGTCCACAAACACATCTGAATGAAATGTTTAGGCTTGGCTTGACTGGATGATGGAGACATTGTGCTCTTCAACACAAAAAACTCTTACTTGTGGGATTCTTTCGACCAACCAACTGACTCTATGCTTGTGGGTCAATGGTTGGATGATGCGACGAAGCTGACGGCCAGTTTATCAGATTCAAATTGGACTGAAGGTTTGTTTTCAATTCAGTTTACACCTTATGGATTTGCTGCTCAGTTAGATTCCAATCCTCCGCAGCTCTATTATGAATTCAAGAGTGGAGATTCTGGAATTTTGAACAATATTAGTACTGCACAAAAACCCTATTTTTGGTACTATAATGGAGGCCTCTCGGTGTTCAATAACGATGATGCCCAAAACAATTTAGCTATTTATATTCCTTACACAGTATCTGCTCAATACATGAAGTTGGGGGGTGATGGTCATTTGCGGGTTTATCAGTGGCAAGAGAATCTACATCTTACCTGATCGGAGGCGGCTGATCTTCTGAAAGGAAAAATAGATGAGTGTGGATACCCATTAGTATGCGGGAGATATGGTATCTGCTCCCCAGCATTGACTAATGGAACATCCTACTTTAAGCCAATAAACGAAAAGCAACCCAACCTGGGCTGCTCTGTATTTCCACCCATATCTTGCCATTTATCTTCAATATCATATTCTTCTTGAGCTTCAAGACACAGATAATACGCTCCTTTTTCTTTTCGCTCAGATGTTAGAATATAGACATGCAGATTTGCAAGCAGGCCTGTCTGAAAACTGTTCATGCACAGCTGCTCTTGTTTAAGTACAATTCAAATACTTCAGTTGGGGATTGTTGCCTGCTCTCCCAAGTCTTTTCGCTCAAGAACATCAAGAACATGGATGGAACATCACGCCTTTTGTTTTTAAAGTGCAGAACAAAACAGAAAGCTGCCGGAAACATGACTAAGACTGGGAAAGAACAGGGCATCCCCGAATACTGCCGTGGACTGTTCTGGATATTTGGTGTATTTGTTTGTATTTGTGCTTGTCTTTTGCTTGTTTGGAAGAGAAGAGACTCCCTCGAAGTTGAGGAGGATCATTTAGACTGGGTACAAGGAATGCCCACTAGATTTTCCTATCATGATCTGAAAGCTAGCACCAAAAATTTTAGTTGCAAACTTGGGGAAGGTGGGTTTGGCGTGGTGTTTGAAGGGATTCTAAGCAACGGAATGAAAGTTGCAGTAAAGCGCCTTGAAGGCTTAGGGAAAGTCAAAGAGTCATTTTTGGCCGAAGTTAAGACAATGGGCAACATCCACCATGTGAATTTGGTAAGATTGATCGGGTTTTGTGTCGAAAAATCACATAGACTATTAGTCTATGAGTACATGTGCAATGGATCCTTGGATAAGTGGATCTTCCACAAAAACAAGGACCTTACACTTTGTTGGCAATCAAGAAAGAAGATCATACTTGACATAGCAAAAGTTCAGTATCTTTATTCCCACGAAGATTGCATGCAGAAGATATTTCACTTGGACATCAAGCCTCAAAACATCCTCTTGGATGAACAGTTGAGGGCAAAAGTTTCTGATTTTGGATTGTCGAAGCTCATAGAAAAGGATCAGAGCAAAGTTGTAACAATAATGAGAGGAACACCTTACTTTCACTTAGCTCCAGAATCTGAACTCCGCCATTGCAAGCAGTAAAAGTTCGATGTTTACAGCTTTGGGGTAGTGGTATTGGAAATTCTGTGTGGGCGAAGAATCATCGATCAATCCCAGCCAGAAGAAGATATGCATTTACTAAGCATATTCAAGAGAAAGGCAGAAGATGACCAACTTGCAGACATAATTGATAAAGAGAGTGAGGACATGCAAGAACATGGAGAGGAAGTAGTAGAGATGATGAGGATGGCTGCATGGTGCCTGCAAAGTGATTATTCCAAGAGGCCGTCCATGTCAGGTGATGAAGGTTTTGGAGGGTTCAGTTAGAGTAGAAGTTGATTTGGATTACAATAATTTTCCATATTTACCAATATTATCAGGAAAGTCTTTTACCCAGGGGTACAAAGCTGCTAGTGTTACTGCTTCTACTTCTACTTCGATGCTGCCATTCACTTTGTCCGGACCCAGGTGAAAGCCCCACTCCCTACCTCCTCTCTATATAATATATGCATGCAATTTGTTTTATTTTGTAATTTAATTAGTTTGCATGGTCATTGTAGGCCAAACTTCTTGTGTAATGGATCTCCTTGGTCTTTAGCTTTGTTTAAGATGAAAATTAAGAGGTAGGTTGCTTTAGAACTCTCTAAATATTTGAAGTTGTGTAATTAAATAATATTTGTAACAATAAAAAAGCATCACCAATATTAATAAAGAAAATTAAAACATTGAGATGAAAATTTATTTTTGGTTCAACCTACCTATTGTTTTAAACGATTATACATGTATTATATAAAGTGAAAAAAAATTAATTTTTGTTTTCAATATATTTATTGTCCCACCATAATCATATTCATCTATGATATTGCTTTCATGAGTAGATAAAAATGATAAATAAAAAAAATAATAACAATAAATTTGCTAGAAAGTGAGTACAGTCAATTACACTCTAAGTCTAGGCAAAAATACTAAAATAAAAATTTAAAATATTTCACCATAACAAAGATTAATATGAAATGTTACACAAAAAAAATTAAGGCTATGATTGGTTCATGGAAATTTTAAAGGAAAATGGATAGAAAAATATAAAAGTGAAGAAAAAATAAAATTATTTTTATTTATATATACTTTCAGACTCATTAATTTATTTTAACTCATTAATATGAAGATTAAATAACATAAAATATATAAATTTAATTAATTTTAATTATATTCTATTTTCCTTAAAAAAAAATTTGACAACTAAATATTTTGTTACAATGTAATAAATTGTCGTTACTTGGACTTTCAACCTAAAATCTCTCCCCTCCTTCAATGTGGACTCTTTAAAAGATTTTAAAACAACCAATCATAAAAAAATATTTATATTTTTCTTAGATATTTTTTCTCAAGTATTTTCAAAGGAACCAAACATATATATATTGGATGGAGGAGCCAAACATATTCTTAATAAATTCAAATTTAATCACAATCCTCTCAAAAGAAAAGTTTAATAAGAAAACAGGACCAACACAATAAAATTTAACAAAGGAACAATAATAAAGTAAATAAATAGTAGCATATTAAAGCAAGGAGCTTTCGTGTTTATTGCTAATCTTTCCCTGCTCGTTACTCAAAGATTACCCTTTTTTCAGTTTATGAATTTTGTTAGGTTTTGTTAATCCTTTTTTTTTTATATATTTTTAAAATAATATTGGTATTTTATTTATTTTTCTTCATTTTATAAAGAATGTATACTCAAAAGTATCAAGTTTTTTAATAAATATTAATTATATATATATATATATATATATATATATATATATATATATATATATATATATATATATATATATATATATATATATATATATATATATATATATATATATATATATATATTATTTTCACTGGTGAAATCGAATAAGAAATCAATAAAACCAAGTGGAACCCAAGTCCCAAGCGAAAAACTTGACTGAACGAGTCAAAGTAAACAAGGTCATCACGAAAACGAGAGGCAGGCTGGCAGCAGCACGTTGATGGAATTCTCTTAACACCATTCATATTTTCTACTCCACTACTTCATATAATGTCCTAACCTATTGGGTTGATGAGTGGATATTTCTATTCACTTATTGTTGATACTAAAAAATAATTTTTACGGTCCAATTTGTAGTGAAATGGGTATAATAGATATGCAATCAAATTCGAGAAAGCCCATGAAAAAATCTAGGGATATTTATGAAATTTTTAAAAAAATTTCCAAGCTGTCAGCAAAGAATATTAAGATTTTGTCTCAAAAAAAAGAAGTAGATGAGACTTTTTCTCCAAGCCACATACTATTGAAAGATAATGCACATTAGTTACTTGAGGAGCAAGACTCCTTATTTGGGCGCGTGGACAACTATTGGGATAGTGGGTTGATACAGTTTCTCTAATGTGAAAGGCAAAGAGTACTTCGTATTAACTACAACCGACCCTAGTGAGAATCGGGGGACGGGTTCGGGCTACTAAACGCTATAAAAGCGAGTAATCAAAGATAGCCCGCTGAGAGCGACTTTCAAAACACTTCACCAAAACCACGTAACATTTAAGCATTTATTCTTCTACAATTTCAAGAGCATTTTATTCCTGTATTCTAACTTACAGAGGTTCTTCCTAATGACTTTGTCATGTCGTTTTCTTGCTTCAACATTTCATTTTAGTCCAATTTATAATGAAATATGTTATACTTTGCTAACTGCTCGCTCTTCTCTAAACTAATCAGCCTACGCAATCTAATTTTCATTTAGTTTTTCGCTTGTAATCTAGGAACTATCTAAGGGAACCAGGAATCCATCTTTCACTCTGAGCCAGGCAGATTCCTGTGGCCACGCTTCATTTAAATACTATAATTTCATGGCACACCAATAATACCAACCATTTTTCCTTGTGCTTGTATGTTCGCGACCTCCACCGTAAAAATCCCCTTAAACATACTTAAGACGCCTTACGACATATTTTTTGCTGTGCCACAAAATTGCAAGAAGACAACTAGAAAGTCTCCGACTCAGGATCCTATATCGTTGCAAGAACACAGGAATAGTTCCAGCCCTGGGGGAACAAAAAGAAAACTTGATGAATTCTCTAGGACAACAATAGGGGAATCTATCCAACAACCCTATTAAATAAGTGGAAGGAAGGGGTGCATGTAATGTGGATGTGCCTATTCTTTTTTCTAATAATTTTAATGAATTTCAAGCTTTCATGCAAGAAATAAAGAACTGTAACGTAGTCATCATGCCTTCCTTTATGGAAGAAACAAACAACAATCTCAATTCATCCTTAACCTGTACAAAGGCAACTAAGACACAAGTAGTTTCAGTTTCTAAGCTTCAAAATGATATTTCCTTAACAATCTCTAAAGTGTTACATTTTCGAGAACCTACTTGGTGTCGCAAATTTCACCGCCACCTACGCAGTGAGGTTGCAGACCCCTTTTCCTCTCCATATGAGAGAGGGTGGTAATCTAGCAAATGTAGCAAGGGAAAGACCTAATATAGCCAAAGCCACAGCCCCTTAGAGGATTTTTTCTCAGATTAATCCAATTACACAACCTGGAGCATATGAAGGGGGCTTTTCTTTTAATGGAGGCCCGAGGGGCATCATGTAGCCGCCTACATGAGTGAATGGAAACATGGGACAACAAGTTCAACAAGTTCCCAGCGTACCAATGGGGAAACTAGCCTTGCAACATCGCACTTGGGGAGAAATTAGAGAGGTGGTGCAAGAGTTATATGGGCCAAGCCTTTGGAAAATTGGCCGCCCGAAGTTCTACAAATCTTATCCATAAATAATAGATAGGGAGAACCCCTACCCAAGAGGGTACAGGATCCTTGATTTCTCCTTGTTTTCTAAAGAAGATGGTCAATCCACCTCGAGCATACAAGTTGCTAGGATTCAATCGTGTAATGTGAGTCAAGCAATCCATGGTAATTTCTATCGCCTCAAGCTTATATTGCTCAACTCTTGATAGGGGCAACATTCACTTGGTATATAACATTTCCAAGGAACTCCATTCGAAGTTGGCAGGAGATGTAAAGGCAGTTCCATACTCAGTTCTTCAAGGCTGAGCCTGAAGTGTGCATTATAGAACCTGTTCAGAAAGTGGTCACCACGAAATGGGGAGAGATCAGCTGATTTTTTTATCTCCCCGCTACAAAGATGAGAACATATGTAGTGATCCATCTCTGCATAGAGTTCATGAAAAATGGGCCTAAAGAGGTTTGGACATGGAGTTAAGGAAAAAATTCCAAGGTATGGAATTTAGAGATTTTTATGAACTTGTAGCTAAGGTGACAAAATATGAGGAGCTGCTTAAGGAAGAAAGTTATCGGAGGAAGAAGTCCATGGGAACCTATTGTCAAGAGGTGAACTAGGAGGTGGTAGTGGTCGATCTATCTACTACAGGACATTCATCACCCTCTTTGGTGTGTAGAAGGCACCTCGTTTTGTGGAAGAAGACACAAGTTGTTAGTATACAGGTTCAGTATACTTTGAGGTAGCGAAGACATAGGAAATATTTGATTTCTTGGTGAAAGAAAAATTCATTACCTTCCCTAAAAACCACCGGATTCATAGCAAGGATGAACTAAGGGGAAAGACTTACTGTAAACACCGCAATTCTTGGAACCAAACTACTAATGCATGTTAGGGTTTCAAAAATGTCATACATGATAAGATCAACAAAGGGATACTCAAGTTCCTTGACAAAAAAGAGGCTATGGCAATCGATGAAGATCCTTTCCCACCAGTGGCTTTAATAAACACTGCCAGCTTTGACCTAAGAGCATTGATAGAATCTAAGAAGGCGGGAAAACTCTTTCCAAGAAAGGTATGTGTAACACCCCAACTCCAAACTAAGGGTGTTATTGTCAATTCACATATATGACTCTAAAACCACACATGTAAGTGACACCTTCAAAAATTTTTGCTTATGAATCTTGTTTTTTTATAAATATGCTCACAAAATTTTAACTACTTCATAAGAATAATAATTTCAAATGACATGGAATCTTAAATAAGTATAACAATATATATAATTAAGCTAACATCTTCTAACAAGATAAATCCTCCAAAGCTCTTAATCTCAAAACATAACATTCTAGCAACATAACTCCTCCAAATGAAAGTTTACAAACATTCAATTCCAAAACAACAAAGTGGTCCAATAATTTTAAGTCTTCCAACAAGATACTAATTGAAAATATTTATCAATTCTCATCTTGCCTACCCCAGCATCACACCTCACTAAGTTCTAAGGTACCTGAAAATGATCAACAATAAGGAGTGAGTTAAAAGCCCAATAAAGAATTTTAATACAGTTTCGTGGATCAGGGCATCTTTAAAATTTCAAAATTGATATAACATATTTTTCCTTTCCTCAAAATCCCATAAAATCCTTGAATACAAGAAAATAAGAGATAACATATTTCAAACTAATGTTCATCATATTATTTCTCAAATTGAATTCCATATCATAGTCAATCCACCAATTTTTAACAAAAACATATACTCAAGGATTTTCATAAGTATTTATTTCAAATAAATGTCAATCCATATTCTAACCCGCTGATCGAGGGCCATTCATTGTCACTACAACCCATCGATCAATATTTAGTCAAGTTTATACCCATTGACCGGGGTCGTATTTGTCAAGTTTATATCCATTGACAGGGGTCATATTTGTTAAGTTTATACCCAATGACATGGGTCATATTTGTCAAGTTTATACCCATTGACAGAGGTCGTAGTTGTCAAGTTTATACCCATTGACAAGGGCCATATTTGTGAAGTTTATACCCATTGACAAAGGCCATATTTGTCAAGTTTATACCCATTGACAAGGGCCATATAAACCAAAGTCAAATATTTCTTCATGTTTCCAATTTCCCAAGAATACAAAAGTATATCTCCATAACTTCCAATCTTTACCGTAAATATTCTCAAATCCATTTTTCATACAAAACTCATATTCACATATACTAACAAAATATTTTGTTTGATAGGAAAAGCTGCATTAATCTTCCTTACTTGGTATTCCAATGTACTAGCAAAAACTAAGAAGTCTTAAGGAGTCACAAATCACCTGAGTAATATGAATAACATCTTATTAGACAAAAAAAAAAAAAAAAATCCTAATTTTCTTTTCTAGGAACCAAAATATTTAAATCTCAAATCTCAAAAGCTCTTTAGCTTGAGAATTTCAAATAAATTAGGCCATTTTCCACAAGAGCCTCAACATCACCCACTTTCCAACTCTATCAATTCCTTAAATCCCCAAAATTTTGCCATAAAACATGGTTTTTGGTTGAAATTCTCAAATCTTTTATAAACAAATGGTTCTCGTAACTTGTAGTGCAACTCTCTAGGGTTTTCAAATCCAAAGCCAAGCATCCAAGAACTGTCGTAAAATATATCAAATACTTAATTCCCAAACAAATTTTCATACTTGAAAGTTTAGTGTACTCAGTTTTCAAATTCCAAGTTTCATAAGAATGAGAATTTGCCCAAATACGTTAAACATCAAACCCTAATCAAGTTTCTTGGCTATATACATCCTAATAACTTCTAGGGTTTCATATTTTCAAGTTCTAGAAAACCCTAGGCTTGCAAATCTAAACATTTGAAAACCCTAACTACCAAGGATCAAGAGGGGAAAAGAATACTTAATTACTTGGGGTTGAATGTTTCTTGAAGCTTGAAGCCACTCTCTTTGAAACCCTAGTTCATCTCTCATCTCCTTGAGAGAAAAAAAAAAGAATGAAGAAGGATAGGATTGTGTAGGGAAAACCTTAGCAAAACATTCATATATTAATCAAGAGCCCCTCCCAGCTTTGAGAAATTACAAAAAAGCACCTCTTATTTCTTTATTATTATTATTATTATTATGGGTATTACATCATCCCCTTCTTAAAAGAAGTTTAGTCCTCTAAACTTAACATGCCTGGGTTATAAAATAGGTTCGGGTGCTTCTCCTTTAACTCCCTTCCCTACTATCATGTTGCTTCTCATTCTTCATGGTTACTCCATTGAACTTGTACTAGTTTAACACTTGCTCTACGAAGGACCTTGTCCATAGTATTGACAATCTGAATAGGATATTCCTCGTAAGCCAAATTCTCATCCAACTGAATTGGTTCAATCTCTACTACATGGGATGCATAATAAACATATTTCCTTAGTGATGACACATGAAATACATTATGGATTTTTTTCCAACTTTGGGGGCACACTCTATATACTAAGGAACCAACCTTCAAGTACCTTCCTAAATGTCCTTTCCAGCCCCCCCCGCCTTCCCCCCCCCTAAGATTTTCTTCCCAAATCTCATTACATTTTTCATTGGCGACACCTTTAGGAAGACATGATCACCCACTTCAAATTCCAATTCTCTCCTCCAGTTGTCTGCATAGATTTTTGTCGACTTTATGCTATTTTCAACCTTTCTCGTATTAGCCGAATCTTTTTTGTAGTTACTTGAACCAAATTCGGACCCAGAAGTTTCCTCTCACCCATATCATCCCAACAAATTGGAGATCTTTATTTCATGCCATAAAGAGCCTCATATAGTGCCATCCCAATACTTGTTTGAAAGTTATTATTATAAGAGAATTCCACCAATTGGATATGGTCTTCCTAACTGCCTCCAAAATCTAATACACATGCTAGCAACATATCCTCAAAAATTTGGATTACTTCTCTCGACACTATGAGGCAGCTCAGGTGAAACACAATACTAAAGCTTAGCTGAAGCTCCAAAGAGCATTTGTGGCGCCTCCAAAACTCGAGGTAAAACAAGTGTCCCTATCTGAAACAATGGACACTTGAACTCCATGTAGTCTAACAATCTCTTTAACATACAAGGAGACTAACTTATCCAACATAAAGGTAGTTCAGATTGGTAAGAAGTGAGCTGACTTTGCCAATCTATCAACAATCACCCACACTGCATTATTACCTCCTAAGGATTTAGGTAACCCCGAAACAAAATTCATGGTAATATTCTCCCACTTCCATTCAGGAATAGAAAGGGGTTGTAGCTTTCCCCCAGGTCGTTGATGCTTAACTTTCACTTGTTGTCAACCTAAACATTGTGCTATAAACTTTGCAATATCACATTTTAGTTCAGGCCACCAATACAATTGCTTCATATCGCTATACATCTTCGTTCCCCTAGGATGAACTGTAAATCTAGAGTTATAAAAATCTTTTAAGAGTTCTCTCCTCAATCCCCCAATGTGGGGAATACACAACCTATTCTTAAACTTCAAAGTGTCATCATCCATCAATACAAAATTAGATTTATCCCTCTTTCTCACCTTATCCATGATGGCTATTAACTCTGGATCATCCTTTTGTGAAGACTTAATCTTCCCAATTAGGTCTGGTTTTACATTAAAATTAGTCCATAAAACTCTAGGTCTAGAAACTTGAAATTGAGCTTGTAGGGCTTTTAAATCAAAAAAATAATTGAACATGCTTCGATCTCAAAGTTGACATAGATCCATATGACTTCCTGCACAAGGCATCATCAACTATATTTGCCTTATCGGGGTGATATAAAATGCTACAATCATAGTCTTTAAGGAGTTCAATCCACCTTATATGTCTCATATTTAACTCTTTTTGGGAGAATAAATATTTCAAACTTTTGTGGTCTATATAAATCTCACATGTCTCACCATACAAATAATGTCTCCAAATATTAAGTGCAAAAACCACAACTGCCAACTCTGAGTCATGAGTGGGGTAATTTTGCTTGTATGGCTTCAATTGCTTGGAGGCATATGCCACCACTTTCCCATGTTGCACAAGTACGGAACCCAAACCTTGAAGTGATGCATCACTATAAACAACAAATCCTCCTAAATTAGATGGAATAGTCAACACTGGAGCGAATATCAACTTCTTCTTCAATTCCTCAAAACTACTCTACTACTCCTTTCTCCACACAAAATTTTCATTCTTTTGAGTGAGTCTAGTAAGTGGTAGGGAAATTTTGGAAAAGCCTTCAATGAAGCGTCTATAATATCCAACCATGCCCAAAAAGCTTCTAACCTCAAACATTGTGGTAGGCCTCTTCTAATTAACACCCATTTCTACTGTCAGATCGCTAAAATTCCATCCTTGGAAACTACATGGCCAAGAAAAGAAATTTGATCAAACCAAAGCTCACACTTCTCAAGCTTAGCAAAAAGTTGGTGCTCCTTTAGGGTTTGAAGAACAACACGTAAGTGCTTCTCATGCTCTTCTTTATTCTTTGAATACACTAGAATATCATCTATGATGACCACCACAAATTGATCCAAATAAGGTTCAAAAACCCTATTCATTAAATCCATAAAAACGGCCGAAGCATTAGTGAACCAAAATGGCATTACTAAAACTCATAATGCCCAAATTCAGAACTAGTGCGCCCCTAATATGTCTTCCTCCTTCACCCTGTCGATAATACCTAGATCTAAGATATATCGAAAATAAGAACCATTGTAACTAATCAAACAAGTCATCAATCCTAGGCAATGAATATTTATTCTAACTGCTACCTTATTCAACTCCTCGAAATCTCACGCATAACCTCAAAGTCCATCATTTTTTCTTACAAAGAGCACTAGGCCTCCCTAAGGTGATACACCAGGTCTAATAAAACCCTATATTCAAATCATTTTACACCGGTGCTTAGCTCCTTGAGTTTCTGGGGAAGGAGCCTATTCGACAAGGTGTTTTGAGACAGAGTCATTCCTAACACTAATCGATGGTGAATTCAACTTCCCTTTTTTGGTGGTAGTCCGTGCACTCCAGAAAATACATCGATAATCTCTTACTATAGGAATATCATCCAGTCCCCACATCCTTATCATTTCCCACAACATAAGCCAAATATCTTTGGTAACCTTCGAAGATTAAGCCCTTCATAATTGAAATCAATCGACAAGAGTATCAGAGCTCCCTTCAAAAACAAAATCTCAGTTGTCCTAGAATATGAAAGGTTACCCTCTTAGCAAAACAATCAACTAGGTATCGTGAGTTGCTGCACAATCAATTCCTGTAATAGCGATATAAAATCATGTAATTGAAACAATATCAAAGTTCACAAGCTTCGCTCCCCAAACACAATACTATCATTCTTAACAACTCAGCTTAAAAAAGGATTTCCCCACCGTAGAGACAAGCATATCAAATTGTGTGCAAGCTACCGATAAGCCCAACAAATCAACAAGAGAAGTAGATATGTACTGGTAGCCCTTGATCAATAAGCGCCTAATCGTTAGGAATGAAACTGAATAATATATGTTTCAACCTCTAAGGAGGCTCGAAAGCATATTTGTTTGTCATGGAAAACACTCTCCTCGTGGCCTCGGGCCTAAGCTTTCCATCAACTGCTTCTCGCTTGAGAACTTTGTTCTGTAAGGCACCAACAAAATGACCAAGTTCACCACAATTAAAGCAGCACCAAATATCTTCAGAAAGCACATAGTACCACCCATGTTGCTTCGGGCGCACTTACTACATGGAGTGACCCTATCTTCCTTACGTGTGTGATGCCCCACAACCGCTGACAACCCGTCAACCCGTGAATACTAGTGGATGCCTGCAACTCGACACCACTTCACAAAATCGGCGTAGCCCTCTTTGTACCTGGGAGCTCTACCCAAGGTATAAAACCTGTCCCAACAATCAACAACAACCACACTGGGTCCACATGCGAGTAAAATAGCCACTTGAGCCCATGCATTAATACTCAAAAAAATATATAATAACTATATACAATAGTTCAAGAGTTAATAAATCACTCTTAATTCAACATATATTAAAAATTTACAATTTCTAATACATGTTATACAAAAGTCTCCACCAAAGCCACAACCCGGCTTTCTTCTAAACGCGACCTCTAGTGAGCGCCATCCTCCTCAGACACTCCCTCAGACTGGAATAGTGATCCCTCGACAAGGTGCAAAAAGCCGGGGAGTAGTGATACTTCCTACGCGGGTTACCTCCCCACCCAAGTGCACATGTCATGGCAAAAATCACATCCACTAACATGAACTACCAATGCCACATGCCCAAACCCATGTTCCCGAAGTCCTCATCGACTCTCACACTTTGCCTAAGCCAATCATGAGTAAATCATAGTTTTCAAACAAAAGCTTTTGTTCTCGAAACTTTACTACCGAGATTCTGGTGAAATATATTGGACTACCCTCCGAGGTGAATTCTCTTGCTAGATAACGCCCGAAACGCCTCATGGTCCTCATCCAAAGTGGATCTGGTTGACTCCACTCTCCAAGGCAATTTTCGGGAAAATCTTCCTTCTCAAAATTCCTTTCACAAACATTTCCTTTTCTCTCCTTTTTATTTTCTTTTTTATTTCATGCACTCACTCCTAATATTCTAGGGTGCCCCAATGCATATGGAATGCATTATGCCAATCCCAACAACTCATGCTAATATATAAAACATGTATATACTAACATAATTAATCCACATAAATCATGTTATTCAATTCACAATCAAAACACCAAAATTAGCTCACATGGGCTAATTAAAAAACACAAGCAATTCATTTTGAATCACTCAACATCATAAAAATTCGCACAAAAAATCACGCCATTATTCACGTGAACAATGAAACCCTCAGGTTGGCACTATTCACGGCCACAACAATGGGAATTTTCTCCACTTGGTTCAAATGTTTTGAGACTGAAAACAAGGCTAATCCAAGCCTCAAAACATCCCCCACCATTTACATACTTCTACCAAAGAATAACACAAGAGGAGCATCCTCACCTCTGAAATTGGAACTCTACCAAATCGAAGGTCCACGCGTAGCCCTCGGCCGCATGGGACGACTTTTGCTTTCTGTCTGGTCGAGAACCGACGGTCCAAACGGCCAGAAATCTAGAGAGAAGGAGCTCTCTCTCTCTCTAAAAATAAAAAATCCAGCCCCTTCACCTCACTGCCCGTTTTTGTCTCAAAAAGGAAGAAGAAGACTATTTGGCTTTTGTCTTAGTCTCATTAAACATTTTCATAATTCCTATCTTGTCCATTTTTCTTGATTTTTGACACATGGCTTAATCTAAGCCATCCATCTCATCCTCTCTCCACTCATGCAACATGTGTCACATGGGTATATGTAGTAGGTGACTTTTGTCACATCACATGTATCTCAAAACCGCTTTTATCAAGACCCGACACTCTGCCTCGAAATGTGAAATTCCGACCAGTGCTCCCTAACACCATGAAATTCGACGTGGTAGCTAGATTTCGCGAGACGATTCCAACGGTGAAGTCTGTTTCATCATCCGAGATCTATAAAAATTTCGGATTTGTACCTAAATTACCGTTTTACCCTTTTTAAGAAAATTTGAATTTTCTCGGGTTTTACATTCTCCCATCCTTAAAAGGAATTTCTTCCCGAAATTATGTACAATAACTACGAATCACATGCATATGCAACGTGCACTATACCATGCATGTAAACTAGTCATTTAAGTATTTAACGACTAAACCACGTACCTTCATCCTTAAACAAGAAGGGATAGGTGGCCCACATCGTGTCCTCGTGCTCCCACGTTGACTCCTCCACTCCACGGTGCTGCCATAGCACCTCACCTTCAAATTTCATGGTCTCAAGGCCGCAAAACATGATCCCACTTATCAATACGTGCACACTGGTCCCTCCTCGAAGGTCCCATCCGTGTCAACCTCAATCTCTCCCCAATCCACTACATGAGATGGATCCGGGAGGTACTCTAGAGCATGGAGGACGGAAATACCTCGTGGACACCCTGACATGTCGGGCAAGAGAAGCCAACCGCAGACGCTTACAATACCAACCCTCTCGAGTATCTCGAAGGGTCCAATGAACCTCGGCGATAGCTTCCCTCGCTTACCGAACCTGACCACTCCTCTCTTAGGCATCACCTTCAAGAAGACATGATCTCCAACCTCGAACTCTAAGGGTTGACGTCGTACACGCATGCCTCTTCTCGTGCCTGGTCGAGAAGACACCGCCATCAAGCTCACCTTCGAGGTGTCTCTAATCGTGATCAGACCAGTTGATGGAGATCTTTCCTAATTTCTACTCAACATATCTAAGTGATCTCGTACGGCCTCCCATACGCCTCAGGTGCCATCCGTATACTCGCCCGATAACTGCGGTTGTAGCGACTCCACTAGCGGGTAAGGTTTTCCACTACCCTTATGATTCAGACGTATGCTCACAAAGATGTCCTCTAACACCCGTACGGTCCTCTCCTCGGGACCGCCATCCGTCTCGTGGGTGGAAAGTCAGACTCATGGGTCACCGCGTAGCCCATAGCCTCAAACTCTTCCAAAAGTGCGTCAGAACCTCGCCCTATCCGACACTATGGATACCGCATCTATGTAGCTCCGACCATTCCCTCGAACGTGCACAAACCGATTGCACTCTCTAATGTGAAGGTCATCCGCACGATAGAAAATGTGCCACTTCTCGTGAGTCGGTCCACTATCGCCCATACCGCACGCGTCCTTGCGGTGTTCGCGGGCGAAGGGTCACAAAATCCATCGCGATGCTCCACTTCTACTCAAACACTTCAATGGCCGGCAACGCCGGCTCGTGCTCAAATTTAACTCCGTCGAGACATGAGACATCATCGAACAAAGTCCCCACGTGTCTCTTCATCCCGCTCCAGTATCGCGACGCAAGATCCGCACACCGTGCCACCCGGATGCGTCAAAGAAATCGAGTAAAGGAAACTCCTTGAGGAATCTCTTCTCTCAACTCCACAATCAGAAACCACTACCCGTCCTCTATACCAAAGACTACCATCTCCGCGGACGGTCCAAGACTCGCCACTGCGACCGATCACACTCGATCCCCGATGGACACCATTCCGCGTCCCGCACTGGGACTCCGATCACCGCTTCTAATACAAGCTCAGAACACGCTTCGACCAAGTTTGACTAAGCTCACCATATTTGACTAGGGCTCGACAAACAATTAGTATGTGGACCAAAGTTGAATTTTTCAAGGATGCATAGTTTTGGGTCAGATTTAAGACACCATTTCCATGTGCCTTATCGATACAAGTTCATGATTTTTTGTGTTAAATCACAAAATCCGAATTTACTGGATAAAGTTACGACACCTGTGAGCCAAGAAATGCGTTTTAACAATGTCCAAAGATGTCTTCGCTTAATTTAAAGAAACCCTAGCACTATAAACATATTTTAAGGTACAAAGAGAAACCCCAGCCCCAACACAACCATTTGAGCTCCGCAAACCTGGCAGAACTCTAAAAACCTGAACGACCAACTAGGTCGCTTTTGACCCATTTTCGTCGCTCGTTTCAGCCGCGGTGAGGCGACTCCGCCACCCACCTTGCACACGCCGGCTAGGAGGAGGACACGCCAAGAAGAAGCCCGCAATTCCTCGCCCATCCGTCGAACGCGCCGATCGGGCCGGCAGGGCGGCGCGGCGGCGCACCCATCTGGTCACCCGTTTTATGCATTTTCCGGCCACTTCAGGCCTGCCCATACCTCCTTTCCACCATTTTTGGACCCTCTGAACTAATTTCCATGGTCCTTTTGGTGATTCGTGACCGCTTGAAAGATACTTACAAAACAAAGTCAGTCGATCGTCGATCGAAGTTTTCCGCCACTACAGCAAGCTGACCGCGCGAGGGTACTGATGTGCTCCTGGTCTCTCGGCTTTCCATTATAATGTGTCTTGTGAATTTGGACGCCGCTTGGTTAGTTTTCCATTTTGGCCTGAAATTACCGAGAAGGAGGGATCGAAATTGAGTACCAATTGGTCAAGTTTGGAAAAATTGAAGATGGATTAGTGAAATGGGATGCTTTATGCATTATCGATTCGCTCAATTTCGTGAAATTAGTTTCGTGAAAAAGCCCCAATTCTGAAAGCATCTGCCCATAGAGCACACCGTACTGGACCTCGTCTCGAGTCCACAATTTAGATGGTTTCATAGTTCTAAAGGTTATGCTAAGGCCTTCGGGCATCCTAATGCTTTTGGTTCGCTTATTGAGCCTAAGTGGCGCTTTATGTATATTAAGGTGTACTCACGCCGAGCCGAGACGCATCCTAGCGTGGACAGGATTGAGCGTCTCATCAGTGAGTGGCTTATATGTTTTTAAATGTTTTCTGGGGCATTATATTGGTATATAATTATGGTTAACTATTTAATAAATATATCATTTGATTGAATGGCTGTTGCGCATAAATAGGAATGATTCGCTTTCATATAAACAAGTTATCATTTCATGTGAATTTGTCAACATTTTAAATATTTGAAAGTTTTGATCGAGTTCGACGAGTCTCTGCGTGGTATTTATACTTAGTATCGACTGAGGTTCTGTCCACCCTGGTACCTATTCAGAAATTGACTTTAATGATCTCTGTAAATGACACAGATTGTTGAGCATGTGAGGAGAGAGATGATTACAGCTTGCTTATCGTGATACACTGGTTGCTGGTCACAGGCATCATGATGTGGTCACACCTGAGGTTGACTGAACGCACGGCTTTACTTAGTCTCACCTTATCCGAGGTCTGACAATATCACTACTCTGTTTCATCTGGAAGGCCTATTGGCGCCACGGATGGCCTGGGTTTAACCGGTTTATAGTCACACGTGTTTGGAGCGCGCTGGCTTATCTGACGTTTGTACGGTACATGGTACGGTACATTGTTGTTTCTGAATAAGGTATAACCATTTCGATATTTATGGGTATTGTATTACGATTCATTTTGCGACATGATGGTTAGATAAATTCTTGTGTAATTCTATGTTGAGAACAAATCTGTGTTATAATTTTCTTTAACAATCATGCCGATTAAATTGTCGAGCATGAATTACATAATGTCGACACGGGTAAGGCTGGGTTTTTGTGAAATGTTTTCTAAACGGGGAACCTTACAACAGAGTGGATGTGAGGTCTTGAGAGAAGAAATGTTCAAAAAAATTAAAACATTATTTTCTTATAACTATGCCACTTACTGAGATTTAGTATCTCACGCTATTGTTTTAAATCCGCTCTCTAGGTCTCAGCAAGCTCGTAGGCTTGCTTCACGCCAGATCCAACACCGCTCTTTCTACCACAGCTGCAATACTCTATCGCACCTATCTCATGTTGTTTTATTGGACTTATTTATCTCTATTTGTATCCCTAAATCTTCGCAAAACCTTAGAATGCTCGATATTCAGACATTGAACTCTACTTAGTCCTTATTATGTGAAACAGGGTTACAGTGACCTACATTTATGATGTTGATCAGCGGATTTACGCTGTTTCAGGATCTTAGTATATAATCGGGGTATTATAGTACTCGCATGTTTATTTCTTTCTTTAGGGCGGGTCCCTGTGTATTTCCTATGGATCGTACAATGGAACTCCACTAGGCGGGACCACCCAGGGAATCCTGGAAGGGTATCCCGATCGGGTCCTGTCAGATGGTGTAGCTACTAAACTCCCCAACGTACTCGAGCCCGCCACTAAGATCAGAGTCTAAACCGTCCCATACCGAGCATCCGCCACTCTCGAAGCTATACTAGCCAATACTCCCTGCGGATTCTCCGACCGAAAGTGCATCGCCCACCACATTACCTTATTAGGTGGTAACGCAGTGAAGTCATAACTCAGAACTCCATCCATTTGTGTCAGCTTTTACACGAGGCCTCACGCGTGAAAAATATACTTCCGTACTTTATGGTCTTGCAGACACCTCAACCGTTCGCTATATAAATAAGGGCGCAAATCTTCAAGGCGAAGACTACGGCCACCAACTCCATATCATGTGTAATTCTGCCTATGATTCTTCAACCGACGGAACCATAAGCTACTACCTCTCTCGGATCGTGACATCAAAACACATCCCACCCTACGAGGCATCATAATACACTATGTACCCCTGTCCCCTGTACGGGATTATCAAGATAGGAGCTGAAGTAAGTCTCCTCTTCAACTCCTGGAATGCCTCCTCACATCGGTCATCCCAATCAAACTTGACCTCCTTCCGGGTCAATCTCGCATAAGTGCCGCACCCAGAGAAATCCTCTATAAATCTCTTGTAAGACTCCAGCCAATCCCAAGAAACTACGTATCTCAAGACCGACTTCGCATTTCCCCAACCCATCACGGCTCGACCTTCTCCTCGGGTCTACTAACACGCCCGATGCCGACACACCACATCCCAAAATCTCACCTCGCAGCCAAAACCTCTACTTTAATGAATCCTCGCGTATGGCCGATGATCTCTCAAAGAATTGTAAACAATCCGCGACACTCATGTTCCCACTGATCGAGTATCAAAATGTCATCCACGAAGACTACGATTAAATCGATCTAGGATAGGTGGAAACACCCTACGCATGAGATCCATGAATGCACGCCGCATTCGTCAATCCAAAGGGCATCATCAGAACTCAAAGTGCCCATAACGCGTCCTAAACGTACCGCCTTAGATGTTTGTCTCCTAACCCTACCGATGGTAACCAAAGTATGGTTGTCTATCTGGAGTAGACTCGCCCTCTCAAATGATAAAACAAATCGCCAATCCCTAATGGGTACCGACTTGACCGTGAACCCTGCTCAATCGCTTATAATCAATGCACAAATAAGGGTCTCGTCTCTTCTTCTTTCGGCGAAACAGACCGGAGCGCCCATGGTGAAGTGCTCGAGATTCCACGAACCCCTCATTCAAAGAACTCCCAGAGTCGGACTCGAGTTCCTACAACTCAATCGGTGCCATCCTATGCGGAGTCATAGAGATGGGCGAAGTACCGTGGTGTGTAACTCGACACCGTCTACAACCTTCGCGGAGTAAGAATCCCGATATTCATTCGAAAACATCCTCATACTCGCAGACCACAGACTAAGTCCTGCTTTCTGCCTCGTCCTCTAAGGTAAGGCTTGCTAGCCAACCCGCCAACTGTCCATGACATCTGGACTCGTACACTATCTAGGGCAAAATATCATGATTGTCCCCCTGTAATACAACACGAGTACCATCCTGCGAGTAGTCACAATCGATAACGACCCTATAAGTTGTCAGCCAATCCATCCCAAGGATTACGTTGAACTCTGACATGTCCATGACCCTCGTCCATCGCGAGCAGAACTCTAGATCTCTAACCCAGAACCACTCTACATATCATCCCTATCCTCGCCTTAATCCCTAAGGGACAACTCACATACAAGGGCTCCTCTAAGGCCTCAACCTCTAAGCCCAACTCTATCACAATTGATGCAGCATCTCTAAGGTGTAAACACAGCCTCAAGACACTATTCACATACCAAAAATTTTTATACACTATGTCCATGCATTCATAGGTAATGTAAGACAATAATTTCATATTTTTAAATCATATGCAACAAAAATTTTATTTATAAAATTTTACTTATTTTTATTTTATTTTTAAAATTTTTTTTTTTATATATTGTTTTTTTCATTTTCAAGAGAACAAAAATATTTATTTTAATTTTTTTCCTCGTTTTATACATCGTAAAACCTTAAAAAATTTTCTCAATACAATTATATATATATATATATATATATATATATATATATAAATATATAGCAGATATATATATATATATATATATGTATATATATATATATATATAGGAGAGACATATTCTGTGAGTTTTGTTACTTTAAATGTGTGAGTTGAACACTGCACCATACAAACTCAAAATTTCAATAGTTTAATTACAAACTCTTTTTCAGGTAAAACTCGAATTTTTCTTCGCACTTCACAACCACAACTGCTCATGTTCAAAACTCGAGCTACCGCCCATAATTTTTATTTTTTCGCACTCGACTATTTGCCCAAAATTCCTCAAAACAACTTGTTCTCACACTAAACCCTAGTGTTCAGCCATTTTTTTTCCCTGTGTGCTATTCACCAAGCACACAAATCACACACTAAATACACAATCACACATCACACAACAATCATCGAGTGCACAAGGGATGCGTGGATCTAACCCGTGCTCATCAAGTCCTAGGTAACGATACCTAACTTATCGACACTAAGCCTCTAGGTATAAAACAAATCAACAAATCAACAAGAGAAGGTAATAAAAACGGGTAGCCCTTGATCAATGTTTCAATTGGTTGGGAATGAAACTGAATAATATATGTGACAACCTCTAGTGAGGCTTGAGCATCTTTGTTTGTCATGGAAAACACTCTCCCTTAGGTCCTTGGCCTAAGCTTTCCATCATCTGGTTTATGTGCTTGAGAATCCTTTGTTCGTGGGCAATCTCGAACAAAATGACCAAGTTCACCACAATTAAAGCAGGCACCAATCTCTTTGTAGCACATAGTACCACCATGTTGCTTGTCGCACTTACTACATGGAGTGACCTTGTCTTTCCCTACTTCGTGTGTGACGCCCCATAATCCGTTGACAACCCGTCAACCCGCGGAATACTAGTGGATGTCGGGTAACCCGACACCACTCACGAAAATCGAGCAGAGTCTCCTTTGTACGGGGAGCTCTACCCAAGGTACAAAACCTATCCCACCAATCAACAACGACCACACCGGGTCCACATGCTTAGCAAACAGCCACTGAGCCCATGCATTAACACTACAAAAATATATAATAACTATATACAATAGTTCAAGAGTTAATAAATCACTCTTAATTCAACATATATTAAAAATTTACAATTTCTAATATATGTTATACAAAAGTCTCTACCAAAGCCACAACCCGACTTTCTTCTAAACGCGGCCTCTAGTGAGCGTTTGTCCTCCCGTGCATCCCGTACCAAATAGTGATCCCACAAGGCAGCGTGCCGAGTAGTGATAATTTCCACGTGTTACTCCCCACCTAAGTGCACATGTCATGGCAAAATCACATCTAAGCAATACATGAACCTACTAATGTCTATGCCCAAACTCATGTCTCGAGTCCTCACCGACTCCTTTCCACACTTGCCTAAGCCAATATTTAGTAAAATCATAGTTTTCAAAACAAAGTTTCTTGTTCGAAACTTACTACCGAGATTCAGAAATATATCGACTACCTCTCCGAGGCGACCAGCCGGATAACGCCTCCGAAACATCATGGTCCTCATCCGAAGTGATATGTCGACAACCCAAGGCAATTCTTCGGAAAATCTTCCGTAGTAGTTCATTTCACAAACATTTTTCCTTTTTATTTTCTTTCATGTCATGCACTCACTCCTAATATTCTAGGGTGCCCCAATGCATATGGAATGCATTATGTCAATCCCAACAACTCATGCTAATATATAAAACATGTATATACTAACATAATTAATCCACATAAATCATGTTATTCAAATTCACAATCAATAACACCAAAATTAGCTCACATGGGCTAATTAATAATCACAAGCAATTCATTTTGAATCACTCAACATCATAAAAGTTCGCACAAAAAATCATGCCACTATTCACGTGAACAAATGGAACTTCTGGCACTATTCACGACTACAACAACGGGATTTTCTCCACTCTGGCTCAAAATGTTTCGAGATCAAAACACGGCTAACTCAAGCCTCAAAACATCCCCAACCATTTACATGGCTCTAGCCAAAGAATAACACAAGTAGGAAAAGATCCTCACTTCTCGAGTCATTTTGAACTCCACCAAATCTGTCCACGCCGTAGCCCTCACGCATAGATCGACTTTGCTTTCTCTTCCAGTCAGATGAACCGACGATCCGAATCCACTGTAAATCAGAATTGAGTTCTCTCTCTAAAATAAAAATTCAAAGACTGCACTCACCGCCTCAGGTCTCAAAAGAAGAAGACTATTCTGCTTTCATTTTATTCCTCATTAAACATTTTCATAATTCCTATCTTGTCCCTTTTTCTTGATTTTTGACACATGGCTTAATCTAAGCCATCCATATCCTCCTCTCTCTACTCATGCAACATGTGTCACATGGGTACATATATTAGGCACTTTTTCACATCACATACTCCATCGTAAAAATCTGTTTGCTGCTGATCCACACACCTGTTTAAATGAAATTCCACCCTTTCTAATTTAATATAAAATTTGACTTTGCAATGATTTCGCGAGATGATTCCAACGGTGAAGTCCGTTTCATCATCCGAGATCTAGAAAATTTTCATATTTTTACTGAAATTACCATTTTACCATTTTTTCAGAAAATTTGAATTTTCCCAGGTTTTACATTGTGAGTTGGTCTAACAACCTTATCTCTTGAAGTAATTGGCCGTTTCTGTGTTTGAACGCCTTGAGGATAATCAGATCTACCTCTCTTGTGTCACTCCCTATACCGTTGGAGTTCTTTGGCACTCCTTTAAGCTAGGAAGGCACTCTCTTACTCACTTCACACAGTTTCAACTTATGAAGATAGAGCTTATCCTTCAAAAATGAACTCAAACCTTCTTGAAAATGGAAGGCTTTTTGTTCCTCAATAGATATAAGGTCAGAAGAAAAAAGAGACAACAGGGTGAACTTAGTCTCATAATTCGCGAATCGTCATATCGCTTCATCTTAATCAGAGGAACTCGTATTCCTTTAGCAACAAGATTACCTTAGGGAAGTATTTTTGAGAAGTCTCCTTTAAACTTATCCCATACTAATGGTTCCTCATTCCCTAAAAGCCTTTTCTCCATCCTTCACCAATGTGTAGCCTCGCCACTATGTGACCAAATCATATATACACAAATTTCTACCACTATTACCAAAGGACTATTATCAATCCCCAAAGAAAGGCACCAAAACTTGTTTAGACAACATAGAACTTGTATGCTCATAATAAAATGGATTTGCCAATGAATTTATCAGAAGATTTTGTTTGGTCATAATGTTCCAAGTGCACAAAGCCAAGAGAGATAAGTAATAAAAGTGGACCTATAAGTCCAGATATCGTTCTAATGAGAGTGCAAAAAAGAATTTAAAATTCAATTACCCTTAACTACTAAGTTCCACATTATTTGAATCCTATTTCATAGGTTGTCAGCAGAATTGAAACTAAGGATTCTACTTATTTAAAATGGTCACATTCATAATGAAAGAAAACTTAAAATCCAAACTAAATCGGATCGAACTGTATTATTGCTGAAGTAGACACTGATTTAATGCTGTGAAATTATCATCTGCAACATAATATAATTCTGGCTTCTATCATGAATTGGACTGAAATTGTTAAAGATGCAAGGGTAGTGAAGTAGTCTCTTGGATTTCCTCAACTACAATGTAGTATGTTTCATTTTTTAAACATGTTTCTAATCAATTGTACAGGAATCACTTTTATAAGATCTAGGTATTTTCTTTTCCAATACTACAATCTGATTTTTTATGACTTATTATTTCCATGCTTCCCAAGATAAAGTCATCAGTGATTTCTATACATTAATATGTCTTTATCTGAGATATTAAAGAGCTCTCCCTTCCTTTTATTTAGATCTGTTAACACAGATCAAGATCATTCCTCAAGACCAGCAGAGATCTCATGATTGTTGATATGACAATCAACCGAATTCTCAAACCATGAGAATTGCATTTATTTATAATCTTTCTATCATTAGTTCTATCAATATTAGTCTATGGATCCCATAATTAACTAAGCCTGTACTCACATCCTGTGTCACCGAGAGGCTTCTTGAAACAGAGTGACAGCCCTTTATGGGTATAAGTTAATAATATTGGGAACAAAATCAATTATATGAACATCAATATCTTCAAAGTCAATTTTCACACTCAACTCCAAGAAATTTCTTTCACTGTGCGTGAAAAGACCAGAACTAACATTAGATCTTTTCTAGCGTAAGTTATGTTTCGAAAATCGATTACAGCAACACCAAATGTTGATTTGAGAAATTTCACCCGAATTCAAACCCACCAAAGAAATGAATTCATTTCAGATTTTACTCGAATTTGGTATTATGAATCGAAGTAATCTCCTAACCTTAGTCACCTCAAACTTCAATAACGATCGTTTGTGTCCAATAGAAATAAACACCAAATTCATGTTAAATCTAACTCATGAAGAAGAAAAAGAAAAATGAAAAATAAGAAAATATAATACAAAGAGTCTCACCCCCAAATGATCCAGTTGCTTCACTGACCACCCTTTCCTTGACTTTATTTCTTTATAGCTTCCAGTCTGGGCAATCCCATACTCCACAGAGGGCTACACGCAGATCCCCGTGGCTCCCCTGCCTGACGATCTTGATCGATCAGTATGCTGAGCTGTATTATTTAATCTTATCGGGATTTAAGCAGGTGAAGAGCAAGGCCCTGGTCTGACCTACTCCCTATGTCACCTGTGATTCAAATACGATGGTTCTTCATGGTCATATAAGTACTTTTCTTTAGTATATCACCGATATATATAGTTTCTTCCTGCCGCGATAGAGCATCTTCAGCCTTCAACAATCGCCATGCGGCGGTTTTTCGTCGACGTCCGCATGCCTTTTGGCGTCGCCACCATCTATCGAATAGTTATGGGCCGCGGCGATCTGATACCGTAATGACAGCGTTATGCAATTTTCAAAACAGTGCGATAATCAGCTTTATGTTGCTACGCGATTTTTGGTTTGTTCGCGGTACAATGTTTCAGTTGTCGCTGATTTATTATCGCGAATATATTTCGCCAGCGTTATTGGTCGCCACTTTAACCCGTAATTTGTTGCGCCTTCGCCTTTGATCTCAGAGATGTTCTTCTCAGGTGTTGTTAATGCTCTTCTATCGCGACCTAGTTTTTGGCGTCGCCATGTAACTTCTTTGGCCCGGCTTTGTGTCGCGATTCTAGTTTGTTATGTCGCGACGCGACTTTCTCTGATTCTGTATCTTTGTCGCAACACTGAGAGTTGAAAGTCACATGCTATCTTCCTTAGTTAATCTTTATCACGACATAGAAAACTACCGTGACTTTGAAAAATGATCATGATTCAAGTTTTATCTCCGTGTCACGACCTTAAGATTCCTTGTCAGCAATATAGAACATTCTTCAACTGAAGTATGTCACCACATTGGATTCTTATTATGTAATTTGTATTATTTCATTAAGAAAAATATCACATGTTACGATCTTTATTTATCTAATGGTGAATCAGGAGTTTCTTCTTTCCTTCAAATAGTCAGATATTATTCTGATGCGCTACAGATAATCTTTCTTTAGAAGCCTTCCATTCAATAAGATTTTCCATGTTGTAAATACACCGCTAAGTCGATAAGATCCCGTATGCAATGTGTAGTTTTACTTTTGTCTGCTTCATTTGTCGCATCAGAGCTTTGTCGCCGAAAATTTTCCGTCGGATCCCGTCGACAAAACCTCGCTGCATTATAAACTTTCTTGTCCTTGAACTGACTGGCTTAGATTCTTCATTTCAATCACGACATGTTGTCTTGTCGGCGATCCTGACCATCGAATTTTTCTTTGCGGTCTTTAAGGCTGGCGACGAGGAAAGATATTTGGTCGTGAAAGCCAAAGTGACAACAGATTTTACGCAACACACGGGTGTTCCCCAATATGATATAATTGCATCATATTTTTTTCGTTTTTACTAATTTTTTCCTTTTGAATTAAAACTAAAACACCGTTTAGGTAATATTCCATAATTTGAATATACACCAATATACTAAAAACGTCATGCAAGGGATGAAAATTATATTGTTAAGACAAAGAAATTCTGTATTCTAAAGTTTTTCTTGTCCCTACAAAGAAAAGAAATTTTGTTCTTCCTCAAACAATTTAACTTTATTTTTTGTGATGATTTTTCTATTCGTTAGCCAATTAGGGTAGAAACATAAGTTGTCAGGAAGATTTAATTTAAACATGTTTCCAATCTAGATTCAGAATATTTTCAATTAAGTTCACTCAACTAACCAATAATTCATAGCATGCAATAATTCAAGCATTTGAATCCAATTGTCCAGAAAGCCTTACTCTTCTTCTTTGGTAGATCACATGTAATTTTCCGATAATACTGGGCTGGTACTTTCTCTTCATTCCCATAATCCCATATGCTTGTTTGTCATATTAATTCCACTTAATGGGGCATAATACCACCTTCTAATCACAGAGCTTGGGCTGTAATGCATATTTGGGTAATGAGGCAGATAATTGTATATTTTAGGCTCAATTTTAATCCAGATTCAAGATGCCTTTACACTTTTTCCTTTTGATACATCCTTTATTCCTCTTATCAATTTTCTAACTCCTTCCCATAGTTTATTTACTTTCACATTCTTTCTCAGCCTGTATCTTTTCTTTTCATTGTTCACACCTAAGATATTCCGCTTGGCTTTAGAAGCTTTTGTCACTTTCTTAATTTCTCATCCCCATTATCGAATTGTCTAATGTTGGTCTTTTAAGCTTTCTCATCACCCTTAACAAACTTCTGTCAATAACTCCTGATACCAGAATTGGTATTAGAGGTGTTAGTGCTGAACAATTCTGGTGTATCTCATTTTGTTCTTAGGGAGGAAGGCTGCGCATTCAACTATTCTTTCTGATATTTTGATGTTTCTCATGTTTTCTTTTCATCTCATTATTTCATGCACTTTCTCATACCACTTCTTCTTTCTTTATTGATTCTAAATGATAATCTCCCCAAACTTGTCCCTTTATGTTGATGCTTTATCTATAATATGGAAAATAAAGGCTTTTTACCCAGAATAGTTGTATGAAGTGAGTCAGTTTACACACGCTGGTTGATAATGAAATTTGGCTTTTAAAGCTCAATAAGGAACTAACGTGATATGCTATGCATATCATGTGTGGGTAGGCTTTGAAATGTTCAAACTTCCATGATTAATGAACATTTCCTGTAGTGTATTAGTGGTATTGGTTTTAGATTTTGCCTTGATCAATAATCTAACAAGTTATAGGACATTGGAGATTCTGACTGCGATGTCATCCTAGAAGATGCTGTTCCACCTCAGTGGCCAATTCTTTCCTTATTATCAAGTAACTATGCGCAGTTATCGATTTTATGACTAAACTGTTACATCAAACAGACTATAAGTTTTATTTGTTCCATCAATTTAGTAAAACCTTCCTCTATTCTTGAAGTTCAACATATTTATTCATAATTTTTATATGACTTACTATTTCCATTTATTTCATCCTACCCCAATGCATCTATCAATGTTAAATTACTGAGATTTGTTATCGGTGTCGCTTTTAATCAATTCAAGAAGTTCATTCTTCATGCATTCATCTCACAACAATCCAACACAACCACAATTTCATTAATTCAATTCAACCAAATATGTTGCATCAATTAGACAATTTGATCTAGGTAGCTGGTTTCTTTTTTATTCAACTAAGTAAATGGCAACCATGAAGCAAAGAAAATTAATCAAAACTCACTAATCAATCAAAAACACAAATGAACACAATATTTTTGCAAAGAATTCTTTATTTTATTTATTATTTTGATGGACGACATTGAACATGTATAGTGATGACGAGATGGAAAAGGTAGTATGGCTGTCTCATTTTATTCCCTTATAAATTCTTTCCCGGCTTCTTCCATCCTAGATATTTCACTCCCCTCTAGCTGGGGGCAGAGTCTTCCTTTCCCGCATTTATTAGTGCTTTATTCTTTTGTTTCGTCTACAAAAGGCATGGCCTATTTCAACTTGAACTCAAGCTATATAGTAAGGTGGTTTGTGTTCACAATCGGGACTATAGCAGGTTTGATACCTCGAGATCCGAATTTCTGTTGCAGGGTATGCGATTCTTCTCGATAGATATTGTTCTCATCCTCAATCTGCTAGAGATCTCGTGGCATTGCTCTTCGTAAGTTCTGTGTTCCTGCTAGCTAGAGATTCCGGTGGAGTGTCTGTTGTTATTCATAGCTCATCAAGAAGAGGAAAAACTCCGCTTGCGTGTCTCCAGACACCATGCAATGTTATCTCTGAGTCTGAGGTTTGCTCTGTAGTATTGTCAGACTTCCACCCTTAAGACTGTTTCTCCATACTGTGTCCCTTTCTATTTCTCATTTACTCTTTCATCCTTTTCATTGCATTCTCCGTACTCCTCTATCCTTTCTTTTGAAGCTCTCAGATCAAAATATCATCCTTGAGCTGTTGTGTTCTTTAATCACGTTCTTCTCACTACTAAGCCGCATAGACATCAATATTTTTATCACCTCATGATTTGCAAGGATTTACTTCCCGGGGTCCCGCGACCATCAAGCCAACTCCAGAACCCAGGCAGAACTGAGGTCATGACCCATGAGAGGATGAGGTGAAATGGCCACATTGGCCTACAGCATCATACACTTCAATCAACTGAGCAGCGATGGAGATCAAGAGTAGTTAAGATCATAATATGTTACAGATAAAACACAATTCAATATAGTTTATGAAATATATACCAAAGCCAGGTAACTAACTTTCTTCTTAGGTGCTGCATCGCTAGTGAGCCGTCTTCCACTACCCCTGATTCAGCATTTTCTCTATTGCAGAGCAATGCGAAGAAGGAATTATCCTTACATGGGTTACTCCTCACCAAGTGCCATGTGAATGAAGAACAAACATACATTCAAGTGAATTCATGGATTCTATCTCGCCAATGCTCATATGCCTAATCCGCCGTTCGGTGTCTTAATTCTGATTCTTCACAAGATGTTTCTAAGCCATGTACTTAAAATCATTTCCAGAAACAAAAATATTGAGCAGAATTAGAAACCTTCTCCGATATAAATATTGATATCCTTCCGAGGTGAATTTGTTTATGATCTCCGAACAATTCATTTGCCCCTTCGACGCGAATTGTTGATACTCTTTCATCATAATCGCCAGATAACCTTTCCGATAAAATTATTATTTTGTAATAATTTTTACAAAAGAATTCACCGTTTGACAACCTCCATTTTGTCATAGTCATGCCAATTACACCTACTGAATATAGAAAATAAGAAGGTAAAACGCGATTTGCTTATTTAAATAATCTATATAGGTATAGTACAGAGAAAGGCAATGGAGATTAACTGAATTTATCCACAATCACTCATACATGCTAATATGTCATATAAGTATATGTTAATTAAAATTTAATACTAACATTGAATGTTATTCTATATGAAGCCAATATAAACGGAAGTCACACAAAGCAATAAATTTGACCTATTCAATTCCTTTGAATCCATCCACATAATTACAATATACCTATAGAAAGGTCCAAAGAACGCCCATATAATCAATCCCATCATTTAAGAATGAAGTCCTTCCGATTCAATGATTTTGGTCTTACTCCTGAGATTAAAACATAATGATCGAGTTCGCCCGTAAAATGCAATGAACCATTTGAATGGTTCTCAACCAAAGATTAACACAAGTAAAGAGAAAACCCTACCTTTATTAAGCTTGCTTGGGAAACTCCATGAACTGTTCACGCCAGCCTTACTGGAGCGTAAATCTTTGTTCATGGCTCATCGGACTTAATGTCCATCACCGGGAATTTAGAGAGAAGTTAGGAGATTCTCTCTCAAAACTCTTTCCCTCCTTTCATGGTTTTCTCCCAACCGTCGGGTCAACTTGGGGTCAAGAGAATCCTCCTTGCGCGCGTCAAGCCATCATTGGTCAAGTTGATCTCATTCACTTGTCCTCATTTTGGGATTTTCCTCTAATGGCATCATGCCATGTGTCCACCCATGGCCCACACTTGAGCCTCATGTTTAATCATTTTTCACATGACACGTGGCACCCTTATCCACTCTCAAATGTGCCAAGTGTCCCGTGATACGCCTTTGCTCAGTAAAACGGCAAATTCGACCGTCTTTAATTTGATGAAATTTTGACGTGGTAGCTAGATTTGGGAGAAGATTCCAACAATGAAGTCCTGCTTCACCATCCGATCGAAAATCTTTATTTTAATTCTAAATTACCATTTTATCGATTTTTCAGAAAATTAGAATTTTTCTCGAGTTTTACAAATTCGGTACCTTGTTCTTGAACCTTAAGCTTGTTCATGATGGGTCTGAACTGAAATTTCAGTGGGATGATCCCAAAATCGGGCTTTGACTTCTCTGAGCTTCTGGTTGCATTGGAGTTTGGCTTTCCCATTTTTCTAGCTCAATGCACTCTTTATTCCCCTTTTCTTTCTCGTTTTATTTTCCTTGCCCTTCCCTCCGTTCTTCGTCCCTAGTTGTCTGTTAAGGTCAAAGGGAGGCTCTAGTAGGTCCTCGATCCCCGCCTTCTCCTCTAACTCCCTTGATGCAGGCGGTGTTATTGTGGTCGGGTGTGGAATCATCCCCATTTGCCTCAGGCTCTAAGATAGATTTTCTAATCATTTTCCTGATATTTGTCTTATAAATTCTTCAGCAATGTGTAGAGAGGATTGCTTTCCTCTTCCTCACACTTGCTTAGATGCTTAGATGGCATAAGCGATTAATCGATAAATGAGAATCCATACCTTGGCTTTTTCTATCACAGTTCCTCTCAATGATTTAAAAGGGGCTTTCTTTAGTCTTTCTCTCATTTTCCTTTTCCAACTCATAGTAGGTCACTATTTTCTGTGCTCTAGTTCCTTTTAGTTGTTTTTCGAACTCGAACTATCCTTTGTGTTGCACCCTCAAATTGAATAATCTGCTTATCTCTTCTCTACGTAACTTTTTACCCAACAAGTCCGACATATACTCTTTTTTCTCTCTTTCTCTACCATATTTAGAAAGAATTCTTTCTTACCTAAAGAAGCATAGCCATGTTCTTTGTGTTCACCTTAGCACTCGCCATCCTTCCTTTTCTAGTAATTAGTTAAAATGAGAGATAACTTTCAACCCTCTTAGCAATGGTTTCCGTCCTTCAAACTTCTTTCATTAGAGTTTCGCTTCCTAAAATGGTAGAAGTTCTTGCTTGGTTTTTCTCTGCTCTCGTCCAAGCCTTATCACTCCTCTTTTTCTTTTCTACCTTTCTCCTGCCCTGCTTTTCATTTTCTATCATCCATGTTCCTAATCTGTACAACTATCAATACAGAATCTTGCTTTAAGTTTCACATTTTCTCAAATACATACTCTTCCCATGATTTCTGAGGTTTTAGAACTGGGTAGTAGATCAGACATGGTAGTCTTCACTTGCTCTATGAAGTTTTAGTGAATGAGATGGTAGAGGATTTGAGTAAGGAAGCTGCATGTTGAGAGTTTATGAGAAAGGGTGGCCTTTATTTGATCACTCAGATATATCATCTCACATTTTTACCATAGATCACATTTATCCCCAAAGAAAGGCATCTAAAACTTGTTGGCCAAAATAAAGTATGTGGCGTCTGCTAATAAAGTATGTATGCTCATAATAAAAAATACTTTGTCAATGATTTTATTAGAAATCTCGCTTGTCATACTGCAGTGCATGGTCATATATAAGAAAAGTGGACCTATAAGTCCGGATATCGCCCACAAGATCGAAGAGGAATTCAAAGCTCAACTACCCCAACTACTCAAGTTCTACACTATTTGAATCAATACCATAAAGCTTTGCAGGACCTAAGAATCTACTATGTAAATTTATACATCTATAATAAAAAAGAAATGATAAAATCCTAGACTTAAATCGATCAACCATTATTGTCGAAAAGAGATTAATCGATTTCAATGCTATGAAATAACATCGCAACAGGTTTCACTTGTTTCAACCCATGAATTAGAATTTGATTTTGCCAAATAGCTGCAGTGTTAATTTGCATTTTCCCTAATCATACATTTCACCGATTAAAGATTCATGTTCATTTCTAAACATGTGTCTAACCAAATTACTTGTAATCAAATTTTCTTTATAATATCTAGGTATTTTTCTTTCCAATATCATACTTATTTTTATGACTGTAGATTTCTTGCTTCCTAAGATAATATTGCTAGATTTCTACAAGACGCATGATATCTCATCCTGAGATCTCAAAGAGTTCTTCCTTGATTAAATCTAAGCTAACATAGATCAAGGTCACTCTAAGATCAAGGAGAAATATCTAATTGGATAAATTGATAGATCAAGAACTAATTCTCAAAACCATGAGTAAAATGGATGATTTATCTGAAGTAATTCTTTAATGTATTAGTTCTTCAATAGACAGGTCTAGCATACCCCTAAGTCATGTATCCATGCTCTAGGAATCTCAACCTATGTCACCTGAGGGTCTCCCGAAATCGAGTCGCATTAGTCCCATCAGTATATTAAGTTACGAATAAGTCAGAACAATCACTTCCATGAAAACACTTTTCAAACTCAAATTCTCAATTCAGAAATCTCTTTCTAATCGCGTAGAAAGACCATAATTAACATCGATCTTCCGCCGGTTGATTTAAAATTGAATTACAACACACTTCAAACATCAATTTCAATGAATCGCAATCAACTGCGAATCCAGCTTATTCATTTCATTAGATTCAAACAACAAGATCCGACTGATTTTTCAATAATTTAGCTCAACTTCAAACTAACAACTCCATCGTTTTAAGTCCAAAGAACAACAAAGATTACGATTCTAATCTACGAAGAAAATAAAAATAAGAGAAAAAAAAATACAAAAGAGTCCTCACCCTCGATGTCTGGTTTTTCTCCGTCGACCAACTTTGTCGCTTCCTCCAATTTTTCTTACTATAGGGAGTTCTGGTTTGAGCTCTAAATCTCGAGGCAAATTGTGAATCCCAAAATTTATGGCCCAAGTTTCATTCCTACAGACACGTAAAAGCCTTGTGAGTTTATTGTAGAGTTTAGATTCTTTGCCTCGCTTCACTCGTAGCATAGTAGTCCGTCGCGATAGCATTGCTTCTTCAGTGACATTTTTGGTATGAGAAAGTTTCCTCCGTCGCAATGATCTTCTGCGGCCTTCTAACACTCTGTCCGAGAAGGTCCGTCATTCTATCCATTCTATGCTCACACAATCTTATGTGTTTATCGAACAATTATGTTACGCATACTGATAATTGTGTTGGAGACATTGTTTCAGATACCTTTTTTCAGATTTGTGTCACGACCCGCTTTTATGTCGCGACAAAATTTCGGTTGGTTCTGTGTTGCACAATGCTTCTGTATTGTCACATTTTCGCCATACGATTCTTGTTCCACTTAACTTGATTTCTTGTTGCTTCATTTCGCGCTGGCATAGTCTATTGGTGCTGTAGATGTTTGTCAGTCGACTAAGTTTCTCCTGTTGCCATAAGACTTTGCCTTACTTATCTTTGTGTCGCGATCTATTTTCGTTATGTCGCGACAAGACTTCTCTCTCTCTTTCCTTTGTAAGTTAAACTTTGTCGCTATTACGTACCATTATAACTTGTTTATCCATGGTCGTTTATTCAGAGTCAGACAAGATCTTGAATATAACAAGAACATCTCTACTGAACAACAAAACTCTCTCTGATCTTTTTGAAGATGAACAGAATGATTGAACTCTTTGTTGCAACCAGTCATGACAGGTGACGACGACGACGATCGATCAGATGTAAACCTTGTCTTTCAAGTCGCGAATATTCACACTGCCGACATAACTTCTCTTCATACGTTGTCTCAACAAAGCTTTTCTACGCGTAACAATCAAGTGTCGACACAGGAGAAGATTTTTTCGTGATTACAGCTCATCTTCTATATTCAAATTCTTTGTGTTAAGTAAAGAATGACTAATGGACATTTTTCCTTAGCCATTCATTGACGTTTGTCGCTATTAATAATAACTCGTCGCCATGGGATCGTTGCAATTGCTCTTTTCTTCTTCTTATTGAATTTTCTCATTTTTGAATTAAACCTACAAAACACAAAGTCGGTGAATAACTGCACGGCATTAAAACATGTCCAAATATACTAAAATAATATAAAAATGGGATTTTAAAATAGTTGAGTTTTAAGACTCATCACTCTTCAATTTTCAAAAAATTTCTATTTATAAGCCAACTGGTTTATTTTTCCCTACATTAAATGTCGCGACAACACTGGCTTAGGGTTTGTTTTATCATTAATGTTCTGTTGCAACATATAAAAATAGTTGTCGCGACACAATGTTAAAATTCCTTTGAGATATCGCCAATATGATACAATGTGGTAAATGTTATGACATTTCCTTTAGTGCTCTTTTGAATTTAGTGTCGCGACACAGAATTGTGTTGCAAGCATAAACTTCCCTTTCAATTTGTTTAATCTAATTAAGCCGCGATACGTAAAAGTATGTCGCGTTTATTAAATTAAGTTTTCAAATTACCTCTTTCTCTATTTTCTCATGTTTATCTAAAGTAAATCACACCAACCTGCACAAATTAACATATGTGTGGAAAATTATTTGTCAATAAAAATCTTCAATTCAAGTTTGAACACTCATCTCATTTCTTAATTCAACATGCTTCACCAAGATATTCAGAATGTATTTTTATTCAAACATGCTAGCATTCCCCCAAACTTCAGATATGCATTATCATTAAATACAGATTTAGGGAATTAGAATTACTCCCCCTCATGGTCATTTTCTGCATTTTTTTTTTGTTTGAAATAGTTTGCTTAATAAGGATCTTCTTGAATTTTGCTTCATTGTCTTCAAAATCAACAACTCAAATAAACTTACTAATGTATTAAACTAAACATCAAATACACAAAATTCATCGAATTAATCAAACTATTTAAAACTTAAAATAAAAATTTATGCTTGCCAGTTTCTAAAGAAGTTACTATTTTAGTGTCTTTGTGCCACATTTGCCGTAAATTGTCTCTTCAACATCTCTTGTTTGCTCCTCTGATCACCGCTTATTACGCCTTTGATTTTTTCTCTGTAGTCACTTGGAAATGAATCCTTAGCTCTTTCGTATAGCTTGGTCGCTTGCTCTATTTGCATCTCCAGATTCTTCAAAGAGGCATTGAGGTTATTTTTGAATACATCCAAGTTTTCTTTGAAGTTTCAAGGTCGAAAATTTTTTTCTACAAAACTAAAATCCTTTGTTTTCTAACATGAAATAGAAACATCTCGATCTTCAAAGGATTGAGTCCTTTTCCGACCCTGATAATCTCCTCTATTGTCCCTCTACGATGTTGTTCTCTTGAACCTCAATGAGCATAAGTTTCGTTTATAATTCTCGTCTGTGCCCAGTGGTCTCACGTGCTCCTCCACCATATGAAAACTTTCATGGTTCCCAAGATGTGTATAGTGTGTTATGTTTGAGGCAGCTTGAAGGATAACTTCTTTGCTTATTCATAATTGATGGTAGATCTATTCCATGATAAGGCCTCTTTAACAATTTCCTCGAATCCTCTCCTATGCATTGTGAGACTTTCTCCCTCCCCCGCTTTTGAAGACAATTATTTCTCATCTTCTTTCAAATGCTGAGAAAGCCGGGAGGAAAATATGCTCATATAGGCCTCCACTAATTCCTTCCCAAGTACCACGATCCCACTATAATGAATCAAACCATGTTATCGCTTACACCTCTTTAATTTAGTAAGGGAAGAGTTGCAAATTTGATTACATCTAGTCTCACCCCATTTAGCTTGATTGTGCTAGCCATCCTCATGAAGCTCCCCAAATGCTCATTGGGACCTTTAGAGGGGTGACTTGTGAACTGGTGCTACTGAACCATAGTAATCAATGTTGGCTTCAGCTCAAAATTGTTGGCTTCAATAGGAGGTTGTCTCACAGCTGAGTACTCCTCTTGAATAATAGGCCTCCAAAATTCCTCCACAATGTTAGGCCTTTGAGGTCTCTATGTTTCTTCTTCTTCTGGAATAGTTTGCATCTTTCTCTTTGATTTGCCATAATTTTATATTCAGCATTGGTAGCTTTCCTCAGATTCTTCAGGGTTCTTTCAATTTCAGTATTTAGAGGCAACAGATCTGCTTCTGGTTTTCAATGCATTAAAAATCTTCTTGAAAGTAGAAACACACTGAGATTAAATGGAATCAATGATATAAAAAATTATATATCTATTTAGGGTTTGAAAAGATCTTAGGTTTATTCAAATTACTCATTGTCAAAACTGTTATTTCTATTTTCCGAAATTTTGTGTAACAAAGAAAAATGTCCAAATTAGCATTTCTCTCTTTTGTCAAAATATTGATTTTTAAATTCCTTCAATCCCAGGCAACAACGCCAAAAACTTGATGTGACCAAATCATATATACACAAATTTCTGCTACCATTACTAAAGGACTATTACCTAATCCCCAATAAAGGCACCAAAAACTTGTTTAGACCAAATAGAACTTGTATGCTCATAATAAAAATGGATTTGTCAATGAATTTATTGAAGATTTCATTTGGTCATATCAATGGGGTGCAGTTAGGTCGCATAAGTAATAAAGTGGGACTTATAACTCCTGGATATCGTTCCCAATAAGAGATCGAAGAATTTTAAATTCAACTACCCCAACTACTCAAGTTCCACACTATTTGAACTTCCATTTCTATAGAAGGTTAAGTAATTGAATTAAGGATTCTACTATTTAAATGTCATCTATAATAAAGGAAACTTAAAATCCTAAACTTAAACTGGATCAACCGTATTATTGCCGGAAGTAGACACCGGGATTTCACTATCAGCCTACTAATTTCAAACATAATCTAAATATATTCTATCATGAATTGAATAGAAATTGTCAAAGATGAAAATGTATATTGATTTCTCCCTAACTATAAGGTAGTATGTTTCATTTTTGAAACATGTTTCTAATCACTACTTGTAATCATAATTTTTGTAAGATCTAGGTATTTTCTGCTTCAACATTTCATACCTATTTCTTATGATCAGACTGCTTTCCAAGATAGTATTATCAAAGATTTCACAGATAATGATGCATCTGTCCTTGAGATCTTAAAGAAGCTCTCCCTTTCCTGATTAGATCTAAGCTAACATGTGATTAAGATCATTCCTCAAGACCAAGAATAGACTTCAATTGACAAAGACAGATCAAATCCAATTTCAAACCACAGTAAATTAAGATTATCTATATTATTTACAGCTCATTAGTTCATCAATATTAGTCTAGTATTCTCTAAGTAACTAATCCAAGTTCTCGTGAATTTCCATCTCTGCTTTCAATTTAGAGGGCCTCCAGAAATCAAAGCTGAGAAGAGTCCTGTGGGTATAAGTTACTAATATCGGAACAATTCATTACATGAACATCATCATTCAAATAATTTCAAGATCAACCCAAGAAATTTCTTTCTAATTGTGCGTAAAAGACCAGAATTCACATCAAATTTTTCCTACCGGGAAGTTGTGTTTCGAAAATCGGATACAAAGGAACACCGAAATACCAATTAGGAAAATTCCAATCAGAACTGCACCAACTAAATAAATATCTAATTTTTCTCTAGATTTCATTGAATTCAGACAGTTATCGGAAGTGAATTTCAACCTTTTAGCTCAACTTCTAAACTTCTGAACAATTCATTGTTTCAGGTCCAGTAAACAAATTGAAATTCTATGCTAAATCTAATCTATGAAGAAAAGAAAAATAAAAAATAAAAAAATAAAAGAAAAATATAATACAAAAGAGTCCTCAACTCCCGCATGCTCAATTGGCCGACCGACGCTTTGCTTTCCTCAATTTGTTCTTTTATGTACCCAAGTTTCGCCCTATATTCGAGGGGCTACATTGTGGATCCCCAAAATTCTAGCCTAATTTGTGTATTCTCTCGTCGCGGATCTCGAAAAGTGTTGTTAGCGATAAAGTTTTAATCTTTATCGTGTCTGTTGCAACATGCAGAATTAAGGCGACCGCCTCCCCTGCTCCTTTCTTTGATTCGGGCCACGCATAGTGTTCCCTGGTCGCGGTAGCGGCCTTTTCTTTAGCATATTCATTTTGTCGCGATAGAGTTTCCTCTATCGCGACAGATCTTTCTTTGGCTCTTCAACAATCTGCCTTGCAAGGTCTGTCGTTCTATCCGTTCTATGTCTCGACGATCTTATGTGTGGTTACTGGAATAGTTATGTTACTGACAATCAACGCTTGTTACTGCTTCGTGTTCTTCAAATTCGTGTCGACTCAGTTTTTACGCCGGTAACATTTCTATTTGGTTCTTGCTGCAACAATGTTTTGTATTGTCGCGATTTTTGTTGCACTCGTGAAAGCTCCGCCGTAAATGCAGTCTTGTCGCCACTAACCCGAATTCGCGGTGTTCTTCATTTGACTCCGCGACATAGCCTTTCGTGTTGTCGATGTTTTCTATCGCGACTAGTTTTTGGCGTCACCACAAGACTCTAATTCTATTTAGCTTCGTGTCGCGACCCGCTTGTTGGTGTCGCGATAAGACTTTTCTATATTTTGCTTATCTTTGTGTCATGACAAGACCTCTCTTCCTTGTGTTGGAAGTGGCAACATAGAAAAATCTGTCGCGACCTTGTTTTTCAGTGTTCAACTTATCTCTGTGTCGCGACCTTAAGATTCCTGTCACGACATAGAAACATCTCTTCAGCTTGAAGTATGTCGCCACATTGGATTCTTTTATTGTTACTAAAATACATCACTAAGCAGCATCGCGCCGCGACCTTGTTTATCCGTCGCAACTAGAGCTCTTCCTCTTCGTAATCGCGGACATACATTACTCGCGATGCAGGTTTTCTTTTAAAGATCTTCTCCCGTCTCAAATGTGCTTTTCCATGTTTCATCAACGTCGTGGACGTAAGATCCCGTCAGCGAGCGAAGTTTCTACTTTCGCTCGCTTCATTTGTCATGAGTGCTTCTTTTCGCTACAAATTCTTCCTAGTGTTGACATCCTACTGACAAACCTTGTTGCAACATAAACTTTCTTTGTCTCAGCTAACTTGTTATTTTATTCCCATTTTCAATCACGACACGTTGTCTTGTCGCATTATTACTTCATACGCCAATTTTCAAACCTATGTGTTATGGCCGCAGTAGCCATCGTTATATAATTTCTTTTGAGTATTATTTGACGGTGTCGGACACACAAACTCTGCACACATGTGACCGCCGCACTGCTCTTTTCTATTTTTTTTTTGTTGAATTTTCTCCTTTTCAATTAAACTACAAAACACCTAGTTGGTGAATATTCCATAATTTACTTAAAACATATCTCAATATACTAAAATAAGCCAAGAAAATTACTAAAAATATATGAGTTAATCATCAAACAATTTCCGAATAAAAGTAATAAATAACTTTTTTGTGATTCGAAAGCAATTCAAAACATCAAAGTAATTTTCAAGATCACGAGTCCATGATTTCGCCAATTATCGGATCAAACTCTCCTTTAAAAAGCAGATACCTAACTTCTAAACCGTCAAGGTAATTTCACTAGTCATAGATGGTTGGCCTTATGTTTGACTATAACCCGCCTATATGACTTGAACTTGAATTTCTCAAGGTATTAAGGTTTAACTCAATCAACTTTCAATTATCATTTAACATTTAGTTTTATTCCTCTAATTGTTGGAGGAGGTGTCAGAAACCCGTGAAAATTTTAAACTTAAATTTTTCGCATAAAGGGCGGAAACAGATTCATCAAATAGTTCAGAGAAAGTTGATTTTTTCTAGATCTCGATTACAAATGGATTGCAATCGTTGAATTGCCCTCGCTTACGAAATTACTACCCGCTTGAATTTTTTGTTGAATTCTCGAGATAGTCTAATTTCACGCACGAAAACTGCACGTGACACATGGCTAACCATGTGGTGACATGGCAAGCCATGGAGTACATGGCAAGCCATGAGTGACACATGGTAAAATACAATGCATGGGCAAAGGCATGCATGTGTGACACGTGGCAAGCCATGTGTGTGACACATGGCATGCCATGTGTCAAGATGTGATAGGCCTTTGCCATGCCTATAAGGGGCTCATGGGCTGTTGTAGAGTAAGGAGGGGGTGCAAGAAGTAGTCCGTGGGAGCAGCAAGAGGAAAGAGAGGAAGGAGAAGAGGAAGGGAGGTGAAAGGAGAAGTGAAGGAGGAAAGGAAAGGAGAAAGGAAAGAAGAAAAGAGAAGAAGAAAGGAGGAAGAGAGGAAAGAGATGAGGAAGAGTGAAGGAGGTTACGCAGCTGAGCATCCGGATTCGCAAAGAACTCGGAACTCAAGGCCACAAGAGGTTTTCTCCCACTGTTATTTTACTGAAATGCGGTAATGTGCCTACGGGTTTCGTCTGATCTTCCGGAGCGAATTTAGATGTTGTGGTCGGTTTGCATCTGTGGTGATGGCCAAAGACCGCTTTTACGGGTTTCGGGATCGGCTCGAGATCGAACACTGTGTTCTGGGATGGAAAAATCCCGAGCATAATGGCAAATGGGGTTGTGCTCAAATTCCCGACACCTCAGAATCGGCCAACTTTGACGGCCACTCTCTCGGTCCAACTCCGACCGGGGTGTTCTTGGATCTGCTGGAAAGTCATGATTCAGAATTTAATAAATAGCGTTTCAGCCAAAATTATTAACACGGGCTGATCATGGATGTTGAGGAATGGTCCGCTCTAGTTTTGAACTTTTTGCTTTCAAACCATTTCGAACTAAATGCTTAGGCTCGCATATGGCCTCGAGTAAAATTTGTTGATGTTTTCTTGTAGTAATTAAAAAAATCGACTTTCCTCGAACTAAGTCCGTATTATTTCGTGGCCAAGCATGGCCGATTTATGGCCGGAATGGCTAATGTGTGTTATTGTCATAAAATTGAATAATGATAATAATATGTAAATATGGATGAGTATGTGTGATAAAGATGGAAATAATTATATATTTGATTTGTATGGATCTGACATGCTATCATACCTCAAATTCTGAATATGAATTAAGGTACTTGCCTAAGTAATGATTGGAATTATGTTAATACATGCTTGAATGATATGTTGACATAAATGATAGAAAATATGTAGTGCATGCTTATGTATGTACTAATTTGAATGAACATCAACATGACTTGGCTGTATGTTAAATATATGAAATAAGTCAGTGCATTGACACGAGTATTCATAAAGACACATAGTGTACGGTAGAATGTCCATGAGGTCTTCACATTGGTCATGGATTTGAGGTGGTTAATAAATTGGTATCACATTTGTTCTATGAACACCACATTACATGAGAGTGGGTATATGGTACCGATTTGAACTCCGAGATTCTGTTGAATCGTGTGGGCTCGGGAATGGGACGAAGTCCAATTGAGTTCCACATTGTTAAATGAAAATGGAAATGAAAATGTGTCGGGCGAGTGCTAGGGATAGATACCCCCCCGTGTGAAAACCCGAAACCTCGGTTAGACAAATGTATCCACTCCAGGTCTAAAATGTTGAGGGTGGCAGACCAGCGCAGGAGACTCGAAAAGTTCCCGCTTGTCCAAAAAGACAACGGAATGGACAAATAAATATCACATTGACTACTAAAGTTGTGAGATGAGTCGGACGATTTAGTATTGATTTCTATTGAACTTGCATTGGGTGGTGGTCTGAGGTTGACCTATTTGGGGGCATATAGGTGAAGCCGCTTCACATGCATGTAGATTTTTCCATGATAGACAACATGTAGCAAATGGGATTGGTTGTTGGTTTGACTATGAAATGATCATTTGCATGTGCACCAGGTGGGGAATAGCCCTTTGTAGATTTATCTCTGATCGGGCGTTAGCTCACTCCCATCATGGACTTCTTTCGGTGTACTGTGACAAAGATGCAGATGCGCCCTTAGAGGCCGGATTATGAAGCCGGCCTGACCGTGGCCTTGATTCTGCTTTTATGTATATATTAGAACGAACTGCTTTTTATTATATGTTTCTGTATTAAGAGTGATGTAATAACTCTTAGATCTATAGAAATGTATGGTCTAGCCGTATGACGAGTACTGTATGGAGGGTCTCATTATCATTTATTTCATGGTCTCATGATACGAGACACACAAGTTTCCATATAGAAGATTCGTGGTCAACGGGACCCTCGGCTTGGTGTCATGTGCTCCACTTATTCAGTGACCCTAGGAGGGATATTCAGGTTTTAGTAATTCTAGAAGGTGCATTATCCCTTGATGCTTCACTACCACAAGAAGAAATGGTGCGCTTTGGAGGCATAACTACCTATAATCTCAAGACATATCATAAAAAGAAACAATATAAGGATGCAAAAGTAGTTCTTAAAAGAAACTAATTGTATATATATGTACATTAATAATATGCACAACAAATACCCGTCACCCAATCAACCCAACCCTCTACCTAACAGCCCCACGAGATCCTATCCCAGGCCTCTAATTAGATGCGTAACAACCTGACTCAACCATGTAGATATTGTTCGCTTCAGGCCCAAGGGGCCCTCACAACTTTAAAAAAGTCTACTAGGTTGAGAGAAGCCCATACTTATATAGTGCCCAGGCTTTCTTCCTATCCGATGGGATGTGATTAAACACTCCCCTACAAACACAACTCCCTCGTTGTGTCCCATGGGATTGCTGTAATAAGCAAACTAATACCCCTAGAAGCAAAGAAACAAAGTCCCCGAATTGGGGTCGAGGATCGGCTCTGATACCCTTCTATAACACCCCAACTCCAAACTAAGGGCATGCTTATTACGCTTTATATATATGGCTCTAAACCACACTATGCAAGTAATAATCTTTCCAAAATTTTTGCTTTTGATTTGTTTATTTCTAACATAGTTCATGTGTGAATTTAACTACTTCATAAGAATTAATAATTTCAATGACATTTTTGATGATCTGACTAATTTTTGACATTACTTTACTTAGTTGTTAATTAACTTGGTGTTTGTTAGTTAGTTTCTTATTGGGGAATAATTTGATCTATTGATTGTCTCTTTGCTCGTTTAAAGACTATTATTTGATCATATTGCATATATTCCTAAAGAACTGTTTAATCCCAGCACTATATACGCGTAAAAATTTTCAAAAAAATTTCGAAAAACTCTAATTAGTTTTGTTTTGTTTTTGTGGGTTTGTTTTGAGATAGTTGGCATGCCTATGATGATGAATATTTGTGTTATTCTTTATATTTGAATAATATCAGAGATAGTTGATCTAAAAACTGAATTGGTTGACCATACAACTATACACTTAGCTATAGGTTTGCACAAAACTAGGCACAAGTCTCTATACCTTTATTTACCAAGCATGTGTGCGTTAGAGAAAAATTAGGAAATCATAATGTTTAGATCTCATAAGACATTAGAACTCATGACTAGCCATTTGAAGCAAAATCCTCAAGTATCACATTTTTAGGAAATGATATAGGCTTACCCTGGAATCTATGAAATTTTTATCCTAGCCGGTTATGTATTGAATCCATAGTCACCCCGCTTGAGTCGGATAGCCATGTTCTATCTGAAACTAAGAACAAACACCCTGATCCTTTTATTTTACCCTCCGCTCAAGAACCTATTTTACTCCATTACACACCCCCAACCCCCTAGCCAGTCGAAGGAAGGTAATGCAAACACACCGGGACTCTTAGTTGCTTGGGACATTGCGGGCCCAAGTCTTATAACTGAATCAAAATATCATTTACAAAGATACAAATAAAAATACCACCGTAATGGTGTTTACAGTGTCAATACATACAATCCTGGGTCCCATTTACATATACATATACAAAAATTGTACATTTACATTTACATAATTAGGGCACAAAACCTATTGTAATGTACTCCTACTAGTTTGTTGGTCAGCAAGAGGCAAGATCGAAGATGATCTCTTCTTTTGTACCTACATCTGATGACTAACCTCGTGCTATTTTAACGCTTAGTGGGAAAATTACAAGGACTTATATCGTATTCACATGCATTAATACTTTACAGTACATATAATAAAGAATGTATATACAAGAGTATAGATATCATAATTTTTCATGAATTCATATAACAAACTTATACAGTTACTTGCACTTATAGCATATTTATACTTATTCAAATCTCCTATAGGAGTTATAGAGCTTATACTTGTTCTAAGCAATCATAAATACAAAGCTTATACTTTCTCAGGCTGAGAAATTGTAAAATATCTGCAGCGTAACGATATACATTACTTTACTTCTTTATTATATAATTTACTAATTACCTAAACTGCATTAAGAAATGAGAGACACAACATAATAAGTACCCGAATGTATGGTATTAAAGATGAGGTGCCGAGAAAGACAAACAGAGTGTCAAACATAGACAAAGAGTGTCGTCACACTCAATCGTGAGAGTACCGGTACTAAATGTGCCGGCTACGCCTCAAAGAGTGTCGCCTCACTAATCGTGAGAGTACGATATTAACTGCGGTCGGGGCAACACAGGAGCGTCACACAATAAGAGAGTACTGGCAATTATACGTACCGCTTAATGTAACAGATGTGTCGCGTCACTCCAATATCCTGGCTCTTAGGCAATCCTACAATTATATGTGTTCAAGAACTTACTATCTTATCATAGGGGCATTAAGTTTGCCAACATCTTCGCTTCGCCTCGGCGGTGAAGTACGGTCTAATTTTTCCTTACCTTACTAAATGGTCGGACCCTTTTCATACATTCCCATAGGGTCCTATTACCCAATGTACAAGTCTTCTCGGAATACGGAAATAAAGCAAAACCGATCTAAAACACGTCCCGTGAACAAGGCAGCCACTCGCGTAGGCCTTCGCCGCGACGCACCCAAGGATTCTGTCCAAGCTCCTCCTGCCAGCGTCGCGGTGGATGACACGCCTATACATGGGACTTCCACGCTACTATGTGGAATCTTGGTCGCCGCTGCCGTAGACCCCGAAATTTACTCAGATTTGTTGATTGCCTATTTTTCAAATCCAACCAAACCTCAAAATAATCCAAAAGCATCACCGAAAGTACCTCAAGTGGGTTCTAAACCCAACCAAAAACCAAAACATAGATTCACTAGGGTTTTTCCAAACCCAAAATCAAACACTTGTGTTAGCTAACTTCCTAACACCCAAATAGGTAATCCATACATCATAAACCAAGACTCCATACTAAAGGAGGATCTCCACACTGACTGATACAAACTAGGTTTTACCAACCTAACTTTCAACAAATCTAGGGTTAGGATGAATTCCTAACTAAACCCTAGAAATGGAACAAACTAATATCCATACAAAAGTTCACAAATCCATACAAACCCATAGAATCCATACAAATCCATACCTTTCTTAGCTTTCTTTCCCTTCTTATTCTTCTTCTTCTTCTTCTTCTTCTTTCTTCTTCTTCTTTCTTCTTCTTCTTCTTCTTCTTCTTCCTCTCTCTACGTTTTTGCCCTTCCCCAAATATGCCCAAAATGTGAGACCAACTTGGTCTTATCCCATTTGAGTCTAAATTTCCTTTATTTCAATTTTGTCCTCAAATCTCTTCTATTTGTAGTTCACAACTTATGCTATTTTTATAATAGCTATCATTTTATTATATGATTCTTTTAGTCCATTTTGATAATTCACTACCCTTTCAGATCTTGTACAATTCCGGCTTCAAATTTTCTTATCAGCAAAATAATGGCATGAAAATTTCAAAATGCACTTATAATATACCCCAATTATGTTTAAAAATGACTAGGGTGGTTTGTGTGTTACAAGGTCAGAAAGCATACACGTAGAAGACATGTAGTTGAGTGAGAATGATTGAATGAAGAGAGGCTGTTCAACATGCCAAGGAAGGGTTGTTTGAAAAGAGAAAAATGCAAAAGAAAAAGAGAACTCAAGAAGGAGCATAATTTAACCTCGTAGCCTTTTTACCTTGAGCTACTAAGTCCGTAGGGGTGCTTTAACACCTAATACCCTAAGACCAACTGGTATAGGAGCTATTGTCCTAAAACTTGCTAAATGGGGTAGGTAGAAAGCTTAATGGGGTTGAATATTAACTGCTCCTACCATGTTCGTGAAAGCATACCCCAGACCTGATAAGAGATAGAAACAATCAAATTTGAGGCAAGCAATATGGAAAGCACAATGATGTTAATGGGGTTGAGTTTACATGACTCAATTTGAGGTATAGTGAAATTTGAAAGGATGAAGCATAAGAACAAAAAGAAAAATGTGCTTGAGTGTTTTGGGTAATGACTTACCGAACTTAAATGACCTATTTAACTATCCCATCGCCCTAGCCACACACATTACAAGCTTGAAAAGCCCTATTTGATCCTAATAGTGTATCACTTGCATTATGGAGAATGTATGCCACATGTGCTCTATGAAGTCATCACACTGTGATCTATGGAAATTCTTTAGGAGTGAGATACCCTTATCAGATGTGCATTTTCCTGCTTTATCTAAACCTCATTTGAAATAATAATAGAGACCGCACACTCAAAAATAAAACCTAATCTGTGTGTGTTCATCTAGTGGTCAGCTCATTAGTTTTAAAGAATACCATCTTGAAATATTATTCAAATGTTAGAATGCATAATTCATGAGGCAAAACATTGCAATGCTTATATCTCTATGGATCCTTGTTTTTTTTTTTTTAGTTGGGAAATTGTGTCTTTACTTTTGCTTGAGGACAAGCAAAATGTTAAGTTTGGGGGTGTTGTTCGGTGTGAATTATACATGCATTATGAGTGTATTTTTCATGTAATTGCAAAAATGCTTAATTCACACCCTTATTCAGCCATATTACACTAACCTCCCATTTTGCAATGTTTTGCAGAATATGATGAAAATCAAGCAAAAGAAGAGCCGATTGGAATGAAGGCAAAATCAGAGTGAGGCAAAACCTACAAGAAAAGCTCTCGGGTTTGCCTAGGCATAGGCAACTCTCGCATAGGCGCAGAGGTTTTCCTAGGCGTAGAAATGGCTCGCCTAGGCGAGCCAATAATCAACATGAAGGCTCATGAAGATAGCTCTCGAGTTCGCCTAGGCGTAGGAAGCTACACCTAGGCATAGAGGTTCGCCTAGGCTTAGCTTCCCATCGCCTAGGCGAAGGACCACCATCAGCAGAAGAAGACACGTGTCTTCGCCTAGGCAAAGAATGTCGGGCTGGAATACAAATATTCCCACTTTTAGCCCAATCATGAACCCATTTTCTTGAGGGATATAAATACTGCACTTATTTTTGGACCTAAGGGGAGGAGACTTGACAAGAGGCGGCTAGACTACCAATTTTAAGGTTCTTCTCTCTAGACTTAGATTTCTTTAGGTTTTTAGTTTTGGATTTGATTTGAGCTCATTTAGAGTCTGTGGTTGATTTATCTAATTGTTAGGACATCTTGTGGTACTGATCTGAGTTTTGAATGTACTGATTACAAATTGTTTTGCATTCTCCTTAACTTTATTTACTTAATCTTTCAAGATTTTATTTGGTGCAAATATGGCATTGTCACTGAGGCCTCATTAGTGGTACTATCATCTCCCTGGGATGTTGTTGAAAGAGTGTGGACTTAAGGTTTTTAGCTGACTGATTTATCCAACATCCATATTTGTGTTGAGGTTGTATGTTTAGAATCTTTAATTTTTCTGTGTTTTTTTTTCCTTAATTATTATGTTGAGGCTTCAAGAAACCCAGAGCTCAAGGGGGCTCCAGAAAGTGATAGCTAAAGTGTATCCCCATGATTTAATTTCACCTTTAGTATTCCACAATGGAAAACCCATAGTTTAATCAAAGAAATCTAGGAACTCAGGAACAGGCATGGTGGATTTATTAGCATGAACAACTTGTAGACCAAAAGAGATCAATTGAATTAACTGGATGTTCTATTGCAAGGACCGAAATGAGACCAATAGAACTCCCAAGGATTGATTCGTCATAGAACCGGTATCACATTTATGGACCTAGAAGGACCGAACAGAGAATAGGAATGGAGTGTAAGAAATCGAATGGAAAGTGTGTAAACTCAGATTGCAGCCCAAAGCATGCAGAGAATGTTTTCATGTTAATCGTGAAATAGATAGTGTCTGAGTTACGAATTTATATTTATGGAAATTAATAAAAGTGTCGTGATTTATTACATTTAGCTGTTTGTGCATAATGTAATATGAATGAAACGTCGAAAATCCCAGATTTAGTTAATGTAACCATAACCTCAATGTATACAGCGATACACGAGGATCGTAGAGGTTATGGATTATAATCATATTGTTCGTATTGGGTTTCATCGAAGCTTAGGATCTTTCAAATTAAATATTATCGGGCGGTCCGCTATCATTGAGAATGAAGTGACCTGATCCAGCTACCAATTTTGGCGACATTAAAGGAGGCCCATATAATGGCATTTGAGGAGTAGGAGGTAGAATTGCAAGGCACGCTGACCCTTTTAATGCTTGTCTCAAGAATTAACAACGCCGCTAGATGATCATATGCATCGCTCTAACCCGTAGTCATAGACTCCTGCTTATGCTGACTGGGCCTTTGAGTCATGGGTTGCGCAAGCCGTTATGAAATGGCCCAATATTTCAGGCCTCGAGCCCACGGATATGCAAATGAGGAATGTGAACTATGGACATGGAATCCAACCCCTTCCTATGGAAGCCGACGTTTGGTTCTTGGGCGTTGGTCTCAACCGAACAGCTTGAGCGCCTGTTCTATGCACGTTTATAAATTAACTGGTCATCTGTGCGGATTAATGAAACTTAAGGATCAAGATATACTAGAGGGGCAAACGGTAATTTCACCCACTCTAGTTATGAACCACGGCTTGAGGATAGAACCGCATGTACGATTAAATCAATGGACAATTCCAAATCTCCAGTAAAATCGATGACCGTAAGGACAAGAGTTCAATTTCAAGTTTTGGTGGGACACTCGGGAATATTAATAAATTAAAATAATTGATTAAAGAGTTTAATTAATTGAATTTATTGGAGCTTGAAATTACAGTCCATGGGTCCCACTCCAATTTCCTATATTACTACAATGAATCCATCCACATTTGGAATAATTGTACTTCAGTGGTAATTTTAAAATGATGAGATTATTTTAAATTACAAATAACAATTAGTTGTTATTTAAATTCGACTTAATTCGCTTGCTCAGCTGAATGCGAAATAATCAGAAGGGTAATAATATTTGAATTGTTGGTTTATATAAGTAATTCAACTTCTTATCTCGATATAGATTTACTCAGTCTTTAAATATTATTAATTCATTTCATTCTGGAGGATTTGAATTCTAAGAATATTAAATATTATTAAATCAAGCTTCCTTTATCCGACAAGGATTTAATTTAAGAATATTTGAAAACATAACAATTGTTTCCTTATCTCGATAAGGATTGAACGCCTATAAACCCAAGCAGAGTAGCATATTTCCAAATGCCTAAAGAAACTAAAAGAAAAAGGAAAAACAAGAAGTTTTTTTTCCAAACCCTGGGGCCTTTGTAGATTCTTCCCTTAGAGAGATCCTTGCTCTCATGTGTTGAGTACACAAGGCAGATCTAGGAAGGTGAAAACCCAGAGTGTATTGTTCCAAATCCGACCGTTGGTGCCCACACACCAAGGAAGAGGGCTTGAATTGAAGACCGCGCAGGAGTTGCTTCAACCCTACTGCCAACAAATCTCCTATAACAAGAACAAGTATAGATCCGATCTTCACCTTTTGATATTAATATGTTGGTATGGGTTCCGAAATAAGATTTTCTCGAAAAATTTAAACCTAATTCCGCGCGCTTGATTTTATTTCCATCAAATCGATATCTTACGTTTTTAAGTTACAAACCCACCAATGGATGATAACCGCCCTAAGACAACTATTAGTGTTTTCTCCACTCGGCTTCACTTATTCATGATTTTCGCGTTAGACTAGTTTGCTTTTGCTTAAATTTAATGATCATCATCAAAATCAATTATATTCTTAGATAGCAAAAGGTCTTTATTTGTATATTTAATCCTCATTGAAAACCAACTTTTTCCCTGTGGGTTTGATACTTTGGGTTTTTAATTAAAAAGCCACTATATTACTTGTAATCCGTACACATGCGGATTTGGTTGTTTTTATGCCAAAATTTATATACATGCAAATAACCGAACACATGTTTACTTAGACCATTTTCAATGTTTTCTCTTAACTAGTTGCTAGCACCATTCTCCAACGCATATATAATTTAGTGTCTTGTTTTTAAAGGCTTCTTTCCTTTACTTGAGGGTATTTGATGAGTGGCTTTTATACTCATAATATCTTCATGTTTTACCTATTATTTTAACGTTTTTAAGATATATTTATATATATAACATGAGTGTTCTAATTTGAATTTCTATTTTAAAAGCAGTTAACTTCTGCATCGTAACTGACAAACACAATAGAAAGGAAGCTAAAAGACAAGCATACAACATATGGACAAGAGAGCTGGGGGCCTAAGCGCCGTACGAGGTCCTGGCACCCACATGCCAACACCCAAGGTGTTTAGGTGCCCTGTTATACACCACCAAAAGACTGCCTAATTTTGAATTCTGTATTTTGGTGTTGTTAACTGGTACCATAACGGGGTAAACACGTAGAAAGGAAAATAAAAAGACGAAATTACAACATATGGACAGAGTTGGGCTGCAGCGCCAGATTTATATCCAACACATGCCAACACCCAAGGCGTTTAGGTGCCCTGTTATACACCACCAAAAGACTGCTCTAATTCTTGAAATTCTCATTTTGGTGTTTAAGCCAACTTGGCATCAACTGCAAATACGCATAGAAAGGAAAATAAAAGACTTATAGAAATTACAACACATGGACAAGAATGAAATTGGCTGCCAGACGATCTAAATCTACATAACATCCAGTTGAAAGCCCAAGTTATATACACCAAAAGATCGTGATCAAGCGACACTCTTGCCACACAAACCGATGCCTTGATGCCCATAAGAAATCTAACTTTTCCCAACTTGATTTCTAGCCCATTTTGGAGGCCCTTGCTTGGAGTAAATATAAAAAGGAACCATACTTTGTTGGAGGTTAGAACATCAAAGAACCCTGAAGAACATGAGGAAACAATATTTCTCACACAGTGAGGATCAAATTCAACCCTTGGAAAAGATTTAAGAAGAAAGCTCCATTGAAAATCATTTGTTCTCTATCTTCTATTTCATTCATGTTCATACTTAATATTTGTTTTCTGTTTGTAATTTGAAGATGATTTACAAATCATTATCTAGGTAGATCATAATCTTTCATGTATTATTGCTTTCATCTTAGAGGAAATATTAATATATTTGTTGCAATCATATTTAATCTTTCATTCAGATTTGCATGATTAGAATAGGTTGGGGTTAACTTAATTGAGATTAGAATTGAAATTCATTGAGTTAGTGGACATCAAAAACATTGTGTAAGAGTCGTAAGGACTCGGGGTGACTGATTTTCACATAGCCTCGTGTTTTTATCAGAAGTGACCGAAAGGTGATCACAAATGCCAGAGGGTTGTTTTTGTAGTATTGCTTCTCTTCCCTCGCAAGGATCGGTAGGTGACCAAGAGAAAGGTTGCAAGAAATTGTAATTGACATAATGGGAAAGAGATTACATAACTGCTCATCCTTAGTTAATTTTTAAATTAAAATGTATCATAATTTGGGAATTAAAAGGAATCAAATGAATGGGAGATTTACCTAATCTGTAATCTTAGATTCACTCTATGGTGAATTTATGATAACCCAATTTTGAGTTTTACTGTTGAACTTGCCTCTTAGTTCATTTTGTTATTTTCTTCTAAACCAATATCTTGAAATTGAAGCTTAGATAACAAGACAATTGGATAGTTGTGATGCTTGGTTGATTTACAAACAAAGCATTCCTGCATAACGATATCCGATTCTAGAGTCTTACTTTATTACTTGTTTGACTTATACAATTGTGGAGAATTAGATAGTGTTTTTGTCTCCAAAAATCATATATATAAATAAATGATAATTTAACACAGAAAAAGGGTTTAAAAGAAGCCTTTTAGTGTGTAAAAACGTCTCTTTATATTTTTACTTCACATCATAGTGAGAGAGGGAACGAGAGAGAAGTTAAAGAGTTTTAGCATAGCATGACATAACTCAGCGCATGCATGGTGTAATGTTGGTTGATTGAATGCATTAACGATTGAATTTTTCATCTTCATCTTCTCTTTATCATGGTTATTGTTTATGCAGTAGTTCTTCTTCTCCCTTGTTCATGTTTTCTGAACTGAGCACTAACACTTTTAATTTGGAAACAAGTTAAAATACAATTCAGAAAATTATGCAACCAGCTTAAAAAATTATCAAGAATATTAAATATAAGTTTAATTAATTTTAAAATGTAATTAAATTTGCATGTCACACATAGATTGCAATATAGGGCATCATATATAGCAGGAACAATTATTGATAATATGTTGGAAGTATCACGTTTTGCACTCAATTGTTATCAAAAGTCATGCATAGAAATATAAAGAATTATTGGAAATATACTCAAAGCGCCACATGTCATACTTAAATTTCTCAAATAAAACATATAGAGATAAGGAATTGTGTGAAAGACCCATTCAACAACTTCATATCAAGTTTGATTGTATGCTCACTTGAAGTTCCTCCTCAGAAGAACTCACAACCTAAAGATGAAAGGTTTGATTAAGGCAGAATTGTCTTGTCAAACAAGCATGTCCTAATGCTCAAGTAGTCCTTAAAACTTAAATTAGTTTGATTACTTCCTAGTTGACGAATACTAGGGCTTGCCTAGGTGGAAGTGAGATTTCAAGTGCACAGAACTGAAAATTACCCATGGCCCATGATCAGTACCCACCATCATAGTGCATGCGATCATGTTATTAGCTTGCAGTTCTACAAGCAAAGACAAAAACGCATGCCAATTCTTTGTATAAAAGTAATGTCAAAATCAATGAATTAATTGAAAACAATTTTTCCCATTTCTCTAAATGACTATTGATGGAAAGATAAGGAAAAACAAAATCTTCATGAAAATCTGATAATGAGTATTCATAAAGTACCTAATGCTAGAGCATTCAACCAGAAATCTCACCTGGTCAATGGAATCTATGGCTTCATGGCTCACCGTGAGTAGTCGGATGAATTTCATATGTCATAGAGATGCAAGAGGACAGAAATGAGATTATGCAGGAAACTGAAGATGTTCGGTTAAAAACAGAATGTAAGAGCATTTAATGAGGAGGATAACTAGAAGATGCTAAAGGCCTGAAGTCAGTGGAAGGTAACTCATATAGAACAATGAAAAATATATCACATTAATATAAGAAACGTTTAGATAGGAGAAAGATGATACATACAGAAATTGGCTGGACTGGAACCCACTAGCTACTAACACATTAATGAAATGGAGTCGAATGCACTTCTTTACGCATTCCTGACAAGCCCTCACGAACTAAGTTAACTATCTCAAGAGGCATGTAGTACTACCTATCTATCACCAACTCGTAGGCACAACCTCACAGTTTGTGGACCTAAATTCATAATGTATGACAATAGCCTTGACCCATTTGACCATTTGAAGAACTTTTGAGTTTTGACAAGTCATGACGCTGAGATGATCTACTACTGACAAAAACTGACCCAGCACTGCCAACTGCCAACCGCCAAGTCCATCTTTTCAATGCTTCAATTTTTTTCTGGCCAAAATAAGCCCTACTCTTTTAGCATTCAGGAGATAGTGGCCAGCATCGGTAAAGATTGTGATGTATCCATGGAGACGCGCCGTTGACACGGAAATATTTTGATTAATCTTTATTTTTGCATTTTTTCAATTTGTTTTTCTTTTGTTAATGAAATGAATGATTGCCGATCAATGTTTTGAAAATCGGATCGGACCGATCGGTTCAACCAATCGGACCGTCGACATGTGAACTTTCTGGTCCGGTCCGAGACCATGCTAACCCAGACAGCCTGAACCGTCTGAATCACGAACTAGTGGTTCGACCGGTGGACCGCCTCGAATCGGGAGGAGCCTTTGAGGAACTGCGCGTTCGTTGCCAACCCAAACACCTTAGCCCATTTATTCTGAATGGAACCAGCCCAACAAAAACAAAATTTATTTACATCCACCTTGGGCGCCAGCTCCAGCCACTTTTGTTTTGAATCCTAGAGACAGAGATTATGTAAAAATTCCATGTGGACTACTTTTAGAGGGGAAGTTTTAGTTCAAACAAAACTATGGAAACCCAAGGAAAACACAAAGCCAAAACATTTGTGGACAAACCTATACCAAGAACTACATTGAATTATGTTACATTCTACCAAATTTCAAATAATATATATTAACAGTAGTTAAAATTAAATACTTTAAATATTTTAGGTTTAAATATTAAGCATATTATATTTTATAAAATTTAAAATATTACTATATTCATACTAAAATTAAATAACATCAACTAATAAAGACAATATCATATAATTTTAATTTATTTATTTTTAAAATTTTAATAATATATAATTATATATTTATTATGTCACCGGGTCAGACTATTGATTTAAACCAAGAACTGTGAATCAAGACTTTTCCGATTCGACTTCCGATCCGGTTTTTAAAACATTGTTTCCGATTAATAAAAATAGGTTTTGTTAATGCATTTATGTGATTTTAGATCACAAGCAAATTTTCTCTATGTGTAACCTTCATCCCATTCATTTTTTTCATTGTTTTAATTTTTAAACACCTGAAACATTCATCTGGTATCAGAGTCAATCTGTTAAGGGAGTTGTGGAATCATAGTTCGAAACTCTACGATTCCAAAGATTTACTCAGGGCCGAGTTGTATCCACCTTGAGGTTGGCTGCACCGATTCTGATACTCGATACAATACAACACAAAACTCGGCAATAAATCGGTAAGACTCTGGCTACTCGGCCGAGATTCTGAGTTAACTTGGCCGGCTCAGTCAATTATAAAAGAAAAAAATTTGGTTTCCCGCCTCAAAATGGAAAAATCAAATTTTTGTAGAGAAATATGAAATTCTAGATCAAAGAATCAAAATCAAAAATTTTTCATTGCCTTATGAGATTTATCTTCAAAAAATCAAAATCAAAACTTTCCCTACTAAGATCGACTTAGTTCTCAAACCCTCGGGTCAGAATTTATTGTCGGATGGAGGGAGGATGTAGCGGCATTTCATGGAGGTGCGCCTACGTGGTTTGTCGCTCGACCATTTATATCGAAACAAAGGGCTAGTTGCTTGGGAGAATGAAGAAGATGAGCAGGTTGCTTGGGAGAAGTGAGAACGAAGGAGATGAGCTATCAAAAGTTTAGCCAAATTTATTTCTATTATTTATTAAGTGAAGAGGTGTGTATTTCATTAATAAATTGGGTTTGGCTGAAAAAAGCTCGAGCTTATATAAGCTTGAGCTATTTTTCAATTGGATCAAAATATTCTGGCATCTTTTTGTGGACCCAACTCCAAAAAGTGATAAGAATCCAGATTTAACGGTTAAAAACTCAAGCTTATATAAACTCGAGCTTATTGTAGCTATTCCCTAATAAAATTTAGATTTAATTATAATATTAATAAAATTATATTATGTCAAAAAAAAATTATATGAAACTGCATGCATTTTCTTATGATCTGAACCATTTTTAAAAAAAAAATTTAATCACTTGTTACAATGTAGTAAACTATCCCAATTATTTAAACTATGACCCTTTCCCTCCCTAGATGTCCTACATTTTTAAACTTTAAAGACTATATCAACTAGGCATTTGGCTTTAATTCCGCAGGTTATTAAAAATACTATGAAGATTTTAATCTTTATGTCTAATTTTTTTAATAATATTAATTAATTCGCTTTCCTCTTTCAAAAAAAATAATGTCTTCTGAACAAAAACTAATCTAGTTTAATAATTTTAATGACAAGGTAAAAAATCTACTTTATCAACAAAAATATTTTTTTATTTTAAACACTTAAAGATAAAGATCAAACACTTTAAATTAATATTTAATTTTCATAATATCAAATGCTAAAATAATTTATACTTAAAAAAATATTATTATTATTGATAATAATAGTTCAAATGATTATAATTTTCTTTATATAATAAATTTTTAGATTAAATTAATTAATTAATTTGCAATACATAATTTTATAATAATTCTTTATAATTATCAATAAATATTTTTATAATTACTTTAAATAATATTAAATATATGTATAAATATTTTTATTAATTTTAAATCACGAATTTCCATCACATTTCTCTAATAATTTGTATGATGATAGAACTTTTTATATATCTTATTTGCGTATCAATACACCGTGATCGATGCTTCTCAGGACCCTATGAGTCAATGACCGATACCGCGACTTTGAACCATAGTGGAATGGAAAGTGAAGGCACTCTTTCTCAATTAGCTCCTCTTGTTTTCAATGGAATAGACTACCTTGGGTTGTTAGAATGGAGATGTATTATAAAAATGTAAGAGTGACATATAAGGTTTGAAAACTCGGTTGATTCCGATACGACTCAACCGAGTTGTATCCGCCTCGAGGTTGGTTGCGCCGATTCCGATTTTCAATACAATACAAATGTAAAATTCTAAGAATAAATCGGAAGACTCGAAATGAGATTCTGTTAACTCGGCCTACTTCCTTTCCGGTCATGCAGAAAACATGGTTTCCCCATCTCAAAATGGAAAATCAAATTTTGTAGAGAAATAGAAATTCTAGATCAAAGAATCAAAAATCAAAACTTTTTCTTATCATTTTATGAGATTTCTTCAAAAACCAGAATCAAAACTTTCCCTAACGTAGATCAACTTAGTTCTCAAACCAAGATACCGCTGTCGAGGTGGGAGACGATGCGTTGTTGAATTATGAGTAAATTATATATGGTTTCAGTTCGACCATGTACATCAAAACAAAGGGTCGAAGGTCAGGAGAACGGCAATATGTTTCATGTTGGGAGAAGTGAGAACAAAGAAGATAAGCCGTCAAATGTTCAACCAAATTTATTTCTATTATTTATTAAGGAATAGGTTGGCTTCTATTAATAATTTTAGATTTAATAATAATACATTAAAATTATATTATGTCAAAAATATATATTAACCTTATGCTATTTTTTTTTTAACGATTGAATCTTATACCATTTTTTTTAAATAATAATTTGTTACAATGTAGTGCAACCATCCCAATGACTTAAACTATGACCCTTTGCCTCCTTAGGATGTCCTATATTTTTAAACTTTAACCACTTCTACCAACTAAGCATTTGACTAATCTTATGCTGATGAAATGAATAAGGAAGATTTTAATCTTTATCTCTAATTTTTTATAATATTAATTTAATCAGTTATCCTTTCAAAATAAATTAATTATTTCTAACAAAAAAAACTAATCTAATTTAATGCTTTTAATGTCAAGGTAAAAAATCTACTTTGATAACAAAAAAAATATTTTTATTTAAATTATTTTATAAAGATCAACAATTTTTAATTTTTTATAATATCAAATGCTAAATAATTTACACTTTTAAAAATATTATTATTATTGATAAAACAACATGTTCTTAACATTATAATTTTCTTTATATAATAAATTTCTTAGATTAATTAATTAATTAATTTTTACATATACACCTTGAGCACACTCTTTTTATAATTATTTCAATAACACTTTTATAATTACTAAATAATATTAAATACATGATAAATATTTATTAATTCTTTTAAATCACTTAATTCAATCACATTTCTCTAATAATTTGTATAATATTTTTAAAACTTTTTATTTATCTTAATTGCATATCAACCGATATATGATCGATACGTCTCAGGACCCTATGAGCCAATGACCGATGATCACACTGTTCATGGAATAGAAAGTGAAGGTAGTCTTTCACTAGCTCCTCTTGTTTTCATATGAATAGACTAATCTTTGGCTATTAGAATGGATGTGATGAGAAAATGCAAGAGCTTTAACATACAAGGTTTTGGAAAATCGATTCCTAAGACGACTTATCAGTTGTATCCACCTCGAGGTTAGCCGCGCCGATTCCGATTTTCAATACGATACAACACAAAACTCGGCAATAAATCAATAAGACTCGGGCGAGATTCCAAGTTAACTCCGGTCGACTGGCCAAATTACGTAAGAAAAATATGGCTTCCAACTTTATCGGGAAAACCAATTTTTGTAGAGAAATATGAAATTCAAGATCAAAGAATCAAAAATCAAAACTTTTTCATTGCCTTATGAGATTTATCTTCAAAAAACCAGAAATCAAAACTTTCCCTACCGAGATCGGACTTGTTTCTAAACCTTGGGTGACACTAAGCACGGAGGGTGACGGTACGGTGGAATCGGGCGTGAGGTGCGTTTACTACTGTTTGTAGTCCGATCATGTACATCGAAACAGTGGTCAGTTGTTTAGAGAACGAACATGAATGGAGGGAGGTCTGGGAACGCGATGACACAATGCACGCCACCTATAATTTCCTATTTGAGGATAAAGGTGCGTTTGTCTAATATCGGAAGTCTAATATTGGAACTAGAATAGCTATTGCATATGCATGTGTTTATGTGTGTGTTATGTGTGAATTTGTGACGAAATTCTTAAGTGTGGGGAAGAATAAACCCGGAAAATTAGAAATTTTCAAAAATGACAAAATGATAATAATAATAATAATAATAATAATAATAATAATAATAATAATAATAATAATAATAAATTGTCATAATGGTTCAGTAGTCTAGAAAATTTCAGATCTATGATGAAACCGATCGCAGCTTGGATTTGTCTAGTGAAACTAAAGACCCCAAAGTTTCACGACTCGAGACAAATGGAATATTTTTATGATTTTCTAGGTGATAAGTCACCAGTGACTCCAAGGACAAGATTTTTACGAAAATCTTCGAAGTCAAGAAATGGCTTGAGCTAAGTTCATTTAAAATAAATTGAACTAAAATGAAATAAATTGTTTCGGGGTATTTCGGACCCGAAAGAGAGATGGACACATGACGCAATGTGAGCCATGTATCCAAATAAATAAATAAAAAATAAAAGGATAAAAAGAAAAAAAAAAAGGAAAATCAAAAAGCAGAAAGGAGGAGTATGAGGTATATGAGAGGAGAAAATAATTTAAAGAGAGTTTGAAGGCTTCAAGATTTACGGCAATCGAACGTAGGTTTTCGCTGAGAAAAGATGTGTCGGTCCATGCATCAGCCACATGGTACTGTAATTCCAGGAGCCACAAACCCACGAGGTATGGGAATTTTCCTATTGAAATATTTTTAGCATAAGTTTGAATACATAGTTGTCTTCTCGGAGGCTATAGATAGTTTAAGGGTGATTGAACCTCAAGATTTTGGGAATTTAATATTGGGAAAATTTTTAGGACTGTTCGTGCAGTCCCTGATCGGGGTTGAGGCTTGGTTTCAATCTCAAACCTTCAGTGGTCTCGGTTTTGTTGAGTTTTGGCACTACAGGCACTGTTTAGTGAATAAATCAAAATGGTCTACGGCTTTGAAGGGACCTAGGAGTGTGCCTGGTTTGAGGTCCAGATTTGGTCATTGTTTAGCATGTTGAAAATAAAGAATATGTTGTAAAATCATGTTATATATAATTGCTTACGATAACATGGAAATTGCATAAAATAAAACATGTAGAAAATATAATTATCCGAAATTATAAATGCTGGTGATGAATACAGTATATAGCATGACATAGCATGAAACATAATACCATATGCACGATCACATCGCATCGAGTCGGGTGTGGGTGCATGGTACTGTTATTCACCATTCTTAGAGAATGTGTGGTGAGTTCGAAAATGGGACAACTTCCAAAATCGAGACTCACTGGGCCAGAGAAGCAATAATAATAATACCACTGTCAGTAAGAAGATAGGGTAGATACCCTGGCTGCAGAAAGACACAAATTTTATTCTTGGTCAGATATATGTATCTAGCAATGAAAGTTCAATGAAGGTCACATGTGTCGCTGAGATCTTTATAAATTGCAACCCAAATAACAATAATGATCGATAAAAATCGTTAATATTGATGGTCAACGATGATGGTCATTGGGTAAACATCTTAACAGATTTCTGGTTTTACACTAATATGAGGGAGTCAATAATTCTGGTTGTAAATAAGGATGCGCCTAATCTTATGCATGATTAACACAATAATTCAGATTGCATTTATTTATATAATATGACTGATGTTTGAGGTATGAGATTATATACATTTTAGGTGGGAGTAGCCCTTTGTAGAGAATTTTCTATTGAGCATTGCTCACTCCATCGTGGGACCCCTTCAAGCATAGGGTTTGTAATAGAGACAGACCGACTCCAGTCCTGTGATTATGAAGGAGGCCGATGTGTGGCCTTGATACTCAAAAGTACAGCCAGAAAAGAATTCAACCACATTCTTGGGACTATTGTCTGGGCTGAATGGAAATGTAATTATGGTAAGAGGGTCGTGGATCGACTCTTACTGACCGCACTGTTGTTTATTTTCATATTGAATTAAAATGTGAATGAATGGGTCCCTTGTGAATGGATGTATATTGAGATATGGACGTATGACCTTGTGTGGTCAATACTACTTATTGAATCTTGATGGGTTATGATTATATCATGAGCATAAAGGTATGTTGTGAGTTTAATGGAAAAAGGAGACTCTACCCAATTTTTTTGAAAATAAGGGATCCCGATAAATGGGACACAACAAAGGTGGTATCGGTCACTCGAATCCACGTGACTCGTGAGTCGACGGTTGTCAACTGACCTCCTGACGAGGCGCCACGCCCATCAAAGCTTAAACGACACTAGGAGTTCTAATGGGTATCCATAACTAATTCCTCGAAATAAGCACAACTTGATGACAAAATTTAGGTATATCACCTCGGGTCTAGATCATGCATTGAAAAAAAGCATGTTTTGAAGTAACATGTTGTGTGATATGTGTGGGTGATTTAAAGAATAATATACACAGATTGTATATGGAACAGTAGGGTTAAAAAACATAACCTTAAGGGTTCGAAAAACAAAATGAGCATGATAGTTCAAGAACTGATGTGTATTTGTGTTTGGCATTATGCACTTTGACGCCCCAATTTAGTCCTGTTTAATTGTTAGCCAACTTGGCGAATCTATGTGTCTCTATATCATGAGAATCAAAGATATAAAAATCTGGCCACAGACGGTCTGTATATCCATACTCACAAACTATAATCAACTATATTACAATAGTTTCAAGAGTTAATTACACTCTTATACAAACCATATATTAAAACTAGTTTGTTCTAATATATACATAAACATGAACCATATTATAACTCACTTCTTCACTCACTACCAAGGAGCCGTCTTCGCACTTGAAAGGGGGATCCAGCGACAAGGTGAGCAAAGCCTAGTAGTTGAATTCTCAAGGCTACTCCCCACCTAAAATGCACACGCAATGGCACATCACAGCATCCACATTCCATACCATTTACGATGCATACATGGAATGATTTATATCATGCATGAAATGTTTCCATGTCCATACCCCGAGTCACCACTCACACATGCCGGCGCTAAAGTGTGGCACCGCCACCGGTAATGCCAATGACACCCAAATGGTTTCATTTACCACTCTAACACCCAATGTAATTTGCCAATGGGTAACCCATCCCGTCAATCCCTAATTCTAATACTCAATCCTAGGTCTAAGAGATAAACATGACCGTATGTTTTCTCTTGGGCAACATAACTTTTCGGCTTACACCTCAGGTCTCTTACACCCACACAGAACTTCTCGGATAGCACCGCTGGTCTCTCACACCCATACAGAACTTTTCGGATAGTATCGCGGGTCACTCGCACCCATGCAAAACCTTTTCGGATAGTACCACGGGTCTCTCACACCCATTTGAGTCTTGATGAGTGCCTAAAACACTCATATTATACTCGCGTCAGTCTACATTTTCCTGTTTATTTTAGAGTAATTTTATAGTTTTTGTCACTAGAATATCGAAGTTGATGTCTTTGTGAATGCAGTGAGCATTGGGGTGAAAAGAGCAAATAATCCAGCGCATTTTTGAACAAAATGGGAACAAGGCGATGAAGTACCGTCACATCGCTGATTGCCCCTACGCTGCACGCCCATTACCCGACGTCCCCACCGCCGGATATTCACCACGCCGCACCGCCACCACGCCGCGACGCCAACTCAAAATCTGCCCTCATCACAAAGCAAATTAGGTTCATAAATCGATGGAGATCGAAGTCGCACCAACGTAGGCAATGTGTTTGGAGTGAGGACACCGACTTCGTGAAGTGCCCGTGAATTGTAACGCTTTTCATTTTTCTCTGGATATTGACAGAATCAATGTTTTATTAAACAATAGGCTTTCTTTCATTGGCGTTCTAGATCTTTCGTGGGTTACATCAAACCCCGTCATGTACAAAGGATTAAAATTTTGATAATTCATGTTATTCAAATATATTAATCGTCACATCTACTCTATACCCGCATTTCAATTATATGTTAATGTTCAAGACAGCATAATAATTCAATCGATTCAGATTCGGTGAGATGAGGGTATTCGTGGATCCAGGGTAGAGTAGCCTTTAGCCGATTCCTGATAATAGAGGATATTCAACCCGAAGGTGTACTGAGGAGCCAGAACATTTAAGCATTTCTATCACCGAGTCGAGATAGAGATATACTCGATTCTATTCACAAGATAGGCGGATATATACCTCGAGAGAGGATATCTCGTAGGGCAAGATCACTCATAAGCTGACATATTACAAATAGATTGAATAACGCTTTAGAAAAGTAATCCATTGAACGTGATATGGGGCGATTTAACCCTAGGCACCAACACCATTAATTCACTAGAATCAACAGCTTAGTTGCAGTTTCCCTACTTACTTTTTACCCTAAACTCTGTTGTTCAGATATTGTCTGAAAAGCAGAACCTCTGTAGTCAATTTACCTTTCCCTGTGGATCGATATCCGTACGCTAAGCATTAATTTATATTACTGGCTACGCGCACACTTGCGACTTAGGTATTCATTTCCATAGCACCATGCTTTCGGGCCCGTTGCTTTGGCGCCGTTGCTTCGGGAGAGGTTTAAATTACATAGAGAAGTGAGCACAGGATAATGATTTGATTTTTATTTACTTGTTATTTTACAAGTGCTTGCACTGGTTTTGTTAGTTTGTGTGTTATTACAAGACAGTGCTCAAGTGAGTACATGCGACAAAGAAAAACCGAATTTTAATCAACACTTATGTGGATCCTCGAAGACTTCGCATCAGACAGCAGAACGCGAGAACATAATGCAGTAGAACTTCAAGAAGTCATGGAAAACACCAAGAACAAGATTTGGTTGAACAAACTGGAACGCCGTAGAAGTGTAGCTAGGAATCAAGCGCCTGTGCCATTTATACAACCAGATCGATCTACATGCTATTAGATGAGTTTGTTTACCACCAATGTCAGACAATGATCGACTGGCCACGATTCAAAGTAAACAATTTCAATGAAGTCAACTGGCCAAAGACAGAGTTCCAATCTTATTCCAGCGGATCACCCCATGAGAATCCCGAACATGCATTTGACTAACTTCCCCGGCTCATGACACCATCAAGGCACGGAGTCACCGAAGAAGCTCCTAAGACGTTGTTCCACTTTCACTTGGGATAAAGCCAAGCATTACAACCGCCACCAATGACCCATTACTACATGGAACGAAGAATAAAAGCGATCAAGTTCTTTCCATCTTCAAGATTGCAATAACCGGTGCAAGAGATCAAGATGCTAGTCAATTAGAGGGGAGAACCCGGCAGGCATGGGACAGTTCCATGAATTATTGCGAAGCGTCCTCACCACCGACCAACCGTATGGATGCAAGTCCACACCTCTACAATGGTCCGAGAAATACAACCCGAACAATGATACATGCCTCACCGAGGATCATTGATGAAGAAAACCAGCACCAGCGTATGAGATATTGGAAGATGTCGCGAACCAACACCAATTCCAGCGGCTCAGAGAAGTGCCACACCAAGAACACGGTGGTGCGGCATGGTAATAATGCAGTCCTCAATAACTGGTAAATTGAGTGGTCACCGGGACAAACAAATAAATAGACAGCTAGGAACAACATGCCATACGACTACCCATGGGAGTTGTGTGAATCCGTGGAGGACAAAGATAACAATACGAATGTCACAAGAACACTACAAGAGAGCAAGCCCGCACGTGTCGAGGTTTAACGAATCAATCACAAAGAACCCATGGGGGTACCAGCCTACCGTAATCGAATCGTGATTGGGCGCGGTGGCGAACAACCGTAACCGTAATAATCAAACAATCAAGGGTATGGATGCGACAACCGTAACAATATGCCATCAAATCGAGCCAACAGAACCAATCTCCGAAAAAGAAGTCGGATTTGGGAAAGCAAGCTCTAACACGTATGTTAACTTCGCATTACTGCTCATGAATGAGACTAAGGCGAATATGCAAGAAGAACAACTCAATTGGAACAACTGCTGTTGAAATGAGAAATTTAGAGATTCAAATGGGGCAATGGCTAATCATATGTAAAAGGAATGGATCATCGCTGCCAGCTCGAGGTAAACCCTAGAGGAGAAGGGAAAGAGGACCGCAAGGCCATCACTCTGCTGAATGGAAAGAGTTAAAATCTGTTTAGCTTAGCGTGAAGATTTGAAAATCAAGGAGCAAGACCAAAGTATCCCGACTCGACTGATGAAAATGAGCAACCACGAGATGAGGGCGCCAAGGATAATAAAAGCAGGGAAGAACCAGAAACAGAAAAACAAGAACTGCCATATACCAATCCCGTAATTTCGAGGCAAGGCTGAAGAGTAATTGAGAGCAAGTTTCGCAGTTTCTTGACATCTTCGAAACCACATATTAATATACCATTTTTTGAAGCTACTAGAGAATATGCCAAGTTATGTGAAATTCATGAAAGATCTTGGCAAGTAAGAAGAAATTGAAGAGTATGGGACCATTGCCTTAATCGAGGAATGCAAGTACATCTCCCAAAGAAGCTTCCCTAACTTCCCAAGATCCTGCAAATGTGTTATACCATTCTCTATAGGAATCTGGGACGGAAAGTTCTTTATGTACTCGGGAGCGAGCATCAACTTGATGCCACTCGATGTTTAAAAGGCTGTGCCAGAACCTAATCAACCACAATCGGGCCACAACTTATGGGATCGGGTCATACCAACACCCTCGAGGTATAGTCGAAAATGTGCTCGTAAAAGTTGGTAAATTCGTCCTTCCAACAGACTTTGTCATTCTGGACATGGAAGAAGACGACTCGGTCCCCATCATACTTGGTAGACCTTTTCCTAGCCACAGAAAGCTCAAATTACGTGCGGCAGAACTCAAACTAAGAGTCCAAGGAGACAGATCACTTTCCATGTTTTCCACCCCACTGGCACCCGCACGACGACCAAATGAAGATATCCTCGTAACTTCAAGATACAAGAGATCGTGTGCGCTTACAGAAAAATTTGTGGATACAAACCACATCTTGCAGAAAGACACCGAGAAGGGCAGTGGGCATGTACGTAAGAGTATTTCATCCACCTGAGCATTGGGTGTGAGCACTATAAGGATGCGCATACATTTTGGCTTATCCTAAGGCGTCGTGCATTATCAGATCTGTGGTCGCCGAGCTAACGACATTAAACATGGGCCGCTTCGGGAGGCAAACCCAAGTGTTCCTAAATTTTGTAGTTCCAAGTTCTATTAGTTATTTCAAGAATTTTTGTTTCTAGTTGTGTCCCCTGATCAAGAGCCATGAGCAGCGACCAAGTGTGACCTGTGTTATGTATGGTACTCAAATGTTGTTCAATAATTTAATATGTTTACACGTGAGAGCTCGTGCGGGGCGTAATGCGTTCGTACCCCGCGGTGATTCTCGCGGCGCCACGCCGCTGATCGCGGATTCCGCCGCCGCTGACGCCGTAACACTGGTCACGCCGCACGACTCGCCGCACGCCATTTTCGGCTTCGCCACGCCGGACGCGGATTTGCCACGCCGCGATCGCCAATTTTTGAAGTCGCCACGTCGCGACGGATTTCACGCCAGCGACGCCATTTTAATATTCTCACATCGCCGATCGCGGTATTCCTCACGCCGCGCATCGTCAAATTGTAAAGCCCTATGTCACCGCGACGGAGACACCACGCTGGGCGTATCGCCACTTGGTTATACTCTCCGCCGCCGCCGCGCGACGCTACCCCGCACGCCGCACGCAACTCGCTTTTTAGCCCAAGAATGGTTCATTTCACAACTTCACTCATCACTTTCCTTCCGAACCCTAGCTCCACTCGCATCCCAAATTTCACCTAACTGCCGAGCTCATCCCACCTGCCGAGACCACTGCATCATCATTACCACCGTGAAGTCACCCTCATTGGGCCGGGCCAATCATAGTGGCATTCCCACCACTCGTGTGCCCGATTCTAGCTTGGGCACAAAGAGTCTAGGTCTATTTGAGCTGCTTTCAAGGCATTCTGTAGGTACAGGCCCTCACTCATCACTAGGTTCCCTTAGTGGTCTCCGAGCAGCATTTAGGTTTTGTTGAGTCCTTCATAGTTACTTAGTTGTTTTGTGGTACACAGGGTGTTTGATTTTTTTTTTTTTTTGTCTAGGCGTATGCTCGCAAGCAGGCGGTTAATTGCAAAGCGGAGTCGGCCCATCGAGGACCCGACTCCGTCTCGATCTCTCACTTCGCAACAAGTGAATACCGCGGACGGCGAGTACAATTTGCAAACCGATCCTTCATTAAGGAGAAGGTTTCACCCCGATGATTTCTTTAGAAAGCACCATCAGGCTAAAGGGTATGTGTCTTTATGCCAACCCCTCGGCCGCCGGCAATGAGCGAGTTCGAGAATTTACGCCAACCTCAAGGCCCCATGTCCTCAAAAAGGTCGGTATGTAGGTATATTGGTCGACTTCAAGCAGTAGAGTCGAACAATAGTTTCTATGGCCTAAACATGTCCACCTCCTGACCTTTGATCGCCTCCGCGAGCATCCACTACCATGAGTGTCATCCGCGCATTGACCAGCGCCAGGAGCTGAGGATCACCAGCCGCGGCCATGCGGTCAATTTCAAGGCTAAGCATTTGGCCTACATTCTAAGGTTTGGCACCACTTCATCACCGCTGGGCCTTATACCGACGACGCCGTGCAGGTGACCGCCCAAATGCTCCTTGCTCAACTTCGCCATCCTACAGGATATACCATTCGATGTCATGTGTTATCGAGGATGCCATCTCCATAACCGGATATAAGATGAAACCTAGGGCACCCTTTCCTCGATATTTGGCTTGTGCAAACAAGTCAGGTGCCCTGATCGAATAACAGGCCCGCCCATCCGATCAAGGCCATATCTGGCTGCGGACACTCGGCAGTCCCGCCCACCCGAGTGGGGCTTACGACTGCGTCACGAGCCCTCCGACGAGACGAGCTTCCCGACATCGGTCAGCTGGATTCCCGGGTGACACCCAGAGGACATTGGCCGCCCTCGCCCGCCACCTCCACCACCATCCACGCACTCCACCACCTCCCCAGCCAGCCACAGCGCACTCCTGGGCCTCTTCCCGCATCTGCGGACCCGTGCTCAAGGCCACCGAGCTTTGACTTCTCGATGAGACCAGAGCACCGAGTCCCGCATCAGACATGGAGACGCTATGTCGATATGCGCCCGCCAATCGTGTCATCATTCTACGCCAGCTAAAGAGCCTATGTGCCCAAACGCTTCAAATTTCTTTGGCTTTTCACCATCCACCACCACTCCACCACAGCTGATAACGTGAGTCTCCTTACCCTTATGTTTTATCTTCTACGCTGTATTGTTCGATATTTTGTCAGGGGAGTGGGATCGGTGGATCGTACCATGTTTTTGTGTGTCAAGCGAATGTTTTGGTTTTAGGGTGTAGTATTTTAGCGTGGTCCCATACAGTGTGTTTTGTTTTCGGCTTATTTACACTTACTTCATTTTATGAGTCATGTGTTAGCGTTTGATTATATTTAGGTTTGGTCTTTGATGTAGTAATCGCATATGTGTGCCATGTTGAAATCGGGAGGATCAATTTGGATTGGAGTTCTATAAACTGCTCACCAGAATGCAGCATTTGCTTGGATGCCTTAATTAGATTGACACTGGAAGGCTAGTGAATCAATCCCTGCAAATAAGAAACTAGTTCTCAAACCCTATCACACTCACACACTACACTTCAGAGTATATAAGTGTCAACCAACTACCAAAGTTCTCACTGGCCTAGGGAGATTCGAACCATTTGAGTGATGGGACACCTAATCAAAAGAGGATTGCCATCGAGCCCCAACCAAAAAGAGAAAATACAAAAACAATAGAAAAAAGAGAAAAAGAAAAAGAAATATGACAAAAATAGGTATATGTGATAGAATAAGCTGGATCATCCAATCGAAATCCCGGCACAAGCCCGAGGGGCCTATCAGCCTAATGCCCCGAGCCAACTAGCTTTCAATGAGTCATTGGACTTCACCGGCCCGCTGCATGGGACAAGATGGATCATTCACGAACTGTGGCCGTTGAGCTCGTTGGAGTGTTCTGGGTGAAATTTGAAGGGAATCAATGCCCGGGTGCCCTTAAATCAACCGGTGGGGAGTCACCACTGATCCCCCGTCACAGAACACTCCTGGGCTAAAACTTCTGGCACTCAGGTCTTCTTCCATTTGTTTTAGGTAATGTAGAAATTTTTAAGATATAAACATGAATAAACGGGTGCTCCTATCCTCTTTCCTAGTTAGCTTCTTCCTAATAGGCGAGTTGAGCTAAGTTTGGGGTATTCCAACCTAGTATATACCTGAAGTCACATCATTATACACATAGGATTTTGGGAGCGCTATCGAACACCATGGATTCATGCACTCAGTCAGCTTCACCTATCTCAATCGAATTTACCGAAAGTCAAATATCCGTATGCCTTCAATGAACATCGAAAGCAAAACAAAGGTATAGGAGTCAAAACTCAATGATCCCATTTTTCAAAGATGTACCATCAGATTAGTGTGAGTTACATTATGTCTGTGGTGTGTCCTCGTCTAGATTTTAGTTTCTTGCTTGAGGACAAGCAAGAAACTAAGTTCGGGGTGTGATGAGGCCTAAAACACTCATATTATACCGCATTTCATACATTTTCCTATTTATTTTAGAGTACTTTATAGTTTTATGGACTAGGAATAATCGAGTTGATGTCTTTTGTGAATGCAGGAGCATTGGGGTGAAAAGATGTTAACGAGAAAGTGCATTTTGGAACAAATGAAACAAGATGAAGTACCGCCACGACGCCCCCACGCTGCGGACGCGCCCCCACGTCAGTGATTGACCACCACGCCGCGCGACGCCACCACGCCGCTGACGCCAACTCAAAATCAGCCTCATCATTAAAAAAGCAAATTAGGGTTCAGCAAATCGATGGAGATCGGAAGCACAACTGCAGGCACAGGGCTGAGAGCATAGTGACACTAACTTCGAGGAGTATGCTGTGGAATTGTAACGCTTTTCATTTTTTCATAGTATTTTCGGATTTTGTAGAACAATGTTTCCTTTATTAAACAGCTTATATTTTCCATTATGTTCTAGATCTTTTCTAGGGTTACCAAACCTCGTCATGTACAATGATTAAAAGTTTGATAATTCATGTTATTCATTGTTATTAATCGGTCACATCTACTCTATACCCGCATTTCAATTATATGTTAATGTCTCGCCAAGAAGAAGATAATCGAATCGAGATCCGAGATTCTGTAGATGAGGGTATTCAGGATCTCGTAGAGTAGCCTTAGTCGATTGATAATAGAGATATTCAACCCGAAGGTGGCATTTCCGAGGTTGTGAACATTTAAGCATTTCGGAACATCGTAGCCTAGATAGAGATATACCTAATTCCCATTCATAAGATAGGCGATATACCCCTAGAGAGACATTCGTAGGCAAGATCACCCTCGCTAATTGATACATTACAAATAGATTGAATAACGCTTTAGCAATCCATCGAACGCATGTCAGGCGATTTAACCCTGTGCACCAACACCATTAATTCACTAGAATCAACAAATTTTAGTTGCGCTTCCTACTTACTTTTTAATTCCTAAACTCTCGTTGTTCGGGATATTGCTCCAAAAGCGTAACTCTCAGAAATAATTTACCTTTCCCCCGTGGATCGATATCCGTACGTTAAGTACACTATATTACTTGGGGATACGCGTACACTTGCGCACTTAGGTATTCATTTTATACACCGCGTTTTCGGCCTGTCAAGTCTCTAACACCCATGTAGGACTTTTCGGATAATACCACGGGTCTCCTACACCCGAGTTCCAAGGACACCCAACACACATTAATTCTATCTCATTTTATGATTTAAACCATGAGTCTTTATTGGATGTAGTCCCAAAGACAAACTCAACTCATATTCACCAAGAGCAGGAATACCATACCGTGGCACCCACACTTTTGACTCACTGATGTCACCCGACTCAACGCGATGTCACTGCGCAGCGCTGGAATGCACTGACAATTCATATATCCACCTAATGACTACACACAATTATATTTCATATATCTAGAAACATTCATGTTAACATCAATTAGCATGTATTAACATATCATTTCCATACACATTTGCCATTCATTTCAAACAACATCGTTATCTAATTCAAGGAAAATTCACAGCGGACAATTTCGGTCCAATAAGAAATCCGACTATTTTTGACAAATTCCAGTAATGGTGTCGTCCATGGACAAATTTCTCTCATCAAGCATCGCCTAATTTCAGGAATCAAACCCAGCGCTATTTCGGCCTCACAACACCCAAACCATTTTCATGGCTTTTTAAACAAGGAATATCCAAGGTGAGAAGACCCCACCTCCTGAGCTTTGCTGAAACTCCACAATACCGGTACCTGCCGCAGCTCTCAGCTGGGGATCAACTTTGCCTCTTACTCCGTCAGCAACCGCTGGTTCGATCGTCGGGAAATTTAGAGAGAAGGTAGACACTCTTTCTCTACCAAACACTCTCCTTCTTTTCTCTCTCTTTTTCCTTCTCCTAAACTGGTTAAGAGGATTTTGTCCTCTATGCCATGTCAAGCCACCATTGGTTGGTTTGGATTTCTTATCCACTTATCCCTCTACTTTCGATTTCTATCAAATAGCACATGCCATGTCCACCATGGCCCACATTTGAGCTCATGTTTGACCTATTTGGGACATGATGTGTGCACCCCTCTTGAGCCACCCATAGTGCCAAGTGTCCCACACACCACCCTTGCTCGTAATCGAAATTCGACTGTTCTTAATTTTAAATTTGACGTGTGTTGGGATTTCAGAGAGGATTCCAACTCGTGACGCCGCTTTGCTTCATCGTCCAGATCTAGAAAATTCGGATTTTGACTGAAATGACCATTTTTAATTTTTAACATTTGATTTTCCTGGTTTACATGCACCACTAAGGAAAAGGGATGAATGGGTCTCATGATGCTAAAGTCTATTAGTGCTAGTATGTGCACTACTAGTTAGACTGAGATAGAAACTTGAGAACTCTATCATATCCGACACCTATAGATGGCTAGCGCAGGAAGAGGACGCCGAGGTGGTGGGCTGGAGGACAACTCCACGACCACAATATTGGATCAATGGGAGCTCCATAGGTCGTTGTCAAGGTAACCGCGACTTTATGTGTAGGTGTGGTTAAGTACTCAACATACAAGATGGCACTGGGAAACCAAGGGGGGTGGGGGTTCACAAGATCCAAAGGTCTGAGGCATGATGATCCTTCAGCCTCAAGGAGGAGGAGACTGGCTGGTGGCTGGGCCACGCTTCCACTAGTTAGAAAGCGTCACGCGCGAAAAGCAGAGGAAGGAGAATCAATCTTCAGCTCTCACAGAAGTAGAAGACTTGGTTTCGCATGGATTTCGGGACTGGCCAGGGCCAAGGCCAGCCGGGTTTCTAGGCCGATGGGGCGTATGACATGTTACCATTTCCACGTCCGCACATGAGACAAGATTTCTTCCACAGGCGTATCTCGGAAATATGGGATATCACAGCCTAATCATCAAGTGGGACATGTTCGAACGCAGCAGGAGCCTTCCACTCAAGTTATTATTAGGGGAACCGATGATTCAGTTATAATGGGTAGGGGTATGTTTAATCAACAAAATTTATAACCTATTTCCATCATCAAGTAAAATGAGACAGATTGGCCACGTGAGGCAAGTATCTAGGAAATATGACATCATGGCCTAATCATCATGGGATATGCCCGAACGTTAGCTAGCCCTCTCATCCCAAAGATAAAGAAGGGGAACCGATGATTCGACATAATCAGTGTGGTGCCTAATCAACAAAATTTATAACCTATTTCCTATTGTCTTAGCATAGCTACCGCAAAGATAGTGGCTCTAGGGTCAATGTGGATGGGCTTTAGCACAAATGACTTTCGCTAAGGCCAAAATGGTTAATTCAATTTGGATTTGGCTTTTGTAAAACAATGAGTTTGAGGTTTAAAACAAACAACAGGAGAAAATATAAAAAGAAAGCTCCTCACATCAAGTTACCGGATTTAAGTCTTAAGGTAATCGAAGGTCCCTGTCCCTTCTCATATGGGGAGGGATGGACATATAGTCATTTCCCCGAACTCCGGATCTTCATTTGACACCAAAAACTAAACCCTAATAATTTTCCTTCTTTCAAGAGAGATATTTGTTGAGTACTTTATGGTCTCACGTTGTAAACCTATCTCCTTTACCCACCTTATAGTAACTAATAAATGGTAACTAATGAATCTTAGTGGACGAATAATAAGTAATCCACCGAACCCCAAAAAGATTTTCCAAGTACAAAGCCATTCAAGATACCTAAGGGATTTTAAACCTAAGATTAGAAGGAGACATATAAATAACAATAACACCTTGTATTAATTCAGGAGAACCTCATAACCTAAAAATCCTCCTCCAAAGAGCCTTCCTCTTGAGTTGTCAAATTCACGGCAATAGCAACTGAGAAAGGAAAGAAAATGGGAGAAAATGAGAGAAAGGAAAAATAAGTGGGAAAACTCTCGCCCCGGGCCAGATTAAAAATGCACGGTGTCCAGATCCCTTATGTGTGTTAATCGAGCTTATATAGTGCTCCTAATAAGCAAAATTATTAAAATATCTCAAATACCCAATTATGCGAAGGGCATTAAGGAAAAAATTACAAAAAATGGTCAAACGGTGATAATCGTCAAAAGATGGAGAGTGTGTTATAAAATTGTGAATTTATGAAATTTCGCAGCTCGCAAAAATTCGTACAGCAGGAAATTTTGGTAATCCTGCGAAATTACAAAGGTTTTAAAATTTTCTCAACCCGCAAAATTTTGCGCTGCCAAATTTCTCCCGTCATTCCTTCCTTTGGTTTCTAATTTGCACATCGAAGCCTAACTCTGATTCTTTGCTCTGAGTCGAAGTCATCAATTTACAAGTTTCGCTTGCAAAACTACAAAAGAAGCCATACAAATGTTATATCAAGAGGTAGTCCTGACCTTAATGTGCAAATAAATAATTGTTATTATACAAAAGTGCTCAAACCCCTAATAACGGTTCAAAATAAAGACTTGGTCAAGCCTTAATCACTTCTATCCAACACATCATTAGTCCCCAGCAATGAAAGAAAGAAAGAGAAACAAAACAATAACAAAATTATGTTTTCAAAAAGTATGTTGATGAGTAATGCCTAACCCTCAATGAGAATCACCGAACCTTGCCCACAATCCATTCTAAGGAGAATGAATATGTGTAATACAAAAGATTTCAAAAGAGTTTCCTTTCCTGTGAGAATCAACTTAGAACTTCCACCAAAATCTAAGTGTTTATATGATTAGTTTTCAACAATAACCGCCAAATCAAAGACTTTTCCCAACCAAGCTATTGTCACAACCCAGTACACTAACGACCTAAATAGATCAGACCCGCTCTTTTTTCACACCATCGCCAGGTGCAATGCTATGGAATCATCACCAAACCATGTGGTCAGATCCAACCACATTCAACCATCATACGAGACATCGTCACATGGATTCTTTCAACCACCATCCCAAAAATTTTCCACTGCACTTCAAATGATTTTGAATCTCCAGCACCTACAACTTGCTAAAGTCCACCTATTCACCCGGTAACGAAAACAAGTCGTGGGTTCTTAAATCTGGGCTATGGCAACTCGCGTTTTAAAGACTTCTATCCCGACGCGTCGTCAAGCAAGCGCTGCAATTTCTTCTTTCTTTCTTTGTTTTCACTTCTTTTATTTGGAAGACCCATTGGCCTTCTTTCATATTAGGGTCCCAACTCATTAAAGGTGGTCAACAATGAAACAGTTTCTTGCAAGATTTAGGAGGCTAGACAACTTCACCCTTTTATTGTTGAAACCCCATGCACAAGTAGGTGGAGAATAGAGAGGTGGAAGAAAACTACTGTAAGCACAAGAATTCAACTCATCATCCACTCAATTAGGTATGGAACCACCTTAACATCAACGTAATTAGACGATGTTTCAACTTTTCAAACTACGTTAGTAAAACACAAAAAAAAAGGGTGTAATTTTTTAACATAAGTGTGTTGTATATATATATAAAAAAGATATGACTATATTTCTAAGCATAAAAAGAAACTAACAACTTTACAACCAAAAAAAGGCAAGCCACTGAACAAAACAACATGGACTTGCTCAAAATAGTAGTAAAGACATAATTGTAATGGCCACTTCCTTCGCTAACCCACCCCCCAACCAAATGTCACATTGTCCTCAATGGGGCTCGAATTGGAAATTTAGAGAAGGAAGGGCTACCTCCTCAATGGTGAGCAGTTGGTGGTATGTCATCCTTTATCTAGGTGAGGTCGAGGAGTCAGCCGATGAAGCCGAGGAGAATTCGTCGCCGCCGCTTCCGCATGTCCAATGAAGCCAGAGGGTGCAAAGTGGCCGCTATCGTGCCAGCCGAGGATGATCCGAGGAGTCTTGGGCGTGTGATCGATGAGATAGAAGGTGACTCGAATGCACCCAGGACGGCGTGGTTCGTGCAATGGCGGTCTCGTATGTGTCATCCCTCTCAACAAAGTTATACGGGCGTATTTCACAAAAGATGTCGATGTGGTTGGCAGCGGCAGGATCGTGATCCATACATAGCAGAAAACCCCGAAAGAAATATGGAGATATGTTATGTGGTGGCGTTGATAAAATTGGGTCCAACTGACATGAGAGTTTGAGGCACTGAGGTGCGTGAGGGTGCCGACGATATAGGTAATGGAGCAGTGACTGCTGGAGCTACGGATGGTGCAATCTAGGGCTACTCTGTATCCTCTATAGGATGGTCAACTACTATATCCTCAGCTATTCCTAAGGTGGGAGGTTCTAAGCACGGGGCAGAAGCTACCACCTGTCAACAGAAAGAATGGCCTCGCAATGTCGGGCGCCTCAACTGCCTAACAGAAAAACTCATATGGTCACACCACCATAATAGCCTCGGGAACAGGAGGGGTATGGACCGTACGTCAAGTTCCCGCAGCGGGACCATCCTCGTGCGGAATAAGGAGGTCACAGCGTTTCAACAGGTCAGAACCAAAATCCTCAAATATGCGAGAGAGCCTCTCACACAGCCTTTCCACTGCACAGAGTGTTGGAGAGAAGAGGTTGGACCCAAGAGATACTTATGAAGAGCGATACTCAGGAACCAGATTCCCATGAGATGATCCTGTTAGGTAAAACTTGAATGTACAGCAATCACTGACTGAGCAAGGGCCATAATCCATGAGGTCGCTGTTGGTTAAAGACAATCAAAGTCAATGCAACTGAAATGTCGCGCTTTGATGTACCACATCCATCACTGAGATATGGATACAGAGATGTAATCGCCAAGGTTTACGAGTATATAGAACCCAATGACCACCCGAGGTAGAAAACCTAAGATAAGGTCACAGCAAAAGGTTCGTGGAGCACCAAAGAAGAAGCCCTGTTGAAACTGTAAGTTTCCACCGCAAAGAAAGAATGATCATGAGGCTTCGTTGTGAATTTCCTGGCTGCAATCTAACTATGCTGTGCATTGGTCAAGAAGATGGACGCCTGGAGCACAAAGGTGACAGATCCTGAGAAATCATCACCGGTCCCAACACAGTGGAGAATGGGGCCTTGGGGCCCTTCAACAGATGACCACCCGGCCCGAAGTCCCGGCCCTCTTTGAGGCGGGATCTGGTGATGTCAGGTGAGCAGGGAGATGGAGGAGAAAACAACCCAATCACTACAACAGATGATAATGCATGAGGCTGATAAGGTCACTGAGAGAGCGCCCATCCCCACTTACAGGGCGATAACACCGGCAGGTGTGGAGAAGGTTGCACCCAAGCTCTCCATGAGTCTGTCCATGCTTGGATTAGGAAGAGATGGGCATGGGTAGAGAGGTTCTCTTTAGGAAAGGAATGAAATGAATTAAGAAAGGGCCTGGGAAGCCATATAAAGGGATCGTAAGAGCATGAGTAAGAGTCAGCAAGCAATCAAAACAGTTGCACCTAAACTATAGAAAAGAACCAAGAGGTGCAGGAGATTCATGAGGAAGATAATCAATATAGATCAGAACTGGAATGAATAAAACAACTGACTTAATTCTTCCTTCCACTACACTACAAACTGGAATACCAATATGAGAATGTAATAAAACATAAAATTTAAAATAACTGGTTAAATGATGAACATAAACATTAATAACCCAAAAGAGATAACAAAATCATCAAAATAGATATTATGAGTTTCAAAACCAATCAACAAGAGCTTTCAACATAGAATTATGATGGGACTTCTTAGTCTTTATGAACCATTTAGATAGGTTTTAAAGTTTCGCCATCGGTTCCTGAATAATTTCATGGTCCTGGAATGATGAACCACCTGAACCGCAGAGTTTTAACTGGTGGATGAGTTGAATGAACAAATCACTGACGAGATCACCGTATGTGGAGATCGAACCATAAACACACTTTGGTCCGCTGAGGTCATGATATAACGATCGCAGCTTCTCTAACCACGTGTTCTGGAGTTTTGGCATAACGTTTCAATTTTCCAATCAACGATGCAAGAACTTTGAAATAACTTCCAAACTGGTGTTCAGCGATGGTCACTACGCTTTATATCCGATCGGCGCAGGTATCATTACAACTGAAGTATATGTTATGATCTAAAGAATATCTGAAGGTTAACCCATAGCGCCTCACAAAATCGAGTGCCAGAGACCAAATTTTTCAGCGAGTTCAACACTTCATCATATGGTCGATTTCAGCTAAGATCGTTAATCATCTGAGGCAGAAGGGCACATTACGCTGATAACATTATTAGATTCTCAAGGAATACAAATAGCGGAACCTGATTGTCGATTAGGCCTTAACCCAACGATAAAGATATTTTCAAATTTGAAAACACTTATCCAAAGGAAACCTAATCGCCTCATAAAGTCGATGCCCCAAACATCGAATAAATCAACTACTAAAATTGGGTTTAGGGGCATCATGTGACGGCGAGAGATCTTCCCTAGTCTTTGGCATTTTTCGCATGCACAACATATGTTGTGGGCATCCTTGACAAGAGAAGGCCAATATAACCTAGATTGGAGCACCTTCATGGCAGTCTTCTGGGAAGCAAAATGATCTCCACATGCATTCTCATGGTAGTGACTGAGTATTCCTTGTTGTTCTTCCTCGGGCACACATCTTCTAATTATCTTATCAGCACAATATTTTAACAAGAATGGCTATTCCCAATAGTATAAATGAATTATGAAAGAAGAACTTCCCAGATGGCCTTTCAATTAACCCGTACCCTCCCTACCAAGAAATCGCAATGAGCATACCATGGGGCATTTTCCACTAGCAACAGAGACTCCTCAGGAAACTCATCACTAATTGGAGGGTTATGGGTGTTGTATGCTATTGTTAGTCGCGAGAGATAATCCGTAACAACATTCTCCACCCCCTTCTTGATCCCTTTCTCGATCTACTGTGTTGAATTCTCGGGCGAGAGAACTCCACCTAATGTAGTGGGAAGCCTAGCCTCGCATTTTGCTTGGTGACAAGGTACTCTAAAGACGAATGGTTTGTGGAAATTAAGTGATGTCCGACCCCACCAAGTGTAGAAGGTGCAATTTAAATTTATCCAAGGTATTAATTCACGCTAACAGCTCTTCTCTGTGGTATAATTCTCCTGCGGCTTCATTCAACGCTTGCTTCGTATAGTATACCATATGGTTTCTTCTTCTTGACTAAGAATCGTCTGACATGGCAAGATCACTTGCATTGCACATAACCTCGTGCTGCAACTCGCTACTGGGGGGCCCTTACCGGGTCAAGTAGGTTTCAGCCTCAAAGCCCTTTGTCGGGCCTTCATCCCATGCAAATTTAGGCAATGCCTTTCAGCAGCCTCGAAGAGGTTTCTAGCAATTTTTCGTGAAGTCCTTGATGAACCCCATAGAAACCTGCATGCCCAAGGAATTGCCTTACTGTTTTCACATTTGTAGGAGAAGGGAGTTTGGAAATTAGCTTAATTTTCGCCTCACAACCTCAATTCCCGGTTTAATATGATACGCCTTAAACACACCTCGTTGGACCATAAAATGGAACTTTTCAATTCAAGACTAAATTTTTCTCAATGCACCTCGTAAGATGTAGCCTGTGTCGATCAAGCATTCTTCAAACTCCCTCCATATACCGTAATGTCAGCCCATGTAGACCTTACACGCCCCTCCGCCAAATCACCGAAGATACTAAGTACGCATCTCCCTGAATGTGGGCAGGTATCGATAGGCCGAAGGGCATCCTCCTGTAAGCATAAGTCCGAAATGGACAGGTGAAAGTGGTATTTTCTTGGTCCCCTCAGAAAGTACCCCAACTGAAGTACCCTGAATAGCCATCCAAAAAGTAATAGAAGGGGTGCCCCGAAATTCTCTCGAGGAGATGATCCATAAAAGGCAATGGGAAGTGATCTTTTCTTGTCACATCATTCAATTTCCTATAATCAATGCATACCCTCCAACCTGTAGTAAGGCTAGTGGGCACCTCTTCTCCTTTCTCATTGTGCACATTGGTCACCCTAGATTTTTTAGGCACAACCTAAGTCGACTCACCCAAAAAGCATCGACATGGGTATATGATACCAACAGAAGAATTTCGTAACTTCGCACGACTACTTCCTGCATGTGAGGATTCAATCTTCGCTATGGCTGCCTGACTGATCTCGCCTCTTCTTCTAAATAGATGTGGTGGGTGCAAACCAAAGGGCTAATTCCTTTCAAATCAGAGATTTTCCACCCAATAGCCTGTTTGTTCTCCCGGGAGGATGTCCAAAGAACTGCTTTCCCGTGAAGCATTGGAAAGGTGGAGGATATAACAACAGATATCAAGCCATTTTCTTCTAAGTATGCATACTTTAATTCCACAGGCAGGGGTTTGAGATCCAACTTTTGAGGCTCATTGGTTCCTTCCTCAATTAGTAAAGGTAGAATTTCTTCTTTTTTTCTCCATGGCCCATGTACAGTACACAAGTCTTGGGTTCCCTGCAGCTCTTCAACACAATAAGATAATTCCTCAATCAGTACATTTTGCAATTGTTGCTACTCAGCTTGTTCCTCCAGAATAGTGTCAATTATGCAAACCTCCTCTGGACCCTCTTCCATTGGTTGCATATGCTTTTTGCTCAAGTATTGAGCTCCGTGTCACGCTCCCGAACGTAGGGTCGCATAACCCATTTCTGCAAGAATTAATGATCGATCGAGGCTAAGAATGGTTTTCTAAGGATTATAGGCACATAATTAGCTCCCACTGCAACTGGCTCTGTATCAAGCACAACAAAATCTACAGGATAGTAGAATTTATCCACTTATATCAACACATCCTCCACAGTGCCCTTCGGGATTTTCACATATCTATCTGCTAGGGACAAAGTGATGGAAGTGGGTTTCAATTCTCCCAAACCCAACTGCTTGTTCATTGAATAAGGTAGCAGGTTGACACTAGCTCCCAAGTCTAGCAATGCCTTCTCTACACAAGTTCCCCCAATATTTACCGAGATGGTAGGACAGCCCGGCCCAGACTTCACCGGAGTCTTCAGATCGATGATGGCAACAACTCGTTTCTGGCCGTAAAGGCCTTTTATCAACATTTAACCCTCTCTTAACTGTGCATAGATCCTTTAAATTTTTTGCATAAGTTGGAACCTGTTTGATCATGTCTAGCGGGGGGATGTTGACTTTCACCAGCATTAACACTTCTAGGATCTTTCCTTAGTCGATGGCTTCGTTTTTAGTGCTTCGAGGAAAAGTGTGGAGGTGCTGCCCTTCTTCGCATCCTTAATCAAAACTTTGGTTCAGCTTCCCTTTCCTCTATGCCTTCTTCTGCTGGTTTGGGGACTGGCTGCTCAACCTCCTTACCACTCCTCAGAGTGATTATTGCTTTGACTTCGTCTATCCTAGGAGGTGGTTTACTAGACAAGCTCAATCGTGCATTCCCCGAGGATTGGGCTGCCTGAGAGAACCTTTCGCACCGTTGGTTTGTCAACCTAGAAATCTGAATAATGTGAAATTGTCAAATTTTTGGGCAAGATCGCATCAAGTAGGTTCTCAATCTTTTGCTCAAGCAGCTTTCTAACGATCGATCCTCCTAAGAAGGCTCGAGTATTTATCGCCTTCTCGTTTCTACAACGCCCACCACATTGCTTAAATTCATTATAGCTTGCTCAACCGGAGATGAGGATGGTGGTGGCTGTGGTTGAGATGAAGAACCATATTGTTGCTGTGCACCAAGGGGTACATATGCTGGAGGCTTTGGTTTCCAAGAGAGGTTAAGATGGTTCCTCTAATTGGGATTATATATGTTGCTGTATGGGGCATTTGTTGGTGGCTTGTATTCGCCCACAACATTAGCTTGTTCAGCCATCATATCCCTCACTGAAGGAGCAGTTGGGCAATGCTCTCCTTGGTGCTCAATAGACTAGTAAATGAAGCATGGCCGGTCAAGGTGCTGGTGTTTCAAATGCATCGCCTCACCTCATGTTGGATTTCTCATTTCTAGCTCTTCCAACCTTCAGCTTATGCGGATAGCTTCTGCTTTCATTTTCATGTCCTCTCTGTGAGTGAGTACATGCCTCCCTCGAGTTGGTCGCAGTCTCATTCTCTCGCTCCCTCAGTCAGTCTCATCCCAAGCCCCAGATGTTTCGCCACATACTCGTAGAAGTCCATGACTTCTTCTGGATTTTTGCTTAAGAAGTCCCCTCCACACAAAGTCTCCAATAATTGTTTCATAGCAGGGGACATTCCATCATAGAAATGGTTGACTAGCAACCCTATGTCAAAGCCATGGTGAGGACAAGCACCAATGGTTTCCAAATACCTTTCCTAAAGACTAATAATTTCTCATTTTCATGTGGGTCAGAATAACACCCCAAACATTTTTTAAATGATTTTTTTCATGGAATTTAATTTTTAGGGTGGTTTAAGGTCCATCATGAATTTATAATAATTTTTAGGAATTAATTTTCAATTAAATGGAATTTTAGAAAATATACCCATGAAGGTCACCCCGAGCAGCTTGGACCGAAAGAATTTTAAAAATATCCAATGAAGAAATAAATTATGGGAATTTTTCTGAAGCAATTTAAGGTCGAAATATAAGAGTAAAATAAAATTAATGAAAATACATGAATAAAAAAATAATAAAATACGTGATCAGTGAACCTGTAGGAAAAAGTCAGATTTTGCTGGACCAAGGGCCAAAGAGACATTTTTAATAATTCCTAGTGGCCTTAAAAATTCAATAAAAACAGTGTGAATTATGCAATATTGAATTAATTTTTAAAAATATTATGCCTCAGAAAATCGAGCAGAAAGACAAAGAAAAATTGAAGAACCCTAGGTTCTCCATTCAGTCGAACCGTCGGGAAGGAAGAAAATTTTGTTGCAGCCAATTCCTTGAATAAACCTGTGATTTTTCACAGGAGACTCTCTCAAGGTATATTAAAGTGCCATGTTTTTAATTTTGGTTTGCATGGTCTGTATTGGAGGAAAGGGGCTGAATTGATAAAACGGTTGTTGCTCGATGGTCAATTAGGGCTAGTCATCGAATTAATTGTCTAATGTGTATGAAGGTAATTGCATTTGAATCTATATGAATGTAATTCAAGAGGTATGAATTAGGTCTGGTATGTTTAAAATTTGGGGAAAATGTATTTAGAATGAATTGAGGTGGTAATTATTAGTGGAATTAAGGGTTGAATCGATTGAATGAATTTATGTTTGAAGGTCGACTTGGATGTAATCATAGGAGGACCTAATGGACGAATTTAGGCCAATTTGACATCATTGAAAGATATGTATGTTAGTGAAAATTTTTCCACTGTTTCAGGTCTTTTCGATGCTCAGAGAGAAAGATATAGGCAAATACTAACTGATGAGCACCGCCAAAAAAAAACGAGTTTAGTGATTAAACATTAGATATAAGAAATTAGTTGTGAAATTGAATATTAAAATTATAATTTTGGGTATTTAGATGTTAAAAGGCATAATGTTGAAGGTAAGGAAAGTAAAAAGGGGATTTTAAAAAAAATTTATTTAAAAGCTCAAGGCAATTAAATAGAAACTAGTAAATCAATGACTGAAAGAGCTGGATAAATGCCAAGGTACGGCTCTGGTGATTTTGACGTTATCTTTATATTCTTTCATGAATATTAGTATAGCAAACGGTTAAAGGCTCACATCGTCAGGTGAATAGCCTAGTCGAGCCTGACTTTAATAGGGAGGTGAGTAAATTTATATCATCGCATTTCGCACCTTCGAAATGTATAGCGTGTTTTCATTGTTTGACTGACCGTAGTAATCGGGATCATGATTAAGACCCTTATTCTGAGCATTCATTGAATTGAATTTGCTCAGCATGCCACAAGTCACGTGTCCCGATGAATATTCATGCCGAATACCTACCACTATAACTTGTAATCGCACGTCATTGATGGTATGAATCACGTAGTGCTTCCAACCTGATGGGGAGGCCATCGTGCCATGTGCACATGGTACCTCCGGGTATGCAAAGCCAAGGCCTTCCAGAGAGGTGGAAACTCTAGCGTAGAACTCAGTCCATTCTACGGATCTTGGTTGAAATGTACGAATTCCAAGATAAAGGTAAAAAGGAATGTACGTATTCCCGAATGGTAAACTATATCAGCAGCCTAAACCTCTAAAACTCATTTGATATTGCTGTTCATATTGCCGCTATTTGTTGCATAACCTATGTACTATGATTGATTGATTGAAGATAACTTATCCTTGTGAGCCTACCAGTACCTAAATTTCGGGCATGGTGATATATTTTTACTCACAGAAGTTATCTCACCCCCATGATTTCCTCCTTTCGTAGATTGAGAGAGTTATAATCCAAGTATTTCGACCACTTGGATTCTATTTTGAAACATGTAATGGATTATTATTTTATTTATTTTGGTGAATGAGAGTCTAAGTTTCCAGAAGGTTCCATGGTGAATTAACTTGGCGTATTGGGGTTAATTATTCGTTAAATCGATAAATTTTGGAATAGTCGAGTTGATAAATTTTTTCGATGAAACCTTATCGATATTTTGATGAGACCGTTGGAGGTCGTTTTTTTGTTAGGTGGATGACCACGAGGTCTATTTGTTATGTTATTTGAGATAATATCATGATATGAGATTTTGAGTTAATTATTATAGATTTTAGATTGATATCATAGTGGAATAATGTGATTCGTCATTAGTTATAGAACGACAGGTCTCGCTAAATTTTCTGTGAGAAAGGATTCCCAGCTTGCTACTGCTCTTAAGGCCTTAAGCCTACTCCATTCCCTAGCGCCACACAAATTTCTATAAAAGTGGGATGTGACAGTAAAGGTGTAAATCTGCCTCTTCAGACTGTTGGTTCTGTGTGTGGAGAAAATTTTCTTCAAGAACTCAGCCTGCATTGCTGTCCAATTCGGATGGTCCTTGGCCTCAGAGAGTTAAGCCAAATTTTGGCCTTGTCCTTCAGATTCAGAGGAAAAAATTTCAACCTCATTAGATCTAGGTTCGTAGCATCCTCCTTGAAGGTATTGCAAACTTCCTCAAAATCCGGGATATGTGTATACTCTGGTTCTCACCTCCATACCACAGCGTGGGCGAAGTGTAATGTAGGGCCTGATAATCATGTCCTCTACTGGGGGTACAATACATGAGGGTGCACTCACCCTTGAGGGATGTATGTGGTCCCTCATGGACCTATATGAATTGGGATTCCTCTATACCCCTTGTTGACTCTACTATTCCTCAAGTAGAGGCTCCATATGATCACTATTCAAGCTCACTTCACAACTTTGTTCCTATGGGGCACTGATTCTTACTAATCTGCCTGTTGTGTTCCTATCCCACTGGTGCATAAACTCCTATGAAAATAGCACAAAACACAACAAGAAATGGAAACCAGGCTACCAAAAAGGTTACTACTAGCTAAGATAATAATAAAAAAAATTGTATATGGACAGTATAAATTGAATCAACCTAACAGTGAACTGCTAGGAGAATTAAAAGTAAAGACAAAAAGGGGTTGAAAGTTCACCAATACTTGCAATGTGGATCACAAGTTCAACAACTCAACACTTATACTAAGGCACCATCCCCGGCAGCAACGCCATTTGATTTGATATAACGGTAGGGTATGCTGGAATCAACAAAATTTATAACCTATTTCTCCCACTGTCAGAAAGCATAGCTATCGGCAAGATAGTGGCTCTAGGGTCAACACAAGCATGGGTTTTCAATATCAAAAATGATTTGCGCTAAGGCCAAATGGTGAATTCAATTTGGATTTCGGGGTTTTTGGTAAAAACAAAGGAGTCTACATGTTTGAAAAACTGGAAATAAACAATAAATAAATTGAAGAAAAATATAAAAGAAAGCTCCTTGAAGTATCAAGCTACTGGATTTGGGCTCCTAAAGTAACTAAAGGGTCCTCGGGTCCCTTTCCTCGTGTTGGGGAGGATGACCTATAGTCATTTCCCAAACCGGATCTTCATTTGACACTAAAAAATAAACCCTAATAATTTTCCTTTTGAGAGATGATATTTATTGAGAATTTATGGTCTCAGACAGTGTAAACCTATCTCCTTGACCCACCTTACAGTAACTAATAAATGTCTACTAATGAATCTCAGTGGATCTAACAATAAGCATCCACTGAACCCTAAAAGATTGCTAAGTACAGGTCATTCAAGATGCATCTAAGGGATTTTAAACCTAAGATTAAAAGGAGACACATAAATAACAATAAATACCTACGTTGAAACTGTGAGAACCCTCAGAGCCCTAGAAATCCTCCTCTAGTAGCCTTCCTTTTCAAGGATAAAGGGGGTTTAGCCAACCATCCCTTGAGTTATCACCCATAAGGGGTGTTTGGCAACTGAGAAAGTGAAAGAAAAGGGGAGAAAATGAGAGAAAGGAAAAATATGTGGGAAAACTCCCACCCGTCCCTTGTATTAAAAATGCAGAATGGAAAGTCCAAGATCCCCTTTTACAAAAGCTTAACTGAGCTTATATAGTGCTCCCAATAAGCAAAATTACAAAAATAACTCAAATACCCACTATACATGAAGGGCATTTAAGGAAAAATTACAAAAAATGGTCAAACGGGGGACAATCGGATTAACGTCGAAGAGCAAAGGCGAAATTCAAGAACCCTCGCAGTTCTAGGTTGTGAAATTTTGCAACCCTACAAAATTTTGCAAATAGCTTCACTCTCCTATTTCTTCTCCTATTTCTAGTTTCCGACCGCGAATAATCGGAAGCTTAACTGATTCTTCGCTTTGAGTCACTTGACACTTTCAGTTTCGCTTGTAAAATTAATAAAAATAGCCACAAATGCGATCGTAGTACAGTCTCGACCTTAATGTGCAAATCAGTTAATTGGGTTGATTAGCGACAACAAAGTGCTCAAAACCTCTAATAACCAGGGTTCAAAATAGCTCATTTGGGCACTAATCAACCGATGTTAGGTCCAGGGTGTTGCACAAGTACCTATTATTTCCCATATGAGCCACATGGGCCAGGGCATAGGTCGGGGTCGAGGCCAAGACTTCCAGGCTGGTACTTTAGGGACCCAGGGCATGTCTACTGCTAGGTACCGTTGTAACGAGCTTGCAAATCACCGATATACACATGGTACATTTTGGCTCTCACACTTTATAAGAGTGTCAAGGAATTCTGGCATCAGATTCATGTTTATCGTTGCATAATGTGAGAAAATTTTCGGGGCTTGTGAGGTTGAAACCTCGAAAGTCATGCATGTGAATTCTCCCATAGGAACTAGGGTGAGAGTTGATCAGATATGTCGAGATTGTAAGTTAGAGATCTCAAGGATTCGTCACCGTGGACTCATGTCGGATATCGTAGTTCGATGTCATCCTGATGGGATCGCCGACGCCGCGATAGAGTCGCCATCGATCGTGATCGGTAGTGGGTTATCTCACACACGTGACGGTATTGTGTTACGCTTTCAAGGAGAAGCATGATGTTTACCTCAGACTCCGTGCACAACCTGCATAGAGTGGACAAATTGATGGGTCGCAGCGCTTCCTACCCTGTAGGATGAGGGAGATAGGATTCGGGTCTACCTCGAGTATATTCACAAGATGGGGATGTTTTTCTCTCGACTAGCCACTCTGAGACACCTCCGCATAAGGATGTAGACTTTGTCATTGAGTTAGACTCTACCCATTTCTATGACTCCTCATAGGATGGCACCGGTTGAGTTGCAGGAACTCAAGGTCCAACTGCAGTTATTGTTGGACAAGGGCTTTATTAGATTGAGCACTTCACCATGGGGCACTCTGGTTTTGTTTGCGAAAAAGAAGGATAAGACCCTTTGACTGTGCATTGATTACCGACAGTTGAATAGGGTTACGATCAAGAATCGGTATCCATTATCGAGGACCGATGACTTATTTGATCAACTGAGAGGGGTGCGAGTCTACTCCAAGATAAATCTTCGCACCAGATACCATCAATTGAGAGTTAAGGAGGCTGATATCCCTAAGACAACGTTTAAGACACTCCGTGATAGGCATTTCGAAGCCCACAAGTGATGCTCTTCGAGCTGACGCACGCGCCAAATGCATTCATGGATCTCATGCATAGGTATTCCAACTCTATTCGATAAGTTTGTCAGGTCCTTGTCGACGACATCTCGATCTACTCTCGCATAAGGAGGGGCATGAGATTATTTAATGATTGTTCTGCCACCAGTGGACCATCGCTTATATGTCAAGTTCGCAGAAGTGTGAGTTTTGTCTTGATCGAGGTGAAATTGTCGACACGCCGTACCGCATCGTGTATCAAGAGACCCCGAAGGTCGTGAGAGGCTGTTATGAGTCGAGAGGCCAAAGTCACCAAGATAATGCCAGCTCGATTGGTAGGATACTACAAGAGGTTTATTGAGGATTTCACCCAACTAGCAGCACTTATGACTAGATTGACCTGAAAGAGGGTCAAGTTTGAATGGAATGACCAGTGTGAGAAGGCATTCCAGGAGTTGAAAATGAGGCTTATTTCAACTCCTATTCTAATAGACCCGGAATAGGGAAAGAGGTACACGGTGTACTGTGATGCCTCTAAGGACGGACTGGGATGTGTCTTGATGTAGTCCGAGAGGGTTGTAGCTTATGGTTTCAGATATTAAAGAATCTATAGCGAAATTAATTACTCCTAACATGACCCGAGTCAAGGTCAGAGACCTCGCTTAAAGAGTCAAGGCCACTATTTCAGATGTAGAGTAAAGGAAGTGTTTTCGCACTCACAAAAGTTTGAAGTATATTTTCACACAACGAACCTCAATATGAGGCAACACAGATGGATGGAGTATATGGAGGATTATGACTTCACTTTGCATTACCATCCTAGTAAGGAAATGTAATCTACGATGCGCTCAATCGAAGTCAAGGGAAAATCGCTAGTGTAGCTTCCTGAGTGGCGATGTCAAGATCGGACAATTTAGATTGCAAGATAAATGATCAAGCTTTAGGGAACATTGTGGAGTTTGGTGGCTACGCCATCCCTATCGAACAGGCGATTGAGTCCCCATAAGGTGACGTAGATATCATTCATCGTGACCGGCATACTGCACGGGCTACGGTTGTCAATATCCACATAGATGGTAGTCTCTTGTGATAGGGACGGGTTGTGGTTCCCCATCTGACCGATTTAAGAGAGAAGATCCTCAAGGAGTTCCATTGCTCTCGTTTTTCTGTGCATTCAAGTGGCACGAAGATGTATCATGATCTTTGTCGCCAATATTACTAGAGCGGGATGAAGCGACATGTTAGAGATTTTATTCGACGATGTCTCACGCGGTCGCCAGCAAAGGTTGAGCACTGCAGCTGCTAGTTACTCCAACTCGGAGGCAAGCAGAGTGGAAGTGTGGGAGCATATCACGCATGGATTTTTGTGACCCACTTTTCTGCCACTACTACGCAGAGACATGATGCAGATGTTTATAGTGGATCAAATACTAAGTCGGCACACTTCTAGCAGTGCTGATGATTTTCACACTGGAGGAATTCTGCCGGGTGTATATTCGGGAGATTGTCCGGCTACATGGAGTGCCAATCTCTATCGTATCGGACAAGGATCCTAGGTTCACATCACACTTTTGGAAGAGTTTCCAAAAGGCTATGGGGACACAGTTGACGATGAGCACTACGTTTCATCTACAGATAGATGGTCAATCGAAGAGAACCATACAGGTTTTAGAGGACATGCTGCGAGCATGCGTCCTGGATCTTAAGGGTAGCTGGGAGGAGCACCTACCCTTGGTGGAATTTGCTTATAATAACAATTATCAGGCGAGTATTCAGATGACACCCTATGAGGTCTTATATGGGAGGCTATGTCGATTCCCCATTTGTTTGACAAAGGTGTTAGAGAGGTCCATCACTGGTCTGGATTTGATTAGAGACACCTATGAGAAGGTGGGTTTGATACGGAAGCATCTTCTTATGGATCAAAGCAGGCAGAAGAGATACGACGATAGATGGCGTCGACCTCTAGAGTTCGAGGTGGGTGATCACGTCTTCTTGAAGGTGATGCCTAAGAGAGGAGTGGTCAAGTTCGGAAAGCGGGGGAAGCATGCGAGAGGTATATCGAGTCCTTCGAGATACTCGAGAGGGTGGGCACAGTTGATTATCGGTTAGTGCTACCGCCTAGTTTATCAAGTGTTCCATGTCTCCATGCTCTAGAAGTATACTCCAGATCCAACTCATGTAGTGGATTGGGGAGGGATTGTTGTTGATAAAGATGGGACCTTCGAGGAGTGACCGGTGCGTATCATGTATAGCTGGATCAGGTTTTGCAACGTAAGACCATACGGCTAGTGAAGGTGTTGTGGCAACATCGAGGAATGGAGGAGTTAACTTGGGAGCATGAGGACACAATGCAGGCCACCTATCATTTCCTATTTGAGGATGAAGGTGCGTTTGTCTAATATTGGAAGTCTAATATTGGAACTAGAATAACTATTTGCATATCTATGTGTTGTGTAAAAGCAGTGTGTGTGAATTTCGAGGACGAAATTCTTTTAAGGGGGGAAGAATGTAAAACAAGGGAAAATTGGAAACTTTCAAAAATGGAAAAATGATAATAACAATAATAAATTGCCATAATGGTTCAGAGAAACCTAGAAGATTCTCTAAATCTCAGATGATGAAACAAATTGCTCCGTTGGATTCGTCTCATGAAATCCAGTGACCCAGAAAAGTTTCGTCGAATTCTGAGACAGTTGGGATATTTTTACGATTTTCTAGGTGATAAGTCGACAATGACTCTAGGGACGAGATTTTTATGAAAATCTTGGAAGTCAGGAAATGGCTTGAGCTAAGTTCATTTAAAATAAATTGAATCCAAAAGAATAAATTGTTTCGTAGAAATGGACACAATGAGAGATGGACACATGGCTAGTCGTGAGCCATGTATCCAAATAAAAAAAATAAAAAATAAAAGAAAATGATAAAAAAAAAAAAAAGGAAAGTCAAAAGGAAAGAAAGGAGGAGACAGGCGTGGGCATGAGAGGAGGGAGAAAAGAATTCTAGAGAGATAAGATCTAGCTTCTCTTTAAGATTCACGGCAATCGAACCGTAGGTTTTTGTCGAAGCAAAAGGCAAAGTCGGTCCACGCATCAAGAGCTATGCGTGGGTACCAAAATCTTTGAGTTTCATCAAACTCCACGAGGTAGGGAATTTTCGTAGTTGGAATATTTTTAGCCTAAAAGCCATGTAATGTCATAGGTTGTCTTAGGGGCCATATGATTTAGTCCCAAGATTTTAGGACTTATTGGAAATTTTTTGGACTGAGCCCGCGCCCCATACCGGGTCGAGGTTTGCTTTAATCCCTGACTAATGTCTTCGTGGTTTTGTCAAGTTTTTCGATATCACCGTAATTTGTTGGATGAATGAACCAAAATGGTCTACGGCCGTGAAGGGACCAAGAGGTGCCCTGTTTATGTGGGTAAGTGTGGCGACCCCCGAGCCCGACCCGACTCGGTAGGCGAATTCGGACCGAAACCCCGGGGACGCCCGTTTAATTCTTTTATTTTATATTTTATTAAGTTTTCTTTTTTCAAAAGTGTCGCGACCCTAATCCTGGGCTGACCCGGTTAAGGTCCAAACCTGAGCCCGGATGCATCTGACGCTTTTATTTATCTTATCAAAACATTTATTTATGTCATTTCATTTTAAGGTTTTCAATTTCACTTAGCATTTTCAAATGGGAGGCCCATAAACATTCACATTTCACAAAATACAATTACAATGATGGCATTCTATGCCTTTTTAAAATGATATACAAAACAAAACATTAATTCAGAGTTCAACTATTTTGTTCACAAAATATCCCATGTTCAAAAGGAAATGATATGGCGGGGTATATACTTATACGGCCAGAATTTGTTCTATGACTCGCTTCACGATCTTGTCTTTTCTTCCCGTCTACTGAACCCATGCTAGTGATAAAATCACACGCTAAGCATTTTTATGTTTAGTAGCTCATACGCCTCTATTTCAATATTCAATTTAACTTGACATCCATTTAACATTAAACCATGCCTATTATATCAGCTTATACTCATGCTATTCATTTTCGCATGCTTTCATTTTACAATCATTTATTATATCACAACATGCAATTTCAATACAACAATTCAATTTATGAGATTTAAGCGTATACATGAAATCCCATTTACGCTCGTCAATGTTGGTTATTTCACTTTGACAATTCAAATCACATTTCTGACGGATTCCGTTTGATGAACTCGGGCCCTTATTATCATCTCTAATGTGTTTACACATCATAAATTCGGTCTCCCATCATGACGGATGCCGTTTGGTGCACCCCGACATGTGGTATCACTTAAATGTCATACGCCATCATGACGTGCATCCCACCAAGTGGGACATTGGACAATTTCAGGGTGCCTTCGTGACGGATGCCGATTAGTGCATCCCGTCAGGCGGTTCATTTGATTTGTCGATTCAATTTAAGATGTCAAGAATTGACTAATTCGTTTACAATTCGATTTATCATTCATATTCATTCGGTTTTCAAACATTTCAAATATCACATCCAATTCCATATGCACTTTCTTAATATCATTTCAAAGATACGTTCATTTCATATAATCATTTCAGATTTATTTGGTAAACTACCAAAACATTGGAAACAAGAAGAGAGTCAGAGAACAAACATGCAAAAACTTGAAACGAGGAATAGGAGTTAATAGAACAAACCCAAAAATCTTTGCACTTTGATTCCAATCCTTGGAATCTCAATCTCGCTGGTATTTTTCCTCCGTTAGCCCCTATTCCAAACCATTAGCAGTCAATATTATTCGAGCGTACTAGTAGTTTTGGTTAGGATTGATTTTCGGAATTTAATATGAGTTCCAATTTCAACAGGCTATTTATAGATGGATTCTTGACTCAATGGGCTTTCCATAGAGTTCAAGAACACCCAAAACGGAGTTCGGACGAAGGAGTTATGACCTTCCGGTTGGAGGTCATATCTAGGTCACACCCACCCGAGATGACCCGACTGGACTGAGCTGATCTTGACCTTGGTAACCCTGGTCCGACACACCGGTCTGACATTTTATCCTTCAAGTATGAATGGATTCTTGACTCAATGGGCTTCCATAGAGTTCAAGAACACCTAAACGAAGTTCGACGGCTGGAGTTATGACCTCCGGTCGAGGTCATACGTAGTCACACCCAGCCGAGCTGACCGGAACTGACTGAGCTGACCTTACCTCAGTAAACTCGGTCTAACACCTCGGTCTAATACCTGCTATCCTCCTCAGGCATATGAATGGATTCTTGACTCAATGGGCTTTTCATAGAGTCCAAGAACACCCAAAACGAAGTACGAACGAAGGAGTTATGACCTTCCGAAGTTGGAGGTCATACGTAGTCACACCCAGCCGAGCTGATCTGAACTGACTGAGCTGACCTGACCTTGGTAAACTTGGTCTAACACCTCGGTCTGACACCTTCTATCCTTCAGGCATAAGGAATGGATTCTGACTAATGGGCTTTCCATAGAGTCCAAGAACACTCCAAAACTGAGTGCCCGGACGGCTGAGCAGGACCTTCCGAAGTTTGAGGTCATACGTAGTTAACCCAAACGAGCCGACCGAATCAAGCCAAGCATGTGATGAGGCCCACAGCTTTCGACCTCTCGCTCGACCTTTCTACGTGATGAGGTCTGGTCGACTCGCCGACTCTTCGTGGATGAGGTCTCAGCCGATCTTCGCCGATGAGGTCCATCGACCTCATGTGATGAGGTTCCACACCTCCTCTCGGGATGAGGTCCGGCGACCTCCTATACGAGAGGTCCGCCGACCTCCCATGAGCAGCCCTACGACCTCTACCGGATGACCTCCGACCTTCTACGTGATGAGGTCCGCCGACCCCACAGTCGACCGCTGACCTCTACAGCCGACCTCGCAAAAGGACCATAACTTGGTCTACAGAGGTCCGAATTGAGAAATTCAAAATCCTAACATCAAGTTCATTGATGACGCTACAATTTACTAGATGGACTCACTTCCAAATTCCATTCACTTCATACCCAAAAATCAGCTCTAAGGTCCGCTAGTCGACCGAACTATTCGACCGGGCCGAGCTTAGTCGAATTTCTAGAAAAGGACCATAAACTTGGTCTGTGTCCAAATTTAGAAATTGGTGCCCAACATCAAGTTCATCGATGGCTACACCTACCGTATGACTCACTACCAAATCTCCTTATTTCCTACCCAAAAATCAAATTTAAGGTCCACATCGCACTACCACAATGTGGCAGCTTCCCATGGTTTAAAATACAACCAAACATTCCCCTAAGGCAAGATAACCGCCACACAACCCTTAGGGTAGAAAATAACCAAAGTAGGAGAAGACCTACCTCCTGGAGTTTGTCGAAACTCCCCAATTCCGGCCTCTACTTGCAGCTCTTGTCACTAGAAAGGACTTTCCCTTTTGCTTCGCCGGAGACCTATGGTCCGATCGTCTGTGCACTCCAGAGAGAAGGTAGAGCCTCTCTCTCTAACTCTCCCTTTTCTCTGTTTTCCTTCTCTTATGAATCACTCTTAATCATATTTTAGAAAGGAGGAAGCTTCCTCCCTCTTTTCTACATGCCACATACCCTTTCCTTGATTTTTTTTTTCTTTTTTTTCTTTATTTCTTTTTATATTTAGGTCCCTCCATTTCTCTATTATTCTTCATTTAAGTCTCCTATTATTTTCCCTCGTCATTTATTTATCCTAATTTCACTTAGACATATAAACTCATTTCTGGCACTGACCCTTAGGTCCCCATTTACAATTTCCATATATTTTTTCACTTGGGTTTATTTCCGGATTCAATAATCATTTAATCACACATTCATCTAATACCCCAAGAAAATACCAGGCCTTAATTATAAATTCTAATATAGTAATACCCTTTTTATTATAAAATTTAGGTATTTTTTGGGCACATAAGCAAGAGATTTGGGTAATTTTGTGTGTTATTGTTGGAAAAATAAATAACATGATGTTGTGTGTAAAAATCATGTTTATATATACTTGCTTGACGTATTACCATGGAAATTGTGATAAATGGAAATTATATGTATGAAATATAATTATCCAAAATTTATAAATGTTGCATGAGCTCTTATTGTGCATGTAGTATGACACGCATGAAATTCGTATGACAGATTTCATATGCACTAAATACATCTCGTCGAAGTTATGTGAGTGCATGGTACTGTTATTCACCATTCTTGGTGAATGTGTAGTGAGCTCGGAAATGGGACAACGTCCAAAATTAAGACTCACGGTTGTATAAAACAATAATAATAAAAAAATTTGTGTGTTTGGGTGAAGCAATATGGGGTAGATACCCCCCAGGGTGAAAGACCAAAATTTTATTCTTGGTTAGACATATGTATCCAGCGATGAAAGTTCACGAAAGTGTCGTAAGGCGTGCAAAGCCTGCGGTGAGACCCCGAAAATTCACAACCCAAATAAACACAGGGGATTTGATAAAGAAAATTCCAATGAATATTGAAGAGTTGTCTAATAGTTTAAGTCATTGGGTGAAAACCAATGACTGGTTTTCACACTTGGCGTTGCATGTTTGAGGGAGTCAGTTGGGACTCGAATTGTGGGCATAAGGTGTCTCATTTCATTCATGACACACAATATTTCATATAGGATTGAATTATTTATATGAAATATGACTGGATGTTTTATGTATGCCATTGCATGTGCATTTAGGTGGGGAGTAGCCCTTGTAAAAGAATTTTCTATCACAAGCCACTTGCCGTGGGACCCTTTTCAAGTAATGCAGTACAGATGTGGAGATCAAGACTGACGAGGCCGTGATTATGAAGGAGGTCAATGTGTGGCCTTGATATTTCCTTTGTATAAAAGAATTGTAACTAAATTCTTTTAGGATTATTATCTAAATAGTCGGGTATGTAATTATGGTAAGAGGGTCGTGATCGGACTCTTATGAACTGTACTTAAGTGTTTTATTTTCATATTTTTAGAATTAAATGTGAATGAATAGGTCTTGGTAAAGGGATGTATATTGGGGATATGGACAGATGGACCCTGTGTGGTCAATACTACTTATGTTGAAACCCTGGATGGGTTATGATTATACTGTTATACAGTTGTATTCTTGCAGAGCCCTCGAACAAAGGACTCACCCCATTTTTTGAAAATATGATCCCGATAAATGGGACACAACAAAGGTGGTATTAGGTCACCCGAATCCACAAGAATTTCAGGTTGACTGTCAACTGACCCCGTATTTCTGTCAAAGGAGACTCGCCCCAATTTTTTTAAATATGATCCTATAAACGGGACACAACAGTTGTGGTGATCGTCACCCGAAATCCACAGGAATTTCGCAGGTTAACGAGTTGTCAACCGGACCCCCGGATTTTGGGCATCAATAAACCCATCCCAAACTAAGCCCAAAATCAATTTCAAAACAACCCCGAAAACTGGACATCATAAGAAGAAACCGTGAAAAAAATCGCTTTTTTCCCGCTGCGCTCGAGAGCACCATCCAAACAGCCCCTAGGGCTCAACTAAGACCAAAATGACTTCTAAATGGAAAATAAACCTGAGTAAGAAGGTTCCCTACTTCTTGAAGTGTGAGCAATGACCTGAGGAAGTCCCGTGAACACTTCCTGAACCCGAAGGTTTTGACTCCCCGAACCTTCAGCGCGAAACCTTTGCGAAACTTGAAGTTTCTGGTCCAAGCATAGCCCTCGCCGAGCACTTCGACTTTAAACCTTGGCCTGTCGGAAGACGACCACTCGATCTTCATAGATCGTAGAGAGAAGGTGGAGATTTTCTCCCTCTCTCTTACTTCTCTCCTCATTGCCCGGTTTTCCCAAAAAAAAAAAATGAGCCTTTTCTTTTCTTCTTCCTTTGGCTCTACGGTTGACAAGTGGTTTCCTACGGCGCCCACGTGTTACGTGGTCCTTGCTCAGGCCTGTTCATGCCCTAAACAATTTTATTTCCATCCCAGTTCAGTTCAATTTATTTTAATTGAACTTTACCCAATTATTTTCTTACTCCCAAGATTCTCGTAAAAATCTCGTCCTTGGAGTCACTGGCGATTCAACACCTAGAAAATCGTAAAAATTCCGACTGTCTCAGAATTTGACTAAACTTTTCTGTGTCACTAGATTTTGTGAGACAAATCCAACAGTGCAGTCCGTTTCATCATCCGAGATCTAGAGAATTTTTAAGTTTCCCTGAGCCATTCCAGCAATTTTACTATTCTTGCCATTTTTTAGAAAATTTTAAATTTTCTCGGGTTTTACAAAAGCAGTCTTTCCCAATTAGCTCCTCTTGTTTTCCATGGAATAGACTAACTTTGGGTTGTTAAAATGGAGACCTATTATAAAAATGCAAAAGCGACATACAAGGTTCAAAAACTCGACCGACCCTGTGAGACTCCAACCGAGCTGTATCCGTCTTAGGTCAGTCGACTCGACTCCCAATACTATAGCAACACAAAACTTGGCAATAAATTGGTAAGACTCGGGCGACTCAGTTGAGATTCCGAGTTAACTCTACGACTTAAGCACTACGTAAGAAAAAATATGGTTTCCTTATCTCAAAATGGAAAACTAAATTTTTTGTAGAGAAATATGAAATTCTGGGATCAAAGAATCAAAATCAAAACTTTTTCATCGCCTTATGAGATTTCTCTTCAAAAAACCAAAAATCAAAACTTTCCCTACCGAGATCGACTTAGTTCTCAAACCTTGGTCACACTCGTTGTCGTGAGGTGGGAGACGATGCAGCGGTGGAATCGTCGTGAGGTGTAGCTACGATGGTTTGTCGTTCGATCATGTACATCAAAACAAAGGGCTGGTTGCTTTGGAGAACGAAGAAGATGAGCGGGTTGCTTGGGAGAAGTGAGAGTGAAGAAGATGAGTTGTCAAAAGTTTAGCCAAATTTATTTCTATTATTTATTAAGTGAAGAGGTGTGTATTTCATTAATAAATTTTAGATTTAATTATAATATAATAAAATTATATTATGTCAAAAAATTATATTGAATCGTATGTTTTTTTTTTTTTTTTTTAAGGATTGAATCTTATGCCATTTTTTTTTTTAAATTAATCATTTGTTACAAGGTAGTAAACTATCCCCAGTGACTTAAACTATGACCCTTTCCCTCCATGTAAAGCTAGCAATATGAGTTAAGCCTGATGGGTCAACCCACTTTAACCCGGTTTTTTGGAGGGTTAGGCTATAAAATTTAAGGCTCAAATAAAATCGGGCCAAAATGACTCGATCAGTTTTGGCCCATCGTCTATGTGGGTTTTGTTCGGGTTGGCCCGATTGGCTCGAAATCTTTATTTTATTTTTTTTTTTCTATGTAACTAGCTTAGTAATTGAGATTTTCAATGATTTATCTATAAAATTCGATATTTTAGACTTTTAACATAGAGTCAAATCTCTCCTTTTGCGGCATAGGGGTTTTAAAAATAATTATTATTATTATTATAATATATGATTAATATATTAAACTTTATTTTTTTAACTATTTTATTTTCAATTTTAAATGTAACTTTAATATAATTTATATGATAATTTAATATCTAAAAAATATTGTATAAAAATTACATAATGCATTTGAATTAAATAAATTACAGTTTTAATATTGTATATATTTTCATTTATCTCATTAATCTTATTTTAAATATTTATAATTTCATTTTTTTTTGTATTTGTCGTTTAAATTTTATTTAATCATATATGTTTTTTGATAAAAATGAAGTTGTAGTAGTTTATAAATTAAATTAAATTGAATAACTAAATTATAGTATGTTTTAAATAATTTTATTACTTAAACTAGTGTTAATAACAAAATATTATTATTTTAAAAATAATTAACAAAAATTATACACTTATTTATTTCATAATATGATTATATCTTCAATCAAGATGAAATTTAAAAACAAATAGGGTATTTCATTATTATACCATTGAGATGCATTTTTGAAAAAAAAAAATTTATTCCAAATATAAATGAAATTTATATTGTTAACATTTTAAAATTAATTAGATGATGATGACTCAACCAAGATCAATGATACCATATTTCAATGTATAATCACATTATTATTAAATACAATGAGGTCGAGGATCAAGATTAGAGGAATATGTTATTAAGTTGTTCCTTTATTTGTTTGATATTATTTAGTTAGTTAGTTTGGTACTTTGGATATAACAATACTCCATCATTATTTATTTATTTAAGTTTGTTTAATATTATTATATTGTTTAAACTCAATTATTTTATATATTAATTATTATTATTATATATTTATATATTATTTATTTTTAGAATTTGTAAATTGATTTTTTTTTTTAGCATTTTTAAGGTTTTGATTAATGCTTAGCCTATTTCTTAAATCAAGAACCCTAATGGGTTGGTTGGACTAGTTGAAAGCTAGCCCGAATAGAAATTGGATCGGGGATACCAAATTATTTCTACTTCACGACCCAAATGGGTCGATCTAAAATGAATAATTTCATTCACATTAGCTCTATCAGGATGTCCTACATTTTTAAACTTTAAAGACTCTACCAACTAGGCATGTGGACGAATCTTATGTTAGTAAAAATACTATGTAGATTTTAATCTTTATCACTAATTTTTTATAATATTAATTTAATTAGTTATCCTTTCAAAAAAAATTAATTAGTTGTAACAAGAAAACTAATCTAATTTAATACTTTAATGACAAGGTGAAAATTCACTTTAATAACAAAAATTTATTTAAATTAATTTAAAGAATTATTTTAAAGATAAAGATCAAATTACTTTTTTACATTAATATTTAATTTTTATAATACCAAATGCTAAAATAATTTACACTTTTAAAAAAATATTATTATTATTGATAAATAATATGTTCTAATGATTATAATTTTCTTTATATAATAAATTTCTTAGATTAAATTAATTAATTAATTTTATACTACACAATTTTATAATTATTATTTTTTATAAATTATTTCAATAAATACTTAAATAATATTAAAATATATGATAAATATTTTTATTAATTTTTAACTAACTTAATTCTATCACATTTATCTACTAATTTGTATAATATTTTTAGAACTTTATTTATCTTATTTCATAGATAAATTTGATATATGATCGATACACCATGATCGATACGTCTCAAGACCCTTCGAGTAAGTGACCAATACTACGACTTTGAACCATGACGACATATCAACGACTTTCCGCTTAGATCATTGATCCCCTAGGATGGATTGTGGAGATGTATATTAGTGATACACCTATCAAAAGCAAGCTAAGAATTGTATATATATTATAGGGACCAAGTGGGAAAATTTATTAGAAACTTGGCTACTACAAGGGGAATAGAAGCCAACCCCCACCAAATCAATGAATGCGAAACAAGTGAGAATTCTCTAGCTTAAATTCTCAACGCAAGGCAGAGACTTAAAAGGCCAAGGAGAGTTTTACAGTGGTAAAGAAATTCGAGGACCCGTACGAATTCTTCCTCCTTTCTATTCTCCTAAAAAAGACGTGGTTCAAAGCATTAAAATAAATTAAAATGAAAGTTGATATATTTAAATAGCAATTTATTTTTTTTTGATATATTTGTAAAAGTTTGAAAAGTTCAGAATTTACAACAGTATTTTCCTATAAATAAATGAAGTGTCAACTTTTCATTTTTTTCAATTTTGGTGTCTTAACTTTATTTTTATTCAATGTTATCAAAAAATATATTTTTTTTTATTTGATCAAATGGCTATACTTTTTTATTTTTTCTATTTTGATATTTGAACTTTATTTTTTGTTCAATCAAATGTCTAAACTTTATTATGGTATAAAAATAGAGTTAAATATTCTAACAAATTAAATATTTTTATTTGCTACTTCATATCATTTTATTTATTTCAGATTCACTGGTGTAAAGAATAAAATGATTCAAACATATGTAAATTTTTAAATCATTTTATTTATTTTTTATTTTTAAGATTTTTTATTAAACAACCAAACATAAAAAAATCAATTTATTTAGGTTGTGTTTGATTCAGAAAAAAAAATCTCAAGAAAAATGATTTTCTTAGTTGAGTATTGAAAATTCTTAAGGAAAATCAAATATAAATAAAACTATTTAGAAACTTACAGATTATTTTTAATTATTTAATCTTTATATTAATGAGTTAATATAAATAAAATTTGTTTGAAATAGCAAATAAAATAAAATATCGATTTTGCCTATAAATTTCCTTCTTTTTTCCTTTCCCTTGTATATTTCTATAACCTTTACATTTTTTCTTTCTTTATTAGTATATTCCTGAAACCAAACACAGCCTTAAGATAAGCTTCATTTTCATTCACTTAAATTCAAGTTGGCATTTTTTTTGTCCACAAAATACTCAAGGTTCTTAAAGCGTAGGTTACACAAGGATATAGAAATTTTTGAGAACTCTTGGATGAATACATGTAACACCTGCTGCCCAAAAAACTGGCATGTTTAATATAGCTAGGCCTGGTGGTTGGGAGATCAACTTAACTTCAGCCTTATCAAAATCTCCACCTTTTTTAAGAATCACATAACCTAGCAAGGACTATTCTAAGCTCAGCATGAAGATTGTCTAAACAAGTGAAAGAAGGTCCATATACCATAATGTCATCCATAAAGACCACTATTTCCTTCTCCTAAGAAATTTGAAAAGATGTTCATCATTCATCCCAAAACGTAGTGGGCACATTGTATGCTCCAAATATAGTTCATCTATAAAAATTATGGTGAGGGGTATAAGATTTTTTGCATTTTCTTTTTCGTTATTAAGGAATTGATTTTATAAATCCTTAATTTTTTTATGATTTGGGTTTGGATTTATCATGAGTTTTTTTTTTTTCTATCAAGTGCAAAGGTTCTAATATTAAGAATTATAAATTTTATACTTTATTTTTTAATAAAGTATTATTTGGTCAGTCTGGGTTTTCCTATGGTCACCACTTGGAGTAAAATTCCCTTAGGTTTGGAGTTTTTTGAAAAGTTTTCAAAACATGGTTCTTTTTATATTCTTTGTGATTCTTTTTTTCTTTTTTTTCTATTTCTTTCATTTCTTAGTTTGATTGCAACTATAAATTTGATTGTATATTCTCAAAACATAATAATTGAAAATAATTTTCTCTTCAGCACATGGCATTAGGCCATCTCAAAACTATCTTTTAGCCCATCGACCAGTCTGAAGGTGAAAAAGTCTTTGTATCTGCATCGGACACATAGCATGCTCATGTGGGTCTTGTTCCTTCTCTTCCAAAGTGTCTTAAAGGAAAAAGCAACAAGCTTTGGGGGATTTTTTTTTTTCAAGAACTTTGAAGGGTATCACGATTCTAGAACTCCACTTCATGCAAGAATTTCGACAATCACGTGTTCCCACTTGTTTTTTTTTTCAAGGTATCAACTATCCAATTTTTTTCTCTACTGATTCATTACGTCAAAGAACAAAACCATCAAAAACTTGGTTATAGCTTTCACTGGATATTATTATTATTATTTGTGTTTCTTCAAACTCGAGGCCCTGAGATCCAGTGATCTGTTTTTTGTATTTTCTAAAAAGATGAGTGAAAAAATTATTGTTGTCTTTCAATTAGAAAACATTTTTAATCCGTGGATTATTTTGATTAAATCAAACTATGATGTTTGGTCACAACTTGTGGAGATGCATATTGTCGAATGGGAAAAGCTTTCCTATATTCTAGGTAAAACGAAACAACCAAAAGAATCGGAGGATGGCTCTAAAAAAATGGTATGCTGAAAATCAAAAGGTGAAGAGATGGTTGTTAATGTCCATGAGCTCGGAAATTATGAAGCGTTATTTACGCCTACCCACTACTCAAGAAATTTGGAACGCATTATCAAAGGTCGTTAATGATGGAAGTGACGAATTACAAGTTTTCACCTTGAATCAAAGAGCTTTCACTAACAAACAAAGTGGCAAGTCTCTTTCTTAATTTTATGGAGAATTGACATAATTTTTTCATGAGTTTGATCATCGAGATAAGGTGGTTCTAAAAGACTCTGATGATATTATAGCATAACATAAATGCATTGAAGGACAACGGGTACACATCTTTCTTGATGGATTATATGGAGACTTTAAGGAGAGATTCCATGCAAAGATTCAGTTCCTGATTTGGAATAATGTTATGCACTACTCCGACGAGAAGCATTGTGTCATGTCACTATGAAAGGAGAATACTATATAATCATGATACCTAAGTTATGGTAGCTCGACAACGATCAAATCAAAGTTGGCAAGATCGATCTAAGACTAATCATCCTAAGACAACCTCTAATTGTGAAACCTCGGAAAATCCAAAATTATGAGGAAGGATAAAACGGTAATTTCGGTAGAAAATTCGGAATTTTTCTAGATCTCGATGCATTTAGAACGGACTCCAATCGTTGAATCCTGCCTCATGAAATCTAGCTACTACGTCGACTTCGTCGACTTCGAGACGGGAATTTCACCTTTTCGAGGCACCGAGAGGGCGTAGACACTTGGCACGCGCAAATTCCCAAGAGGCACCACGTGTCAAGTGTTGGATGAGTCAAACAAATGAGCCCAAGTGAGCCTATAGGAGACATGTGACACCATGGGATTGGATGGAAATCCAAAGTAAATGGATAAAGGGGTAAGGAAAGTGTAGCGACCCCCGAGCCCGGTCCGACTCGAATGGCGAGTCAGAATCGAAACCCCGGGGATGCCCGTTTAATCCTTTTTATTTTACACTTTATTATATTTTCTTTTTCCAAAGTGTCGTGGACCCGAATCCTCGATCAATCTCGGTTGGCGGATCCGAACCGAGCTCGGCTACATTCGACGCCAATTATCTTATCAAAACATTTTCTTTATGTTATTTTTCTTTAAGTTTGAGCCATGCGGCAAGCATTTTCAAATGGTAGCTCACAATCATTTACATTTCATAAAATGCGATACAGCTGAAGGCATTCATGCCCTTTTCAAATGATATACAAAACAAGACATTTCTTTTGAAGTTCGACTAATTGTTTACAAAATATTCCATGTTCAAAAAGGAAACATAGTGTATGCCAGGGTATGTATTTCTATATGTCGCAACTCGCTTTATGACTCGCGCCTACTCGATCTGCCTCTTCTTCTTGTCTAATTGGAAACCCGCGCATAGATAAAACTATACGCTAAGCATTTTCATGCTTAGGTTCTATATACAAATTTCCTATTTCAATATTCAATTTAACTTGGCATGCATTTAACATTAAACCATGCCTATTATATCAACATATACTCATGCTATTCACTTTCGCATGCTTTCATTTCACAATTCATTTATCATATCACAACATGCAATTTCAATGCATCAATTCAATTCACAATTCAAATTATGAGATTTACGTGTATACATAAAATCCCATTTACACTCGTCAATGTTGGTTATTTCACTTTGACTATTCAAATCACATTTCTGACGGATTCCGTTTGATGAATCCCGCCCTTATTATCATTCCTAATGTGCTTGCACATTTAAAAATTCCGGTTCCATCACGACGGATGTCGTTGCGCACCTGACATGTGGTATCACTTAAATGTCATACGCCATCATGACGGATGCCGATTGGTGCATCCTGCCAAGTGGGACATTTCTTCAATGCCATACGCCATCATGACGGATGCCGATTGGTGCATCCCGACAAGTGGGACATTTCTTCAATGTCGTTATCGCCATCATGATTCGATGTCGACAGGCAGCATCCCGCCAAGTGGGACATCGACAATTTCTCTTGGTGCCTTTGTGACGGATGTCGATTGGTACATCCCGTCAGGCGGTTCATTCGGAATATCATTCAATTCATTCTGCCTAAATATCACATTCTTACATTCCATATTCACTTTCAGATATCTTTCAAAGATATACTCAATCTATGTACTTATTTCATATACTCCTTCATATGCTCATTCATGTACTCATTTTATATACTCATTCATGTACTCATTCATGTACTCATTTCATAGCTACTTGGTAAACTACCAAAATACTTGAAATAAGAATAGAGTCAGAGAACAAACCGAAGCTGACTGATCTAGCTTCCTTCTCTTCGATCTCGGTCCTAGGTTAGGCGATCATCACCTGCTCCTAGTCAATAACAACCGCCACTCGGATAATTAATTGTTAAACAATTTTAGTGAATTACAGTTTATTTTCGTTAATAGTCTTAAGACACTAAGCCCGGGCCTGAAGATCTAACTCGCCGAGGCAAAGCGAAGCTTCACCGAGGCAGCGAGGTACGGTATGTTTTTCACTTAGTTCTATCCTTATTTGAACCCTCATTAATTATTTCTTAGGGTCCTTAACAATCGGTATACGAATAATAGACTTACTGCTGCAAAAATATGCACAACCGGGGTCAAGTGGAAGCAAAGGGTAGCGTATTCACTTTGATCGGTAATCGATGCCATCATCCACGCCAACGGGTACCGGTACCAGTTTGAGTGGTAACTGGCATTCACTTGCCCACTTCATCATGGTACACCACTCTTTGCAAATTTATACCACCTACGGTTTTTACCTTAAAATGTCGGATTTTGGCATTTTCACTCATTTTCTTCCAATAAACCTTTCTCCAATTCGTCCCATATCAAAAATCCACCATGGAATCCACCCAAACAACTCCAAATGTGGTTTAGAACTAATAAAATCTTTTCTCGCTAGGACTTTTCATCAAAATCCAAATAAAAATAATGAAGTTGTGGTTTTGATTTTTCTTACCTTAGCCCCTTCCAATCTTCCCTTCCATGTTGCTTGGCCTCTTAGATGCAAAAAGTGGGAAAGGATCACACTCAGCAAGTTTCGATCTCTGCAAAACCCTAGCTTTCTCTCTCCCCTTTCTCCTCTCCCCCCTTCCTTTCTTCTAAAAGGTGATTTGCTCTTATGAGCTTCCAAAGACCAAGCTCGTCCTTAAATCCCCTTTAAGTAAGGCCATGTTTCACTTACACACCCATTTCTATTTCTCATTTTCTCCCTTTTGGTCTTTAATTCTTTATTTCCATAAGGCCTTGTTTGGCCTTTAACTCATTTTTTTCATTTAAGTCTCCTATTATTCCACTTTGGCTATTCTTTCATCATAAATTCACTTAGACATTTATTCTTTATAACAATTGACCTTTAGGTCCTCATTTTACAATTTTTTTCTACATTTTCCTTTTTCACTCGGGTTATTCCTGTTCAACCATCTCTTCTCATTTAGCATATAATATTCAATCATATGCTCACACTTTCAATTTATATTCTGCCAATTTATCAATTTATCAAATTTCCCGAAAAAAACCCAAGTTTGTTCAATTCATACCCGTATAAATAAAATTATTATAAAATTCTATAGCATTTTTAAGCATAAAATCCTAGGGAGCCAATGATAGCCGACATGTGGCAAGAAGAGGATGTCCTCGACCTCATCTTCACCAAGTCACTGGGGAGAAGGAGAGGGGAACAAACCGAGAAAATAGAGAGAAAGAGAGGATTTGTAGAGAGAGAGAGACTCCAACTTCTCTCAAAATTTTCCAGTGATCGGACCGTCAAACTCCGGCGAGGCAAGAAGTAAAGTTAGTCCCCACTGCAAGAGCTATGCAAATGATTGGTGGAGTTTACAAACTCCGGAGGGGGTCTTCCTACTTGGTTTATTTTCGGCTTAAGAGCCATTCAAAATGGTTTGATGGTGTGAGGTCATGAGGAAATGTTTGTCATCCCAAACTTAGACCTAATGAATTGGGACCCATTTTCGATGCTGGACTGATTTCGAACTGAAAATGGTCCTTGTGTGCTTAATTTGTGTGTTGTTGCTTGATATTTGAATAACATGAAAATTGTGTGTAGGAGGTCTAACCATCCGTGAATTGTTTATGTTGCATGTAGTTTATAAATATTCATGTGACATAAAAATAAAATGCATTGGCATCATGCATTCAGATGCACAAGAACATCGCATAAATATCAAGAGTGGCGGTTCTGGGTTGATTCAGATTTAGTGTTGACCATGGTAACTAAGATCGTGTTCGTGTTCGATAAATTGTCGTGGGGACATGGTGTAAGATCGACATTTAATATGTCCATGGTGGGTCGCGGTGAGCATGGGACATCGTCTGCCGAGCGAGTGATTTTAAAGTAATTCCAAATTTCAATGTAAAGATAAAAGTTTTATTAGGAATTGTCCAATGTCGTGAGGGGTGGCTTCTTCCACTGCTCTGGTTGATGTCCAAAGGTTCTGAGGACGTCCAGGTTCTGAGGGTGTCCATTGTTCTGAGGGGTGTCCAAAAGGTTCGAAGGATGTCCAAGTAATGGAGAATGTCCAGATTCTGAGGTTTCCATGGCCTGAGGTGTCCTGTGGTTTCAGAGGATATCCAAAGTTGATTTTAAAATATAAAACAAATATTTGTTTTGAAAATAAATTCTCATACATGACAAGTTACGTGTGTGAGAGAGTCAGAGGACTCCTGGCATTAATAGGGCAGTAAGATGATTCAAGTAGGATCATGATTCATTAATGTGTTTGGTTACAGTTTATACAAAGAATTTAGGCGTAACTCATGTAGGGGAATTCAACTACTAGGCATTGCTCACCCTGTCGAGGGAAAAATTATTTGTGCATCAAGGCGTAACCAGGATTGACGATCCGAGGCTCTAGAGACGAAGAGATGGCCATATGTGGCTTTATTATGTATTTTTGTAAAAACTGGGTAAAAGACTCCGCTTTTGGATAATTTGTAAATAAAACAAATTGTAAAATAAATCTTTGGTATAAAATATACATTTCTGACGAGTAAGGATAATGGACCAGACGGGGTCATTTTACTCATGTATCGGGTCTCAAGGATATGAGACACACAAGTTTCCGCTTATGTCGATTTCCGTGGTCAACTGACCCTCGGATCAGCTGCCACACATTGATAAGTCTTCATTTAAAATTCACTCATCGCACAAGATCGTCACACTGCATAGTCGCCGCTTTGAACTCAGATATCCAAAAGGTTAGATCATAATCGTGAGCAATGGAAGAAGAATTCTAAGAAAGCTCTGATTGCAACTATTGTTGAAATAAAAATAGAAGATAATGTTGTCGAGAAAGCGTCCTCATTGGTGGAAACGTCAAACTATGGTGGTAAGGTTTTAAGTACTTCTGCATCTATTATTAATAATACATGGATAATTGATTATGGTGCTACAAATCATATGACTTTTTATTCTAAACAATCTCATCCCTTAGACATTCTTCATAAAATTTTATTTTCACTAGCAATGGTAATACGACCCTAATCATTAGGGATTGTGTGACGCCCTAAAATCCAGGGGTCCGTTGATCACCCAGCAACCCGCAGAAAGCCTATGGATATCGTGTAACTCGATACCACACCGTTGTGTTCCATTTATCGGGATCCATAATTTAACAAAAATCAGAAATAGTCTCCTTTGTACGGGGAGCTCTATCCAAAACCCAACTTGTACAATAATACAATCACATGACCCATCCGGGGCCCAATATAACACAATGACCATTCCGAGTCCATTTATGAGTAAAAAGTGACCACACTGGGTCCATTTATCCTCATTCATATAAGAACATGCAAGGCTATTTTAAAAACAGTCCATATGAGTTCAATTACAACTCTTTAATACATTAGTACATGTCAAAATTAATTTACTCCAAAAGTTTTACAAAATAGTCATAAAGCCACAAGTCAACTTTCTTCACCCTTACGACCCCAAATGAGAGCCATCTATCGACGCATATCCCACACCTAAAATGTTTTTCCTGATTGGGTAAGCCAGGCCCAATAGAGTAATTCTAACAGAGGCTACTCCTCACCTAAGTGCACATGAAATGTTCATCTTTGTCAATTCACATTCACGTCAACAATTCCAAGTAGAATATGCAATTCTAGGTTGGAATCCTACATGCCATACTATGAAATGAGATAAGACTCGCTCATGCACCATAACCTGAGTCATTACCGACTCTCACCACACAATGCAATGCCAATGTGTGATAAAATCCATCATTGATGGATTACATCCAATGATCCTTTTGAAATAAAATCGTATGTTTATAAATCAAAACTTTTTTGGATGTCACACCTCAAATGACCATTTCATATACAAAACCATGTGTCTTTTTGTGGGCAATGAATTTTGGAGTCACACCGTAGGCTCTACACGCCTTTACACTTTTTGGACTTTCACCGTCGGAGTGTATGAACCAGTAATCGAGTCTTTCACCCGAGTGAGTATCTAGCCCTTCTTGCTATTACCCAACACAACATGTCATGCAACCGTGTAACTCTATTGAACGTCATCCAACGGTATCGAGCCCACTTATCAATCACCAAATGTGGTGTTTGATTTCAACCATGCACTCACACCCATGAAATGCGATGTTCCCGTGCATATACAATGTAATGCATCATTGCATGTTAATGTCATGTCACATATGCAATGAATGACACATGGATAATTTAAATCATACATTTCACCATTATCATGGACAGTTATATCACATGCATATAATTTCCAAATAAACACTCATCACAATGTCAATATATTAAAAACACATATATCAACACTTTATCAAACAACAACCAAACATGTTATTACAAAATCAAGTAACAATACTCTTAATCCTCATGGCCAAATGTGAAATATAATATTCTCACAAAACAACCCCTTAATAGGCCATAAAAACAGCCCCTTAACAGGCCATAAAAACAGCTCCAAACAAGCCCTTAAACTGGCCATAAAAACAACCCTTTAACATGCCATAAAAACAACTCCAAACAGGCCCTTAAACTGGCCATAAAAACAACTCCTAAACCAGATTTTTAATCCAAACAGCCCCTAAAAGAATCCTTGGAACATGCCATAACCCATATTTTTAATTCAAACAGCCCTAAACCAGATTTTTAATCCAAATAGCCCCTAAAACACTTCTTTGTACATGCCACAAACAATCACAAATTAACCAGCAAAACCAGCCACAATTGGACCATAAAAACGGCCTTAAACTGTCCAAAGACAGTCTAAACAGCCCCTTAAACACTCCCAAACAGACCCTCTAGAAATTAGTCCACAAAAAGTAGGAATAAATCAAAGTAGGAAGAATCCCTACCTCTTGGAGCGTAGTAGAAGTGATAGGAGGCCTCAAGAACACCTCCTAAGCCCAAAAACCTTGATTTCCCAAATCTCCTCCTTTGGATCTTCAGTGAAATCACTCCTTTTTAGTACACAAGCGTAGCCCTCGTCGAAGCGATTAACTTTAGTTTTATCTCGACGAATTCTGATTGACAGAACTCTGTGATTCTCTTCCACGTTTTTCACCGTTAGAAAATGAGATATTTTCTGCCCAAAAATTGTTCTTTTAACCTTATTTGTCATTGTAAATACTTGGCCCACATCGCGCCACGTGCCCAAAACTTGTTCGAGTCCGTTTTTTCCCTGAAACGATTTACTTTGTTCCGTTTAAGTTCAAATTATTTTATATGAACTTTATTTAAATTATTTTTCAACTTTCAAGATTTTCTTAAAAATCTCGTTTTTAGGGGTGGGACACCTATCGCCTTGAAAAACATGAAAAATCTGACTATCTTGGAACTCGACGAAATTTGTCTAGATAACTAGATTTCGCGAGACGAATCCAACGGTGATGTCCATTTCATCATTCAAAATTTAGAAAATTTCAGGTTTGCAACCTGTACCATAGTGACAATTTTACCGTTTTACCCTTTTCGAAAAAGTTTAAATTTACCCGGGTTTTACATTCTTCCCCCCTTAAAAGAATTTCGTCCCTGAAATTCACACACACCAACACATGAATATGCAATAGTCATTTAATATCAAATGACTAAAAACATACCTTCATCCTCAAGTAAGAAAGGATAATTGGTACGTATAGTGTCTTCGCATTCCCATGTTGTCTTCTCTACTTCTCGGTGCTGCCACAATACCTTTACTAGCCTCACGGTCTTGCCTCTCAAAACTTCATCCCGGCTATCCATGATATGTGTCGGTCCCTCCTCGAAGGTTCCATCCGCATCCACGACAAGCATGCCCTAATCCACCATATGAGTCGAATCTAGAGTGTATTTCCAGAGCATGGAGACATGGAATACTGCATGAACACCCGATAAGTTTGGCGGTAACGCCAACCGGTAAGCAACTGTACCTACCCCTCAAGTACCTTGAAGAGCCCGATATATCTCAGCGATAGCTTTTCTCGCTTGCCTAACCCGACCACTCCTCTCTTAGGCATCACCTTCAAGAAGACATGATCTCCCACCTCAAACTCTAGAGGTCGTCGCCATCTGTTTGCGTAGCTCTTCTACCGACTCTGAGCCATGAGAAGACGCTTCTATATCAAATCCACATTCTCAGAGGTGTCCCTAATCAAATCCGGACCTGTAGAGGGTCTCTCTCCCACCTTCGTCCAACAAACTGGAGATCAACAAGGCCTCCCATATAGTGCCTCATAGGGTGCCATTTGTATGCTCACTTGATAACTATTGTTGTAGGCGAACTCCACAAGGGTAAATGCTCTTTCTAGCTACCCTTGAGATATAGAATGCATGCCCATAGCATGTCCTCTAAAGTCTGGATGGTCATCTCTGACCAACCCTCCATATGGGGATGAAAAGTAATGCTCATCATCAACCGTGTCCTCATGAATCATTAGAAACTCTTCCAAAAATGAGTCATAAACCTGGGATCCCAATCCGATACTATAGATATTGACACTCCATGAAACCGGACAATCTCCTATATGTACAACCTATAGAATTCCTCTAGAGTGAAGGTCATCCACACAGCCAAAAAGTGTGTCGACTTAGTAAGCCGATCCACTATCACCCACAATCAAGCCACAACAGATCACAAATCCATCTATGACATGCTCCTACTCCACCTCGCCCACCCTAAGGGCCGGGAGTAATCTCACTGGTCTTCGTGCTCGTGATTTACTTGCTGACACGTGAGACATTGATGAACAAAATCCCTAATGTGTTTCTTCATTCCACTTCAGTAATACTGGCGACAAAGATCATGGTACATCTTCGTGCCACCTGGATGCACAACAAACGGGAGCAATGGAACTCCCTAAGGATCTCCTCTCTCAAATCCGCCGATTAGGGAAGCCCAACCCTTCCCCTATACCAAAAACTACCATCCGTGTGAATGGACCAACCTTCGTTACCTTTATCCGACCGTACCCGGTCCCTAATGGATAATAACTATGTGTCTTGTCCTTGGAACTCAATCACTTTGCTCAGTAAAAAAGGCTTAGCCACTAAACTCCCCAAAGTACCTTGAGCGTAACCCTATAGTGCAGCCCGAACTATCCCACGGCCTCGAGCATTTTCCACTCTCGGGAAGCCACATTAGCCAACACTCCCCGTGACTTTCGACTGAGTGCATCAGCCACCACATTTTCCTTACCGGGATGGTAATGCAAAGTGAAGTCATAGTCTTACAGATACTCCATCCACCTGTGTTACCTCATGTTGAGATCCTTGCCGCGGTAAAAATGTACTATACTCTGCGGGTCCGAAAACACCGAATCAAGCCATCGTGATAGATAAGTGGGCACTCAAACCTTCAAGGCAAAGACAATGGCCTCCAACTCTATGTCATGTGAGGTAACTCCATTTGTGGTTCTTTAACTGTCGAGAACCATAAGCCACTACCCTCCTGGACTCCATCAAAACACATCCAAGTCCATCATTAAAGGCATCATAATACACTTTGTACCTCCGCCCCCTTTCCGAAACTATCATAATAGGAGCTGAAGTGAGCCTCCACTTCAATTCCTGAAATGCCTTCTCACACGGGTCATTCCACTCAAAATTGACCTCCTTCCGGGTCAGCCTTGTCATAGGTGTAGCTAATCTGGAGAAGTCCTTAATGAACCTCTTATAATACCCTGCCAATCCCAAGAAACTGCGTATCTCAAAGACTAAATTTGGTCTTTCCCAACTAATAACTACCTCAACCTTCTCCGGATCCACTGATACACCCGAAGCTGACACCACATGCCCCAAGAATTTCTCCTCAATAAGCTAAACTTCACACTTATTGAACTTAGCATACAACTAATGGTCTCTCAAGGTTTAGAGAACAATCCTCAAGTGACCCTTAGACTTGGAGTAGATCAAGATGTCGTCAACGAAGACCACGATGAACTAGTCTAAGTAGGGTTGGAACACCATATGCATGAGATCCATGAATGCCGTTGGAGCATTCGTCAATCCGAATGGCATCATCGTGAACTCAAAATGCCTATATTACATCCTAAACGCCATCTTAGGGATATCTGCCTCCCTAACTCTCAACTGACACTACAACAAATTTGGTCTATAGCCACATTACTAAGACGACTTTTTTCGTAAACATCACTTAAACAATATAAACCAACATTTTAGCAACGATTACATAAAATGTTGTAATACAGAAACTTTTAGTGATAATTTTTGCGATAATTTAACAAATGGTGCAATAGAGCAAATATTAACGACATTTGTTGCGACATTTTAACAAACATTGTTATGTTTGTGACAAATAACCAACAATTAAATAAATTGTAGCTACAAATTTATTTGTGCCAACGTTTTTAGCAATACATATATATATGTCGATAATTTGTTACAACATGTCAATGATGTTTTATAAAGCGTTACTCTATATTTATATTTTGCGATGTGTATGATGACTTTTTGTCAAAATGTTGCAACAGAAAAAATGTTAGTGACATTCCTTACGACAATTTAACAAACATTGCTATGTTTTGTGACATATAACCCACAATTAAACAAAATGTAACTACAAATATATTTGTGCCAACGTTTTTAACGATACTTGTATATATGTCAATAATTCATTACGACATTTAAATGTCATTTTATAAATCGTAGCTATAGACCTACACTTTGCGACATATATGGTGACTTTTCGACAAAATATTGCAACAAAGACAATGTTAGTGACATTACTTGTGGCAATTTAACAAACATTGCTAAAAATATATCATAAATGTATTAGTTCAAATGTGAATTATTTATTTTACTAAAAAAGAATGGTCTTAATGAACAAAAAAGTAATATTAAGTTAACTTTATATTAATTTAAAAAATATATATATCCGATTAATTTAAATACCTATTAAATTTGTATTATATTGTCAAATAATTTATATGATTAAATTTTGTGATCATAAAAGGGATTGAATGGATTTAAAAAAAAATTGATTTTTCATCATTATGTAGTTTAAGATCCAACAGTAATCATCTAGACTCCTAATGAGAAAACAAAATGACCAATATGTTTGTTTTGTCTTGGTTGTACGATAGCATTGTATGGGTTGAGCAATAATATGTGATCTAGCTTACTCATTTATAAATGAATAAAGAGGTTTTAATTAATAACCACTTCATATATCAATACATGGGTGAATGAGATCATTTTTTTGAAAAAAGGAATCGCCTTTTAGTTTATTCATTCTTCTTTTTTGTTGGACTAAAATGGCATTGTGCAAGAAATGACACCAATAAATATTAATGGAATTATAAATAATAACTATAAGATATACACACATTCTAGATCTCAAATGTATCGCAATTCTACAATATATATTTTATAATGAAACTGCTTTTAGCTTAGTAATGCATAACACAAAATCCATAATCTTTGATATTTTTTCTTACATCACATTAAAATTTATTTGAATCTAGTTTTTGATGAGACATATTTTACCAAATGTACATCTCCAAACATTCTATCTTTTCACATGATTAATTCAAATGGGTCTTCCAAACAAATTTAGGACAAAGAAAATCAATGACAAAAAAAATATGATATGGTCTAATAGCTATACAAGCATTCAACTTACTTCTTATACTTTAAACTCATATCTAACCTCCAAAGGTCAAAACGCAATTGAGAAACTATTAGTAAATAGTAAACATAAGAAACATAAGATTATAAGAAGCACCATAGATGCACAATTGCATACACGAAAGGCGTAGAAATTGTCTTGCTTCATGATTGATTTTTCACATACTTATATTTGTGAAGCTTTCTATACATGATAACTGATTTTGTACCTATAAAAAAAAAGTCAAAATTTTCAATATTACGATAATGCATAAATTCACAAAACATAGAAGATTTAGTAAAAAAGGGTTAGTGTTTAATATAACCTTATAATTCATCTTCTGAGGAAGATTTATCTTTAAAGTGCTCTTCAATGATGATAATTGTGTCATCATTATCATTTCTACCTACTTAAAATCTTCGTGCCATTATTATCAACATCCAACATCTCATCATCTTGCACATAATGTTCAACACTTGATTCAATGAAAGAATATCTCCCATCTCATACACATCTTCAAAGTTTTGTTCTAACAACAATGTGCCAATTTATGTAATGAATCTTCTCAATATAGAATAATTTGTTGAACTTGGGATGCAAAAACAAAGGGCTCATCAAGTAAATTTGTACCTATGTGAATTAACTTTGAGAAATTCACAAGTGTGAATCCCAATGCATCTTTCTTCACTCCCCTTCCTTGTTTGGTATCAAACCAATCACATTTGAACAAAACAATTCTAAAGTGTTCAAAATAATTCAACTCTATCATCTCTTTTATAACACCATAATAAATAATGTTATCTTCAGAGTCAGATGTTTTTGATGTGACAACAACACCGCTATTTTGAGTTTTTCTTTTACGCTCCCTTTCTTTTGTATGAAACCGTACACCTCCAATGATATATCCATTAAATCTTCTACCAATATTTGGACCTTGAGCTAACCAACGAATATGTTCAGTAACTGTGGACTTTTGTGGCTCTATTAACCTTCCAACCCTCGATATATGAATATAAAAAAATGATTGTTAATATGCTTCTATTGAAATAACTTGTAATCTAAAGATATGATCATAAATAATAAAATTGTTGTTAATATGCATCCTATTGAAATATTAACTTGCAACCTGATATATGAATAGAAAAAAATATATGTTGTTAATATGCATTTTATTGAAATATTAACTAAAACAGAAGTTTCAATTCTACTTACTTCAGCTCGAAACCATTCAATAAATGTAGCATGATGGATTTTTTTCTATTTTCACTGTCAGAGCACCCTTATTGTGATTTTTACTTCGATTTTTCCTTTTGATGATTGCTCGATGATCACTGACAAAAATAATAAGAAATCATATGACAAATATATCAATCACATTTTCTAATATATCAAACAAAAACATATGTGATAAAAGAATCTAAAAAAAGCATAAGAAATATCGATTCTAAGATTACTTACTTTATAAACCGAGCAATAGCATCACAATCAGATAAGACATATCGATGTGCCCGTACTAATGTTTTATCAAATAGGCTTCTTCATCGCGCACATTTCCAATCGAAAGCACTATGTGCAATCAATAAAGGGAGATTTTTTGCATTGGGCATGAATTCTTTCCATAGAAAATAGAGCATCTTCATCATCATTTCGTATTGCTCTGATTGAATTTAGCTCTAACACCATCAAAATACAATGAGCAATAAGTTATTTGGATTCATTTGCAATGTACCATTCGTAATTGAACCTCTGTGGATTGGCTGGCTTCGCATCTGTAGATTTAAGTGTCATTAAGTACCTACAATCAAATACTAATTAGTACAAATCTATATGTAAAAAAGAACAAAAAATATAAAAAGAATTGTAAGTAAAAGATACCTTTCGATTGGATACATCCATCTATAGTGTACTGGCCCTGCTAGTTTTGCCTCATTTGCCAAATGAATCACTAAGTGCACCATAATAGTGAAAAATCCAGGAGGAAATATCTTTTCCATTTGGCATAGTGTGACTCTTTTTTTTTCCAATTCAAGATGGCTTACTTTTGAGAACCTTTAAACATATTTCTGGGAAATAATGACAAAGGTCAATAATTACTTTACTTACATTTTTTGGTAAGGATCCCCTTATTGCTATAGGAAGCAAATCTTGCATCAAGACATGACAGTCATGACTTTTCAAGCCTATCAACTTACGTTGCTTCAATTTCACACACCGAGAAATATTGGAAGAATAACTATCTGGCACTTTCGTTCCTTTTAGTACTCCAAGTAGAAGGTCTTTCTTTGAAGACATCAGACAACAAGGTGAGGTAAATGCATCCTTCCATTAGGAAGCTCTACTGATGGAGACCACTTTTATGCCAATTTTTCAAGTCAAGCTCCGCTTTCAAATTGTCTGACTTCCTTCTGGGCTGGTCAACAATGTACCTAATATGTTATCACATACATTTTCTCAATATGCATAACATCAAGATTGCTCTTATCAAATTAGTCTCCCCAATAAGGTAAAGTAAAAATATACTTTTTTCTTTCCACCCTCACTAAAAGAAACAATTTCACCATTTGCATTATACACATCAATTTCTTCATTCAATTGTTGCATAGCAAGAGATCCATTTTCTCGTGTCGTGCATTCCTCCATTCTGATTCCCACTAAAATCGCGCCTATCTCTTCTAAAAGGATGATCAATAGGCAAAAATCTACGATGACCCATAAAGCAATACTTTCCACCATTTTCTAACCACTTAGAGCAAGTGCCAAAGCTACATATAGGACATGCAAATTTACCTCTTACACTCCAACCAGATAACATTCCATAAGCAGGGAAATCATTAATGGTCCAAAGCAATGCAGCTTGCAACTTGAAAGAATTTTCATTGGGGCATCATAAGTCAGGAACCATTAACCCACAAATCAATCCAACTCATCAATTAATGGCTGTAAAACACATCAATCCTTCCCGATGACTCAGACTGTGAATGAGAAGACAACATAAATGAATGTTGCTTCATACACAACCATGGAGGCCGCTTATATATGGTTAAACAACAGCCATGCTATATGTGACATTCATATAGATCGAAATGGATTAAAAACCATCACTTGCTAAACTAAACCGAATATTGCGAGGTTCCTCTCGAGAAATCCTTATGCAGAAAGTATCAAAATCTTTCCATGCATGGGCATCTGCACGATGTCTCAAATAACCATCATCTATACGTTGATCAAAGTGCCATCTCATCAAATTTGCTGTTTTAGAACACATAAACAACCTTAGCAGTCTAGGCTTTACAGGAAACCATCTCAGAATCTTTTTTGCCTTTTTATGTTTTTTCTTCAATGACATAGAAGGACGAACGTTAGAACTAATTTCATTTTCCTCCCATCGAGACGTTAATTCACATATACCGTACATATGTCATCATGCCTATGTTCTTTCCAAAATAGTATACAACTATTCGACAAACATGAATTTTTGTTCTAAACCTAGTTCGAAATAATCTTTTTTTTACCTCATAAGAAGATTTAGGCAACTTTTCTCCCTCCGCAAAGTTTCTCTCAATGTACCCAACAACTCTGGAAAGATTTGTTACCCCATCCATACATGCACTTTGGTGAAAAGTTCAAGAATAAAAGAAAGCGCATCAGGTTTTTTACACCCCACAAAAGCTCCCGTATGTTCTTTCAATAACTTACGAACTTTTAGCTTCCTCACCAATTTCCACACAATCTAACCGAGTATTTTCAAAAGAAAATCAATACCATTGTCCAATATATCTTCAAATTTCCATCTTTATTATAAGTGTGACCTGTAATCAAATCTTCTAGATAATTTTGCACATCAGATTGTTTCTCTATAGTAGAAGATATTATTTGGTTTCTGTTCATCAAAGAAGACAAAGATTCTCCATGAGCACTTCAATTTGTATAACTTGGAGAAAATCCATGACACAATATATGACTAAGAACAATATCATGAGTATAATAACGTCCATTGACACAATCTTTACAAGGACAAGCAAGGTTTTCATCTCTAGAGGACTTACGGGCAAATTCTATGAAATTGATAGCTCCTTGTAAATACTCAAACCTACCCGACATCAGATATTCATGTATCCGGCGATTTGTCCATCTACAACTTTGCTTTCTTCACCTACCAAAGGAAATAATTTTTGTGATTAGATGATAATTTGAAAATAAAGCCGTGATTTTACTCCAAATCCCGAGTATCCGCGACAACCCTTCAACCCGCTGGAAGATCTCGCGGACGTCTCTGTATCCCGACACCACACCATTGAGTCCCTTTTTCCCGGGACCCAGGATTTAACGAAAATCAGGCAGAGTGTCCTTTGTATGGGAAGCTCTACCCAAAATGCAACATGTGCAATCACATGGCAACCTGTCCTAATATTATACAACGACCACACCGGGTCCACATACAAGTAAAAATGGCTACATTGGGCCCATTTATCCATACTAAAACATATAACCACATGACTATAGGACCATAGTCCATAAGAATTTAAATATACACCACTCTTATACAAAACATATATCAAAAATAAGACTTCTAATACATGTTCACCTAATATAAATAAAAGCCAATAATCCAAGCTTTTCTTCTCATTATCGGCCTTTAATGAGCGTCATCTCCCGCACATCTCCCCAGACCAAAGGGGGTTCCCACGACGAGAAAAGAATGCCTAGGAAATAAATCCTACAAGGGCTACTCCCCACCTAAGTGCACATGCAATTGTCATGCCTTAAGCACATTTCAATCACGATTATGTCAATCCTAGAATAGAATCTACATGACATGAATGAGATGCTACTCCTCATGATCCCTACACCAAGTCATCACTGACTTCTCTCAACATGCAATATGCCATGTATGAAAAACTATTTTCAAAACAAAGATATTTGTTTTATTTGCAAGCAACCCTCCGATATAAATACGTGGGACAATCCTCCGAGGTGAATTTCTTGGATAACTCTCTGAAACAATTCATGAGCCTCTCCGACGTGATTTGTTGGACGATTTCCCAACATAATTCTTCGGACAACTTTCCAATAAAATTTTATTGTTTTGGACAACCCTCCGATTTAATTCATGTCATGCACTCACACCTACTATTTTAGGGTGCCTCGGTGCATGTGAAATGCAATATGTCAATTCACAACAATCCATATTAATATATCTAGCATGCATATAGAGCTACAATTTATTTGAAGGCTAATTAGCCTAAATCCTCATTTTTCCCAATCGAAAATCAGTCCTAAAACCTGAACAACAGGTTCGGCCAAAACAGTAGCGGTCCCGGAAAACGGACCTTAACTTGAGTTATAGAGGTCCGATTTGGGTGATTCAAAAGCCTAACTTCAAGTTCTCATATAGAGCTACAATTTATTTGAAGGATACTAGCCCAAATCCTCATTTTTCCCAATCGAAAATCAGTCCCAAAACCTGAACAGCAGGTTCGGCCAAAACAGTAGCGGTCCCGGAAAACGGACCGTAACTTGAGTTATAGAGGTCCGATTTGGGTGATTCAAAAGTCTAACTTCAAGTTCTCATATAGAGCTACAATTTATTTGAAGGATACTAGCCCAAATCCTCATTTTTCCTGACCGAAAATCAGTTCCAAAACCTAAACAGCAGGTTCGGCCAAAACAGTAGCGGTCCCGGAAAACGGACCTTAACTTGAGTTATAGAGGTCCGATTTGGGTGATTCAAAAGCCTAACTTCAAGTTCTCATATAGAGCTACAATTTCTTTGAAGGATACTAGCCTGAATCCCATTTTTCCCAATCGAAAATCAGTCCCAAAACCTGAACAGCAGGTTCGGCCAAAACAGTAGCGGTCCCGGAAAACGGACCTTAACTTGAGTTATAGAGGTCCGATTTGGGTGATTCAAAAGCCTAACTTCAAGTTCTCATATAGAGCTACAATTTCTTTGAAGGATACTAGCCCAAATCCTCATTTTTCCCAATCGAAAATCAGTCCCAAAACCTGAACAGCAGGTTCGGCCAAAACAGTAGCGGTCCCGGAAAACGGACCGTAACTTGAGTTATAGAGGTCCGATTTGGGTGATTCAAAAGCCTAACTTCAAGTTCTCATATAGAGCTACAATTTATTTGAAGGATACTAGCCCAAATCCTCATTTTATCTAATTGAAAATCAGCCCCAAAACACTGAACAGTATGCTGTCCCAAAACAGGGCAGCCTTCCCACAACCCCAAAAATGTCTCTTGCATAATGCAATGCAAATGCACCGTTGCATTTCTATATCATGTCACACACTTATAATTTCCATACATCGTTCATTCAAAGTCAATATATTTGCACACATAGATGAACATTCCACAAAATCAGCACACAAGGCTCCACACGGCTATAAAACATGCTACAATGGGGCCATAAACCTTGCCTCAAAACCAGCCACAACCAGCTGCAAAAACAGCCACTACAGGCTACAAAACAGACCAGAAACAATCCACAAGACAGTCCAAAGTTAGTCCACACACCAGCCGTGAAATTGGCCCAAAAAAGGCCTACAAATCAGTCCAAAAACACCTCTTTGAACTGAGCATTTAATCACCCCAAATCTGATCCTAAACAGTCCCCAAAATGGGTTGGAATAAAGCCAAATTTCTCCCCTTAAACCAGCCCCATGGCTAGGACCGAACCACATGGCCATTCAATGACCCTTAAGCAAGAATAACCGGAGTAGGAGAAAATCTCTACCTCTTGGAGTGAAGACGAAAGTTTTTGGAGTCCCGAAGACCCGAGACCCACAACCTTCCCGAACTTCCGCTCGAATCTTCGACGAAAATTCTTGATTTCGGTGTCCACGCGTTGCCCTCGACGAGTGCTCCGACTTTAAGTCTTTGCTCGACGGAAACCGAGCCGCCGATCGTCGTAAATCTTAGAGAGAAGGTAGAGCTTCTCTCACTAGATTTTCTTCTCCAAACCCGAAATCTTCTGTGAAACTACATGTTATTGATACCCACGCGTAGCCCTCGTCACGTATATGAACTTTAAATCTTGGATCAACGGATTCCAACCATCCGATCTCCATAGATTGTAGAGAGAAGGAGAAGTTTCTCTCCTCTCTCTCTACTCACACCCACTACCGGTTTTGCCAAAAAAAAAGAAGGGGAGAAAATCTCATCTTTTCTCCTCTTTTCCCTTTTTAAGTTTAAGTTGGATGTGGGGCCCACTTCGCGCCACGCGTCCACGACCCGTTCGGGTTCGTTTCTGTTCCGAAATAATTTATTTATTTTTAATTCAATGTATTTTAAATGAACTTAAATCAAGTCATTTCCTAACTCTCGAGATTTTTTAGAAAATCTCGTTCCTGTGGTTACTAGATACCCAACTTCAAAAATTTTGTGTTCTACTACCTAGAATCCAAATAAACTTTCTTAAGTTACTGCTGGTGAGACTGACTCACAATCCACGTTGTACTGGTTTCAGCCATCCGAGCTCTATGAAATTTTCTATGCTTCCCTGAGTCATTTCAGCAATTTATTATTATTATTTTTTTTTTTTTTTTACTTTTAGAAAATTTTGAATTTTCCGGAGTTTTACAAAAGCAACTAAATCAACTAAAACGTAAACCGTATGTGTTTTTAGAAGTCTTAAGAACAATGCATCTAGCAAAAGATTTTTTCCTTATGTATGGAAAGTTCCTCAAGAGCTGTACCAAAATGAAAAATAAAATAAAAATTTATTATTCGAAGTTCGCTTTTGAACCCAAAAAAATTTTAATTTGAAATTTTTCACTCGGTTTTGCATTGGCGCCTATTCTTATACCTGTAATTTTCTTGGATATATTAATATACATGATTTTTACATGAAGGATAAGGTTATTCAAAAAATATGCATTCAACTTCAATCAGTACAAGAACAAACAAAGAATAAAGTAAAACATTCATTCAGTTCAACTTGCTTAAGATATAGAAACTTACAATTTATAATTGAAGGAGAAATCTTTAACAAAAACGAACAAGAGAATATGGCTACAATGTCCTTTGAAGGACAACATGAGAGTTCACCATCTACTCTTGGGGTGAATACAGAAGAAGAAAACTGGAGCTACAATGAAGAAATCACTTCAAGAGGTAATGAAGAACTTGAGAAGCTTCAAAAAGTGGAGGAGGATGATGCAGAAACTTCGAAAGACTTAGTTGAAAAGGAGGAAAAAGAGTCAACTTCTCCGGAATCATATGAAAAGGTAAAAGAGGAGGGTGTAGAGACCTTTCTGGAGATGACTTTATGGGGTGAGATGCATGAAGAATTGAAAAATGAGAAGACGATCCCAAATTCTCATTTTTCAATTTATCCCAACTTCCTCGGCAACGGCGCCACAAAAACTTGATAGGCCGAAGCGTGAAAGGTATAAATGAAAATGTCTATTACAAGAAGCGCACATCGTATCAAGTAATATAGTAACAAGTACTGGAGCACGATCCACTGGGAGAAGTAAATGAGTACCGACTTACGCTTTAAATATTATCTGGACCTAAAATCGTAATGAATTCCAATTAATAAAAAGAAAAACTAATCCTATATTATTTTCTAAATCAATTAATTATGAAAACTAGGGTTTTGCCTTCACCTGCCACACTCGATGAATTTTAACCTAGAGAAATTGTTTATTTAATATTTCATATGATTTACGCTAGTGGGTTGATCATGCCTACAAGATATTCTCTCTCGAGATATATCTGCCTATCTCGCCAGTGGGGTGTATTGCATCTCTGCCTTGGCCCCTCGACTCCGAAACGCTTATATGTATAAACCCTAATGCCACACTAGAACCCGACACCCTATTCCCCGACCGACCAATTGTTGCTTTATTCATGTCCTAGGGAATCATCATCTCGATCTCACTCCCGCAGAAGCAATGGCATGCCAAAGTTGGCCAAACCCTAACATGTAATTATTGGGTAAATAAAGCAAGTCGATAAAAATCATACTTATATTAAATAAAAATGAAAATTAAACTAATCCATACAAATGCGCTAGGTTTTGACAAACCTCTAGAACGAAACCTAAACATCTCTATGGAAGAAACCATCAAAAGAAAGCAGAGAAAAGAGAGAGGATGAAAATAAACCATTTTGAGTGAAAGCCCCATCTCCTCTTCTCTTTAATCTTCTTTCTTTTTCAAGCTTTTCCTCAAGATGTGTGCTCCTAGGGTGTTTCCACCCTAGAGAGGGCTTCTCCTTCAAAAGTTCCAAAATCTGCCACAAATCCCCTTTTCGACCTCATGGTTTGAGCTTTAAAACCCTTCATTATGGGCTCAAAATGGGCTAACAATCCACCCAAAACCAACCCCGAACGTCGCGACGTCGGGATGCTCTGTTTCTGCAACGTCGCGACGTTGGTTCTCAACGTCGCGACGTTGCTGCAGTCCCCTGTTTTTGCTCCAACTTCGTAAGGCCATAACTTTGTCATACGAACTCCGATTTGGGTGTTCTTGGTACCGTTGGAAAGATCTTGAAGTGTAGAATCCATCCATATGTTTCTGATGCAATATGAGCTCATATAATTTCTGAAAACGTCAAATATGGTAGCCTCCCAAGCTGAAGGAAAGGCAATGTTTGCTGATTTTCTTCAAGTTTTGGAACTTGCATAACTTCTTTGCTTGAACTCCAATTTTGGTGTTCTTGGTATCCCTGGAAAGATCTTGAAGTGTAGAATCCATCCATATATGGCTTGATTCAATAGGAGCTCATATTATTTCTGAAAACATCAAAATTAAGTAGCCTCTCCTGCTGCTTCAGTAGTAGTTTTTCCACCAATTTTGCACAATTTCCACCAAATGGATGAGACTGACTGCAAGGCATCTTGAGTGACAGGGGCAATTTATTTAACATAAAAACACTATAAAAACTAACTAAATCATAGGGATAAAATAAGTATTTAAGATACTCATCACACCCTCAAACTTAAATTCTTGCTTGCCCCCAAGCAAGAGACCGACTCAAAACAAAACAAAAATTGAAAATGACATGAACTAAAAATAATGAGATGAGTATGATAACATGATTCCAAATGGAAGAATCACTATGAACACAATATAGCAATATTATCCTTTTCAACCAAAATTTAGGATCCTTAAACTTTTAAACTTTCTAAGAAACATGGCAAAGCAAAGCATGGTGAGCAAAGCAAATCAACCCCCCAAGTCCAAGAAAGGACCTTCCTAAGGAGTTCAAGTGTAGGTGATAGCATGATCTCCAGTGTATAGCAAGGTCCTAGCACCCTCAAACTTAAGCTCAACTCACCTATTTGGAAGAAGCTAACTAAGAAAGGATAAGAACGCACCATTTTTATTCATACCAAAATACCTAAAAATTTCCTAAATACCTAAAAATGAAAGGAGAACTAGTGGAGTGTTCCTGTAGTGAGGATCCATTGGTGACTCCCCACCAGTTGGTTAAGGGCACTGTGTGCATTGTGAACTCCCCTTCAAACTTCACCCCGAACACCAACCAAACTCAAAGGCCCTACGCTAGGAATGGATCCATCTTCTCGGGTCCCATGTAGAAGCAAAGGGAAGTCAATGACTCCCTAGCTAGTTGGTTTAGGCATTAGGCTTTGAAAGGCCCTCGACTGCGTGTCTGATTCCGATTGATGATCCCTTATTCTAATTCACATGTCTATTTTTTGACTTTTTTCTTTTTCACTTTTTTCTATTGTTTTTTTTGTTTTGTTTTTTTTTTTAGTCATTCAGAAGTGGCAATCCTCTTTTGTTTAGGTGTCCCACTTACTCTAGGTGGCTAGAATCTCCAAAGGTTATTGAATTCAAGGCAAAGGGTCCGGACCAAGGTATACAAGGGAGACCAAAGTGTGTGTGTGTGATAGATTCCTTGAGAAATACTTACACAATGGAGGTGACTCAAGCTTAAGCCACCCATACCAAGCACACACCTAAATCATTTAAAACCTAAGGGTCCTATTCCTCTTTACACTTGGCAT